>CM060957.1:76828459-76960095 GCA_030765055.1 Mantis religiosa
GCATGTGCAGTCTAGTTACTTCTCCCACAGGGTTCAAAATTGCCTTCTTATTACATGCTTATCTCGAATATTTGGTATATACCGGGTGTCTCAAATGAGTCTCCGCAGTATATGGGTGTGGTTGATAGCCAAAGTACGAAGAATTAGCAAGTGACCTTCCGGCATATAGAGAACGTCCTATCTTCCTCCTACAGCTTGAATACCACAATGCGAAGGATGTTTTTGTAAAGTGAATTTAACATTGTGTTTTGCTTGTGAAGTCAATATCTTGACCATTACCAACTTAATCGACATGAGCGAGCGTATTAGCGCATTCCTTCAGTGCGGAGAATCATTTCAGACACCCGATACTTCACATTCTATAACAACTTTGATGTCATATTTGGATTATGAAATGAAAAAATATAAAGTTTATAGAATATTATTGAGCTTTTAGAAACATCGTATCATAAAAACATTGAACACATAATGTAAATAACATCCGCAAACTTTAAAATGTCTTATACAGATTTTTACATTCTCCGTAATTTTGTTGTACTACGTAGGTTTGAGGAAGAACTGAATACGTGGTCAACAACATGCCGCTGAGGTAGATTTCCTCTGGATCCTCCGGTTACCCCCACCATCATTCCACCAATTGCTCCATGATTCATCTCTTCATCCCAGGCGTTGAGCCGACCCCTCAACCCTGGTGTCTCATGTCTAATGCTTCGGCTGCCACGCAATGAGAGCACTCGAGCGACTCCTTAATACTGAATTTTTTTTAGTGCAATGCAATACCTTTTCTATTCTCTATCTACCAGATAAGTGATACTACAAACAAAAAACTTTAAAGCATGTATTATTCTAATATGTTTATTCTTTTGATTACGTAAAAAACTGAAGCTGCTGACAGTATTGAAGAATTACCAAACACTTTGGTAACACAACTTCAGTATTACTTATGTAATAGAGAAGTTCTGTTACTGAAGTGCTTAGTCATTCTTAAAAACTCTTTTGAACTTTCAGTTTGTACAAATTCGTAATGAATGAAGAACCTACGACAGTAACAACCTGACTCTCGCACTCATTAACTAAAACACTCATTAACAAAAATAAAACGGTTGCGGACAATTCTGCCTATCCCATACTTGGGATATTAATGCATGCCTGTAATTATACCTGTTCCTCTGGCAATACCATTCATTTATAGAAAGCAACCCTTTGGATATTAATTATTAAATAGCATATTTTCTTTTTATAAGAATGTGAGTAAAACACATAAACATTACTTTTTCTTATTTCTGTTGAAAAATTGTACTTGTAAAATTGAGTAATCTTAACATCTTTTTATACTTAATACAAATAGCAAGAAAATGACTATAAAATGGTGCAAAGACCAACAAAAGGGGAAAAATGACGAATTGAAAGAAGAAAACGCTCTGAAATATAAAAAGCATTAAATAAAATTATCGTAATGAACAAACATTTATTAATCTGAGACCCACAATAAGGATTTGTGTATACCTTAGTAGTCCACAAGAGGATGAAGCAGTTAAAATGATGACGTCATCAGAATCCCGGCCCCGATAGTAACTATATAAACGAAACATGAATTAACATCGGATGTTACAGACACCCCTTGTGTTGGGCCAAGCTATGTCAGTAGATATTAAAAGCCTTTTCCAGATCACTTTGCATAAATTTGCATAAAGTCGCGACACCGCCGCCGGTGGGAGGGGGAGGGGAGGGGGGTGTGAGGACCACCCAAGATGTTGCAGGTGGTATGGAAACATGTCACAACTTGCATTCCCAGGTGGCTTTTTTTTAATGGAAGCCATAAATTAATGTAAATGTATGTTATAGATACAGACGTCGTGACTGTCTGTGGAAGGGGGAGATGAGATCGGCCACCTGTTACTCGAAAAAGATTATGTGGGAGAAAACATTGAAATGAATTCCCAGAGATTTTTAAGGGATGTCATAAATTATTGTAAATGTATGTTATAGATACAGACGTCGTGACTGTCTGTGGAAGGGGGAGATGAGATCGGCCACCTGTCACTTGACAAAGTTTATGTGTTATGGAAGGGGGCATACATGTCTCGTGAGATTGCCCTCCTGTTACTCGACAATGAGTATGTGTTCCCAGAGTTTTTTAGGGAAGTCATAAATTATTTTTTTTCCGCCCAAACGCTTTCCCACCTCTGAATTCCCCCACCACTATTGAAAGAGTATATAAGACTCTCCAGCTTGGAGCGCTAAATTAGTTCGTGGATTCTCTCAGCGTTCTTATTTGCTATGTCTGATATGTCAACTCTTGGGAGTGAGTGTGCAGCGGAGGCGCATCATTACGCGTATTACCACAAAGAGTTATGCAACGGTCTTATGCATTCAATCGTTTGTAACAGACCTTCATACCATGATCAGATGTCTTCTCGGGAAGTATGCACAGAAAACTGCCCAGTCTACAGAAAGCGATACATGTAAGTATAATAGCAATTATTCTTTTTTTTTCTAGAGAAGTTAATGCCGTTTTATATTTAAGTAGAAAAAGTAATTTGAAACCTATTCGCTATTTCAGGCAAGAGCCGGTTCATGAGCAAGAACAAAGCGGAGTTGATGAGGTTGATAGATTCGCTCCAAGTCACGAGGCCATACACCACTCTGAATTTTGTAACGGTGATACGCATGCAACCCTGTGTACGCAGCCCGAGGCTCATGAACATATGTACTCCTACTTCCTCTGCAATGAGAAGTGTAGCGTGTACCAGCTCAGACAGAGACAATCAAAGTGAGTGAAATTAAAGAAAATTCACGACTCTTTCCTTACAGAATCGCTGAAATATATAATTCCATGTACAAAAAATACCTTTGTTACAGGCTACGAATGACAGTTCGAGATCCTAGGCCCGTGATTGATAGCGAAACCTCCAGCAATGAAGCTGAAAATGATGCTGTTACGGAGCGATCTACACAGCTTGTAGGCGACTTCCTGCCAGATCAGGACGATGAAATTACTGAGAATGTTACTCCTGATCGTACCCCGAGCACACAATCCGAACGCCGCAAAACATCAATGTAAGTATTGCTATCATACAACTTAAAAAAAAACTCTTGCGCCTCTTAAGTGCTACTCTCTCAGGAGACAATCTATTTTTTTTTCTCTTGCTAACACACATGTTATGTGCTCTGTTTCAGGACAGCTATAAGGAAACCTCGAAAAAAGGTACATAAAAATAGCTTTGCGGATCTCCAAAGGAGGCTGACACTCTTAGAAGAGCGAATGACGTCTGCTGCTGCTACCCCAAAGAGGCATGCAAGTAGTTCCCGTTTACCAAGACGCCTGAACCTCTGAAAGAATTAGAGGGAACAGATTCGGGCTTCTTCATTAAAAATAACGGGAATCATGACATCGGCTACCATGCTCCACGACGTTCAAATATCCAAAAGTTACAGTGTTAACGTAGGACTAATCTTTCGTATTCCAGCTGTAATCATAAAGAATAGAGCCAGTGACAATTTTGTGTATATGTCAGTGTATGACTGGGAAATTATTAAAAGTAGGCTTCATGTATTTGAAGCATTCCTCAAAGAGAGAAACTACGTGTGTTGTGATTACAGCGAGAACATTGTATATTCCTTTAATGTCATTGTGTATATGGAAGATGAGAGCATCAGATTTCTGAATACAGTTCTAAACAGAGGTGAAATACTTTTAAATTTTAGTGAATTTTGTCAGTTAAAGAGGTTGGAAGGTTATATTCAGAGACACTTAACGAATCTAACTCTCTTTAATGAAATTTCATATGTAGGAACAAGGAGCTGGAGAAGGGCGGCATTGGAAATGTACAATGATATGAAATAAAACTAAATTACTTTTCATATTATATATCTTTTTTATTCACTTGAAATCCTTGTTACATGCATCCTATATCATGTATATCCTTCATTACAAGAATCCTTTGATGAAATTAAATTAATGACTGCATCACGTGAGTCAGAGGCTTGTATGTGAAAACTCGGTCATGTATTACCAGACAATACAAAGTAGTCTGTGCGGGTATATTTGCACTAGTTTCAATTTCAAGCCTGATATTGACAGCGCCATTTATAATTTCCTCAGGCTGATGAGAGCAGTCTATGATGAACAATGGTGCATGCTTGAGAAAATCTTTTCTCTTCAATAGAGGATAGTTTTCTTTCCCGTAATAAGAGTTTTGGAACTTTGAATACATTTCATATAAAGCTGCAAATCTAGAGTTCCCAAAGTCCAAGTTCATATCGTGATAGGGATAACACTCACTATTGAGATAAAGCCGCAAATTTGTTATGTTACAATGATCAAACTCGGAACAGTCCTTTGATGCATTATTTGTTCTTGATGTCTGGGCTCCCACTATAACAAATCTCGGCTTCTCCGGTTTCGAAGTTGTTGCGACGTTCCATGTAAATGATCTAGTTTGCGGAACGGCCGGTTGGGTATGTATATCCATTGTTCTAAATGCGATATGCAGTGGTCTGTCTGCCTTGACGATCTTGAGGATTTCTACCTTTTCAGTGTCAGAAAGGCGGATTACAGGCATCCTCCACTCGATGCGAGCAAGTTTAACGATAGCATTTCCTTCTCCTTCGGGTGCCAGAATGCAGTTCTTAGAGTCCTTAGATCGAATGAGCACCAACTCAAACTTGCTATTGAGAACGAGGTCCTTGTGGTCATCTGCAAATCCCAGAAGCATTGACAGGGGCACTACGGCATTGAATGCTCCGCTTGTCGAGTGCACAATATCCACATCTTCTCCAGGATAGCACCATCCGGCATTGATCAAACGATTCGATTCCATGGGATTGAGAGCAGCATAGTTGCGCATAGTCGATGTAATGCCAGGATTCCTTGTTCTATCTATACAAGTTCCATTCATGTCCAGCCGAATCTCATCAAACATAAATGCCAGGGCATTGTTAGTCAACTTCGCCAACGTAGCTGTTCCATTAGGCTTAGAAACAGATCCCTCAATGTAGAGATAACTCCGGTTAGGCAGAGTATATAAATCTTCCGCTTGACAAGGTATCCTAATCTCGTCATTAGCGTCCAGAGCCGATGTATTATACGGGAGAAACACATGTTCCTCTTCTTTAGCAATCTTATCCTCAAATGAAGGCGTTTCGGTCACGTTAAAGATGTCCATTACAGAATTCTGAAGCCCAAAGCTTCGAGGAACTTCTTGCTGCTCGATGTTAACACTCTAAGAGTCAAAGGGTGAGTACGGAGATTATGTGATTGTACTGTATTATATGCTTTGCGACGGTTTCTCCTTCTAAAATCTATCCCCATTTCGTCGAATATGAAGACGTATGCTTATATCCTCGTTTCTAAAGTTGATGCTATCTCCGTTCTGATCGACCACACGAAGGGTGATTTGATCGATAAGATTAGTGTCTATTATAGGCAGGTAAATAGGGTTCGGAGGCTCTTGAGAAATGTGATATCCAGGCGGCACAGAAGGGAAAAATTCATAGATCGAGTGTCCTCTTTTACCATCGATGAAAGAGCCTGTCGCAATACTGCATTCGATTCGAATGATGCTCACCTTAAATATGTTTACTAGGAAATCAGATTCAGTCACCTGATTAGGAGCAATAACTTTGTTTTCACTGAATCCTAAAAGAGATCCAATAGAACGTCCCCTAGAAAAATCAATAGAAAAGGGGCACTTGATTTCAGCCTTCATTGTGTTATTATTAGGACGAATGAAGAAGTCGTTTTCATCGAATTTAAGCTTATCTTTGAGGTAAGTATTAATATCAGCAATTTCGTAAGTTCCAGGCGGAATATCGATGACCTTAAGAGTGTCATTGGAAATGTAATGGAAGAGATTATTGCTCTCGTCCACATTGGGAATGGAATAGAAGGTTTCAAAATTCAGAAGAGCAATTTCATAATTCCCGCGAGGATCAATCCTCAGAGGGGGATTCAGGTAGGTGGTAAGATCGGAATCATTCCCGCTAACAGCAATAGTGTAACTCATTGTGATAGAAATTGCAAGCACAGGTGTCCACAGATAACTGAGCTAAAACTCTGAAATCTTCTTGTATTATACATCAGCTTAACTCCTTTGAGATAGCTTTCTACCTCTTTCGGTGGTTTCAAGTTTCCAAAGCTATCGAAATAAAACGCGATATCACCTTCCTTCTTTATAGCTACCCAATGAGTTCCTTCATTATCAGAGTAATCGAGATTGACAATTATCCTCTCTCGTTGATATGGCTTTGAAGGTAGCTTATCAAGCATATATACACCTCTAAAATGGGGAATTCTTAAACGACGAGCGTATAATGCAAGCTCAATGTTACTTAGGGCTTTTTCCGGGACAAGTATAGCCCCTGACCGGAGTTTTTTTTTGAAGGATGCTTATTCTGGGACTGCTTCCTCCTCTTCAGACCATTTCCTTTAGTAGACTTATTTGCTTTTATGGCTCTGGCAATTTTGGAAGCAAGAGCTAAAGATGCGCCGAGCGGTAGCATTGGGAGAAAACCACCAGTTCTCTTCTTGTTAATCTTTTTCTTATTACTTTTTCTCCCTCGGAGACCTTTTCCTTTTGCTTCCATCTCCCTGTTATGTCGTGTCATTTCTGCAAGCTGTTTATCTGCAGCTTTCTTCTTATTCACTGCTGCTGCAATTTGAGCTGCACCTCCGGCTGCAGCCCCTAAGGCTGCAATAATTGGTATGAGAGGCAGAAATCCACCATGCTTCTTTTTCCGGGATCCTGCACCAATAGCTACCTTGCCCTTCATAATTGATGTTACCAGCCTTGCAGCCAACTTTTCCCCTAGGCTAGCGTCTGATGATTGAACTCTTTTCCACGCCTTCTCTGCTAATATTTTATCCGCAATATTTCGCGAGGCGGAGTCCTTGCGCTCTGCGTAGGCGATGTCGTGAAATTTACAAGCTTCGTCCAAAGAATTAATTCCGGGATCTCCTCTCTTGAGACGTTTTTCTAGTTTTGTCCCGGGACCGCAATATCTGTAACCGGGTAAGTGTACTTCAAATGGTAGGCGATTAATAAGGGAGTTAAGTATCCCTGATCCTCTGGAGGTCTTGCTCCTCCTATGCACCATCATAAACTACTCTACTTTATGATTTGTCCTCATATTTTATACAATTTTCGAATCAACGTCTCCTGTTGAAGAATTTCACATCCATTAAGTTACCCCATTTTCGCAAGTGTATATATAAACACTAGGTATGCACGTAAAATTCAGTCGTTAGGATGGAGCTTGTGAAGCAAGATTGCTCCCTACCTATTCAGGTGCTAGACTTTGAAAGTGATTTCAGGCGCGAACGACATGGGAAGCTATTTCCTTCTAACGTCAGAGCTCTTATTCTAGGAAGTTCCAGTGCAGGAAAAACCAATGTACTTCTGAATTGGCTGCTTCATGAGAATGGCTTGCGCTTTGAAAATGTGCACATATACTCAAAGTCCCTTTATCAACCAAAGTATCAATATCTCATAAACCTACTCGGAAACATTGATGGCATCGAAATAAAAACCTATGAGGATGGAGAAAGCGTATTACATCCCACCGACGTTAAAGAAAACTCAATATTTATATTTGATGATGTCATCACTGAAAAGCAAGGAAAGATTGCCTCCTTTTACAGCATGGGAAGACATCGAAACGTCGACTCAATATATTTAGCACAGTCCTATGCGAAAGTCCCGAAACATTTAATTCGCGATAATACCAATATGATTATTCTGTTTAGACAAGATAATTTAAATCTGAAACACATATATGAAGATTATGTAAACACTGACATGACATATACAGAATTTAAAGACTTGTGCAAAGGCGTCTGGGAGAGTGGATCAGAAGGAAGACCATTCGTAACAATTGTTCCTGAATTCTCTATCAATGGCGGTCGATATAGGAATGGGTTTGATGTATATATTAAAGTAGAAAATAAGGAAAATGTCATTTGAAGTTCATCATGAGTATTGACAGGTTCGGAGCACAGAGAGCTCCCTCAACCAAAAGATCACTTCAGCACTTTATCATTAACAGAGGTGGGAAAGGTAATTATCAATTTAAGAACAAGAGGCTATGTATAGTCCAGGATCCTGAAGAAGATAATGACGCGAGCACTAAACGATATGTGGATGCACTCGAAAATAGGATGATTGTTTTCTCGCAGCAGAATACTGGGAGAATTGAGACAAACGTTAAGGTCATGATCAAGGATTTGGTTTCAAAGTATATTTTCAAAAGAGATCAAGAAAATAACATAGTGATTGATAATACCAGATTAAAAGTATTATTAAATCCTATTCATGATAATGATGTGGTAAATAGAAAGTTCTTTACTGAGTATATGAACTCTCGCATTCAGCCGCGAGATAATAATGGCAACATCATATTTAGCAAAAAGCGAATCATTGATATAGCAGATCCTGTGGGAGATCTGGACGCTGTAAATAAAAGATTTCTCCGAAGCATGATTATTCAAAAGGCAAACGAGACATGGAATAACTTAAACAAATTTGTTATAAGGGAAATTGAAAAACTGATAGACAAGAACCTGAAAACAATTAGAGAACATTTGAACAAGACAAACAATGCGATGGATGCACTGACGCAGTCTACAAAAGAAACTGAGGATTCGCTGAAGAATTCTATTACTCAAGCTAAAGAAGTCCATCAAACACTAGAAAATAGATGTAATATGCTCTCAAGTGAAATGAGTAGGCAGAGCAAAGAGTTTGGCACCAATTTTGAACGTACAAAGGCAGTTACCGAACAGATTGCTAAAACAGTGGATACATTGAAAACGAGGCTATCATTAATGAGAGGACATCTCGTTATTCAACTACAAGCGTTTCCTCCCAGTACTGGTAACGGCGCGTACATACTTTCTACAGCTGACAGATACTATTCATTTACAATAGATGCAAATCTCTTATCGTGCACTATTGTAGTGCCAGAACAAGAATTGAGGAGCAGCGAGCGTATACTTGCTCATCGCAAAACCGACATTACAATCTCGATAAACAAGGATACCATTAAGACCTTTCCTGTAATCATTAAAAAGGGCGATCGCATATCATTCACTCCACTTACTAATCGTGCATTCGATCGAGGTGCTTTACACATCGAGTTAGTGCTTGAATATAAACTCTTACCACCACCGATGCTATAAATAAATGCAATCTCTTAGCATCATACCATTTGCACAATGGACAGTGAAAGCATAAGACTAAAGGAATCTATAGCCAAGCATTCTAAGGCTATACGCGAAAAGTTGAGAGCGTTAAAAGGGCACCAGCTTGATACCCAGAGAGTAATGAGCGAGGCTCTTCAACCAGTAACAGAACCGCTGCGTGATATCTTACAACTCCAGAAAAACAATACACCTACAACACCGGCGGAGGAAAGCAAGATAAAAAATAATGTGTCAGTTGAGGATGAGAAAAGAGAAAAAATAATTAGCTATCTCCAGAAAGTTCGAAAGAAGGACAGAAATGAATTAGATGCATCATATGGTATAAGATACGAAGATGGTAGCTACATGCTGGGAAACAAGATCATTGACTTTATTAATAATCGAATTCGAGTAGGTGAAGAAGCGTATGAGGTTACACCTGGATTAAGTGAACTCATTTTTAAGAGGATCCCTGAAATGCATGCATATACAGAAGAGGATCTGGATACTTATGGAAAAATACTGAGATCAACTCTAGTGCATCGGCGAAACTATAGCAAGCATGGTCAGCTGAGGGCGGGCAATTCATACAAGTATAAAAGTGTTATACGTCCATTAGTGAAGAAACACAAAGGTTTAGGATTGGAGTGGAAGGAGCATCGTCCTGGCGCAGAGCAAGACTACATCTATTGGAACGACCCCAACGACCTGGTAAATCGCCTCAGGCTTCTAGTTGCATCTAGGGACGCAGGAAATAACAATCATACCCAAGAAATTAGGGAGATAATTCAAGAATTGAAATCGGCTAAAATTATAGCATGACCCAAGTAAAGCAACATATAGCTAGTGAACTTCATGCTCCTGCACGGAGGAACTTTTTACGACGCAAGATCATCAGTAAAGGACTACATGATCTGGTGCAGATCGACCTGGTGGAGATGATACCGCATGCAAGAATAAATAAGAACTTCAAATATATCCTTATTGCAGTCAACTTCTACTCTAAAATGGCGTATGCCAAGCCATTAAAGACCAAGTCGGGGCTCCAAGTTTCAAAGGCTATGGAGGATATATTACATGACATGAAAACACCTCCCAGACATATACAGAGCGATAACGGGAAAGAATTTTATAACAAACACTTCAAGAATTTAATGGAGAAGTATAATATCAATCACTACAGTACTTATACACATGTCAAGGCTGCAGCCGTGGAACGGTTAATAAGAACATTAAAGAATATGATGTATCGAGAGTTTCTAGCCCAAGGTTCCTACAAGTGGCTAGATCTCTTACCTAGAATCATTGCAAAATACAATGACACTTACCACACCACTATCCGAATGAAGCCTCGTGAAGTGCAGAACAATGATCTTCTTTTGTCTGTTTACAATTATGATGAGCCGCCAATAGAGAAGAGGAGTGCCAGAAAGTTTAGTGTTGGTGATTATGTGAGGATATCAAAAAATAAAGGACATTTTGAAAAGGGGTTTGAACCAAACTGGAGCGTTGAAATCTTCAAAGTGGCTAAGGTGAAGCAAACCAATCCGGTCACATACATTCTAAAGGATAAGGACGGCGAGGAAATAAAGGGAGCTTTCTACGGCCATGAACTTCACTCATCATTATTTCCCAACACTTATTTGGTTGAGAAGATCTTGAGGCACCAAGGAAACAGGATTCTTGTGAAGTGGTATGGATTCCCTAATAGCCAGTGGATTGACAGGAAGGATTTATTGTAAAAAACAATCATAGTGAAATAAAGAACACTGCATCTCAAAACATATGTGAATGTTTCTTTATTTTTTTCTGAAAGTTCCTATCCCTTTATGAATAGTATTTACAATAAAATAATAATAAATAAATAAAAAAATATACATTTATACATATATACATATGTACACGAGATGGAGATGGGGCATCCAGGTTAGGGTGAAATGTCTCATGAAGACCTGAGGTAATAATGGCCCCACGCAAGTGTTGCATGGGAGCCATCAATAAGCTTACGCTTAGTGTCTCCCCCGTGCAATGCAATTTTATTAATTTCGACCGTCGAAACTTTATGTTTGGTGCTTCTGAAGCAAATTTGTTTAGCCAAAAATTTTTTATTCAAATCCAGTAGACACTCGAAATATTTCTCAAAGGTGATTGTTCGCATTCCACCTTTGGTAATCCCCTTCGCCTTCATAACCGTTTGTTTGTCATATTTATAGCTGTAGAGCTTTGCTCTGAGACCAACATATTCGGTCATCACCCTTCCACCCAATTCATCTTTAAACAACCCAATCTTTTTCTTATTGGCCGGCTTTATCCCATATACATTATCGGGTGCATAATTTGAGGTATCAAAAAGGTGGGGATGCATCTTCATGAAGTGGTATACATCGGAACTTGTTTCCAGAATGAATGAATCTGTGTCCATATAATCCAGGACAAGATCATTCAGATGGGGTTTCATTACACGATAAAAAAAATCATACATAATAAATTTTGAGATGTCTAATATCGCCTGACCAATATAGATTGGCTTGTTCATGAGGATCTCCTCTCTAGCCAACTCTATGCCAACCAAGTTTTCATGGAAAAGAATGCTCCTTATATACGTTGGACGTGCCGTATATTTCCGTGCTTGCTTCCAGGTAGTTACAATACGGAAATCACGGTGGTTACGCACGTTTTCCATAAACTTGCCGTACACAGCGTTGTTCATTTTCTTCCAGAGGTTTTGACCAAACTTAGAAGTTTCCCTGGCTCGCTTATTGGCATTAAGGTCAATATAAACCTTAAGCCATTTAGCTTGGTCATACGATACCACCCGATGAATATGTCTCAATATCAGCCCTAATTCTAAGCACTGCTGCAAGGTTTTATAATGCAAGACATATTTGCTTTTGTCAGTGAGACTTGCAATCAGTTTCTTGTATTGGCTGCCGGGTGGTATCTCACTCTGGGGGCAGAGAGGAAGATCATTATGGGCGTCGTGGAGATGGTCAGGATACTCTAGATCTACTTCTAGAACATATCCTGTCTTGGAGTCCTCGGGGATCCTGGCGAAGTTTATGCTCTCTATTTCATTCCTCTCAAGCCATCTCAGGTTGCCATGCGGTAAAGTTTTAGCCATTGAGCACCCATATAAGTTATTCGCATCCAAATATGCTAGAAAGTTCCTTTTTTGATCAGGCTTATAGTCTACCATATATTCATGGTTGGCTTTGGAGTAGCGCTTTGATGCTGTGCAAAGACCCCCACGAATACCTTTCTCGAAAAATTCTAGCATACTGGGATCCGATAGTAACTCTAATTCGACTCCAGTTGTTTTCAGCATGGCGTCGAAAGCTAGCGATGGTAAGGTGTAGTACCATGCTGGGTCCAGATGATACATCTCCAGTGACAAGTCTCTAAACTTTTCAAAAGCATCCGCTAAAAGAAGCGTATCTGTCTTCAAATAAAGATCACTATATTCCCCGAGATTCTTTATGTTGAATGTGCTCCACACCTTAAGCGCATGGGCATATTCCTCCTCCGAAATACCATCGAAAAGCTCGATGGGTGGAAGCTCCTCTTCTTGGAGCTTTTCGACAGAATCTAGATAAGTATATGGAAATATTCCCTTGCACTTCATTAGCTGCAGGTGTTCTGGGTTCGAATACTCGGCATTAGTGACCTTGAAGTCATCATCATCTAGCATATCAGCTAGGTTGGATAACTTATCATCAAGAAACTTGTAGCTGTCGAGGAACGCAAAATATTGCGGATAAAATATTAGCAGAGAAGGCGTGGAAAAGAGTTCAATCATCAGACGCTAGCCTAGGGGAAAAGTTGGCTGCAAGGCTGGTAACATCAATTATGAAGGGCAAGGTAGCTATTGGTGCAGGATCCCGGAAAAAGAAGCATGGTGGATTTCTGCCTCTCATACCAATTATTGCAGCCTTAGGGGCTGCAGCCGGAGGTGCAGCTCAAATTGCAGCAGCAGTGAATAAGAAGAAAGCTGCAGATAAACAGCTTGCAGAAATGACACGACATAACAGGGAGATGGAAGCAAAAGGAAAAGGTCTCCGAGGGAGAAAAAGTAATAAGAAAAAGATTAACAAGAAGAGAACTGGTGGTTTTCTCCCAATGCTACCGCTCGGCGCATCTTTAGCTCTTGCTTCCAAAATTGCCAGAGCCATAAAAGCAAATAAGTCTACTAAAGGAAATGGTCTGAAGAGGAGGAAGCAGTCCCAGAATAAGCATCCTTCAAAAAAAAACTCCGGTCAGGGGCTATACTTGTCCCGGAAAAAGCCCTAAGTAACATTGAGCTTGCATTATACGCTCGTCGTTTAAGAATTCCCCATTTTAGAGGTGTATATATGCTTGATAAGCTACCTTCAAAGCCATATCAACGAGAGAGGATAATTGTCAATCTCGATTACTCTGATAATGAAGGAACTCATTGGGTAGCTATAAAGAAGGAAGGTGATATCGCGTTTTATTTCGATAGCTTTGGAAACTTGAAACCACCGAAAGAGGTAGAAAGCTATCTCAAAGGAGTTAAGCTGATGTATAATACAAGAAGATTTCAGAGTTTTAGCTCAGTTATCTGTGGACACCTGTGCTTGCAATTTCTATCACAATGAGTTACACTATTGCTGTTAGCGGGAATGATTCCGATCTTACCACCTACCTGAATCCCCCTCTGAGGATTGATCCTCGCGGGAATTATGAAATTGCTCTTCTGAATTTTGAAACCTTCTATTCCATTCCCAATGTGGACGAGAGCAATAATCTCTTCCATTACATTTCCAATGACACTCTTAAGGTCATCGATATTCCGCCTGGAACTTACGAAATTGCTGATATTAATACTTACCTCAAAGATAAGCTTAAATTCGATGAAAACGACTTCTTCATTCGTCCTAATAATAACACAATGAAGGCTGAAATCAAGTGCCCCTTTTCTATTGATTTTTCTAGGGGACGTTCTATTGGATCTCTTTTAGGATTCAGTGAAAACAAAGTTATTGCTCCTAATCAGGTGACTGAATCTGATTTCCTAGTAAACATATTTAAGGTGAGCATCATTCGAATCGAATGCAGTATTGCGACAGGCTCTTTCATCGATGGTAAAAGAGGACACTCGATCTATGAATTTTTCCCTTCTGTGCCGCCTGGATATCACATTTCTCAAGAGCCTCCGAACCCTATTTACCTGCCTATAATAGACACTAATCTTATCGATCAAATCACCCTTCGTGTGGTCGATCAGAACGGAGATAGCATCAACTTTAGAAACGAGGATATAAGCATACGTCTTCATATTCGACGAAATGGGGATAGATTTTAGAAGGAGAAACCGTCGCAAAGCATATAATACAGTACAATCACATAATCTCCGTACTCACCCTTTGACTCTTAGAGTGTTAACATCGAGCAGCAAGAAGTTCCTCGAAGCTTTGGGCTTCAGAATTCTGTAATGGACATCTTTAACGTGACCGAAACGCCTTCATTTGAGGATAAGATTGCTAAAGAAGAGGAACATGTGTTTCTCCCGTATAATACATCGGCTCTGGACGCTAATGACGAGATTAGGATACCTTGTCAAGCGGAAGATTTATATACTCTGCCTAACCGGAGTTATCTCTACATTGAGGGATCTGTTTCTAAGCCTAATGGAACAGCTACGTTGGCGAAGTTGACTAACAATGCCCTGGCATTTATGTTTGATGAGATTCGGCTGGACATGAATGGAACTTGTATAGATAGAACAAGGAATCCTGGCATTACATCGACTATGCGCAACTATGCTGCTCTCAATCCCATGGAATCGAATCGTTTGATCAATGCCGGATGGTGCTATCCTGGAGAAGATGTGGATATTGTGCACTCGACAAGCGGAGCATTCAATGCCGTAGTGCCCCTGTCAATGCTTCTGGGATTTGCAGATGACCACAAGGACCTCGTTCTCAATAGCAAGTTTGAGTTGGTGCTCATTCGATCTAAGGACTCTAAGAACTGCATTCTGGCACCCGAAGGAGAAGGAAATGCTATCGTTAAACTTGCTCGCATCGAGTGGAGGATGCCTGTAATCCGCCTTTCTGACACTGAAAAGGTAGAAATCCTCAAGATCGTCAAGGCAGACAGACCACTGCATATCGCATTTAGAACAATGGATATACATACCCAACCGGCCGTTCCGCAAACTAGATCATTTACATGGAACGTCGCAACAACTTCGAAACCGGAGAAGCCGAGATTTGTTATAGTGGGAGCCCAGACATCAAGAACAAATAATGCATCAAAGGACTGTTCCGAGTTTGATCATTGTAACATAACAAATTTGCGGCTTTATCTCAATAGTGAGTGTTATCCCTATCACGATATGAACTTGGACTTTGGGAACTCTAGATTTGCAGCTTTATATGAAATGTATTCAAAGTTCCAAAACTCTTATTACGGGAAAGAAAACTATCCTCTATTGAAGAGAAAAGATTTTCTCAAGCATGCACCATTGTTCATCATAGACTGCTCTCATCAGCCTGAGGAAATTATAAATGGCGCTGTCAATATCAGGCTTGAAATTGAAACTAGTGCAAATATACCCGCACAGACTACTTTGTATTGTCTGGTAATACATGACCGAGTTTTCACATACAAGCCTCTGACTCACGTGATGCAGTCATTAATTTAATTTCATCAAAGGATTCTTGTAATGAAGGATATACATGATATAGGATGCATGTAACAAGGATTTCAAGTGAATAAAAAAGATATATAATATGAAAAGTAATTTAGTTTTATTTCATATCATTGTACATTTCCAATGCCGCCCTTCTCCAGCTCCTTGTTCCTACATATGAAATTTCATTAAAGAGAGTTAGATTCGTTAAGTGTCTCTGAATATAACCTTCCAACCTCTTTAACTGACAAAATTCACTAAAATTTAAAAGTATTTCACCTCTGTTTAGAACTGTATTCAGAAATCTGATGCTCTCATCTTCCATATACACAATGACATTAAAGGAATATACAATGTTCTCGCTGTAATCACAACACACGTAGTTTCTCTCTTTGAGGAATGCTTCAAATACATGAAGCCTACTTTTAATAATTTCCCAGTCATACACTGACATATACACAAAATTGTCACTGGCTCTATTCTTTATGATTACAGCTGGAATACGAAAGATTAGTCCTACGTTAACACTGTAACTTTTGGATATTTGAACGTCGTGGAGCATGGTAGCCGATGTCATGATTCCCGTTATTTTTAATGAAGAAGCCCGAATCTGTTCCCTCTAATTCTTTCAGAGGTTCAGGCGTCTTGGTAAACGGGAACTACTTGCATGCCTCTTTGGGGTAGCAGCAGCAGACGTCATTCGCTCTTCTAAGAGTGTCAGCCTCCTTTGGAGATCCGCAAAGCTATTTTTATGTACCTTTTTTCGAGGTTTCCTTATAGCTGTCCTGAAACAGAGCACATAACATGTGTGTTAGCAAGAGAAAAAAAAATAGATTGTCTCCTGAGAGAGTAGCACTTAAGAGGCGCAAGAGTTTTTTTTTAAGTTGTATGATAGCAATACTTACATTGATGTTTTGCGGCGTTCGGATTGTGTGCTCGGGGTACGATCAGGAGTAACATTCTCAGTAATTTCATCGTCCTGATCTGGCAGGAAGTCGCCTACAAGCTGTGTAGATCGCTCCGTAACAGCATCATTTTCAGCTTCATTGCTGGAGGTTTCGCTATCAATCACGGGCCTAGGATCTCGAACTGTCATTCGTAGCCTGTAACAAAGGTATTTTTTGTACATGGAATTATATATTTCAGCGATTCTGTAAGGAAAGAGTCGTGAATTTTCTTTAATTTCACTCACTTTGTTTGTCTCTGTCTGAGCTGGTACACGCTACACTTCTCATTGCAGAGGAAGTAGGAGTACATATGTTCATGAGCCTCGGGCTGCGTACACAGGGTTGCATGCGTATCACCGTTACAAAATTCAGAGTGGTGTATGGCCTCGTGACTTGGAGCGAATCTATCAACCTCATCAACTCCGCTTTGTTCTTGCTCATGAACCGGCTCTTGCCTGAAATAGCGAATAGGTTTCAAATTACTTTTTCTACTTAAATATAAAACGGCATTAACTTCTCTAGAAAAAAAAAGAATAATTGCTATTATACTTACATGTATCGCTTTCTGTAGACTGGGCAGTTTTCTGTGCATACTTCCCGAGAAGACATCTGATCATGGTATGAAGGTCTGTTACAAACGATTGAATGCATAAGACCGTTGCATAACTCTTTGTGGTAATACGCGTAATGATGCGCCTCCGCTGCACACTCACTCCCAAGAGTTGACATATCAGACATAGCAAATAAGAACGCTGAGAGAATCCACGAACTAATTTAGCGCTCCAAGCTGGAGAGTCTTATATACTCTTTCAATAGTGGTGGGGGAATTCAGAGGTGGGAAAGCGTTTGGGCGGAAAAAAAATAATTTATGACTTCCCTAAAAAACTCTGGGAACACATACTCATTGTCGAGTAACAGGAGGGCAATCTCACGAGACATGTATGCCCCCTTCCATAACACATAAACTTTGTCAAGTGACAGGTGGCCGATCTCATCTCCCCCTTCCACAGACAGTCACGACGTCTGTATCTATAACATACATTTACAATAATTTATGACATCCCTTAAAAATCTCTGGGAATTCATTTCAATGTTTTCTCCCACATAATCTTTTTCGAGTAACAGGTGGCCGATCTCATCTCCCCCTTCCACAGACAGTCACGACGTCTGTATCTATAACATACATTTACATTAATTTATGGCTTCCATTAAAAAAAAGCCACCTGGGAATGCAAGTTGTGACATGTTTCCATACCACCTGCAACATCTTGGGTGGTCCTCACACCCCCCTCCCCTCCCCCTCCCACCGGCGGCGGTGTCGCGACTTTATGCAAATTTATGCAAAGTGATCTGGAAAAGGCTTTTAATATCTACTTATGTCCTCTTGACTTCTGTTGATCATCGGCTGTCTGTGGTAGTCTCCGGTCCTTTGCCTTAAGATATTTTGAAAGTGTGTCTTTAATAATCCGTGGAAATAGTTAAGTAAATGTAGGTATGTGATATCTCTGGAATTAAGAAATCGTGTTTAACTGTTGAGAGGTTGTTGAAAATACCAAGACTTGTGCTATTTCCTGATATCCGTTCTGATGGCATGTGTTTCGTGTAAGAGACAGGTTTTTCTAGTGATTTCTTTTTAACTTCTCGTGGTATAGGTACGTGAATCCTAAATTGGAGATGTCGGCTAGGATATCCCCGAACAGCTGCTTCCGTCAGCTGAAGACGTTGTTGCACCTGGTTAGAAGAATCTACTGTCTGCAGAGAGGGAGCTAAAGCAATGATATGTGGATGGTCTTCTGTGTTGCTTTGGCTGATCATTTGGGTAATATCAGTTTCCGTAACTTGAAGCAAGAGTGCCTCAAGTGGCTTACTCACTGTCCTAGCTTTTTATTAGTATTATCATCATTATTAATTAAAGTTGCCAGAATGCATGAACGTCCCTTTCCTGGTAATTTTTTTCACGTTTCGGTTCTTGGAGCTATGTCCCACAATTCAACAGTACTTGCAGCACTACAGATTTCTTCAATATAAGAGACAATAACTTTAAGTCTTCATCCTCAAGTGTACATCGGAAAACTAAATACACATAAATATTAATTATTTCTCCGCAATTTTATTATACAGCCAACTAATTTCACACATTTCCTTCTGCATACTCTATTTCAAATGTGTTTATCTAGGTTAGCCACATTTCCTTATTTACACAATCAAGAGATGTATCATCCTCGTTGGTTTATTTTTGTGTTTTGGAATTTTTTTTCCAGTCAGTCATACAAGGGCTGTATGGTGCAGGTTCTAATTATGAAAGTGACAAAAATTTATGACAGTACTGATAATAGCGATCGAGGGGAGCCTTTATTGCGAGGAGCTTGTTTATGTTGACAGCACCTTCAGCCAACGTCACCTCTCCTGTTCCTCGAGCTAATTTTGGCCACTGGATTAGCACATAACTTTATTTTCCCCATAATTTGGTTATAATACCATTACAAGTTCGTCAATTTTTCTCACGATAGTGTTAAGTCAATGCCTTGGACAACAAAATAATAAAATACAACAAAGCTGTATAAATAAAAGTTTAAGTTGAGAAAATTTTCATTTTTTATTATAATGCATTTAAACCTTGTATTTTAAGGTTCCACTGATGACACAGCTATCGTCCTGTTTAAAGGCACTTCCTTTCCTTTAGAAAGTCGAATTATGTTGTATTGAACCACTCTTTTATCTTACATCGGCTACAATCTTCACTGCTTCGCTTTTGTGTTGCTGATTTGTTTTAAGGCCAGTCACACAAACCTAATATTGGCTGGGTGGAGTCAAAGGTTGGTTGGCTGATGATGGAAAGCTTACGAAAGGAAAGACGTTGTTGTGATCTAGGGGCATGGACCATTTTGTTCACATCAGTGCATTTTATCCAGGTTCTTGTTCCTCTATAAGTTTTAGAACCGATGTTCGCTTTCTTTTCTTTTACTTGTGAGGATATCCAGTGAAACATGGCCTCCTGTATAAAATATATGATTTTTCCCGTAAATAATGTCGCTTAACAAGGGCATGTTTCAGAAGGTGTTATCTCTACCCCACATACAGCCACAATATGCTTTCAAAGTTCTGTAAACAGAATAACGCCGTCGAATAAACTATTGCTTGAAAAGTACCAAATCCTTGAGATTCGCGGTAGTGTTTATCTTGCAAGTGGCGGTATTTTATGTGAACGGTTTATAGTAAGGGAATTGGCCACTCGGTTTGGCGCTCGCTGCTGCTAGCAGGCAGATATCGACCAGAACAAGTGAACGAAGTTCGCAGGACAGGGGGAGGGAGGTACTGGCAGGCACGTTCTCCTCACCATGGGAGGAAGAAACTTGGGCAAGAACCCCCTGACTTGAATACGCGATTCAGAAAACATGGCTGCCTCACATACACACTTGCTGCTTCAAAATTTAACAAGATTTCGCCACTCTGATAGAAGGCCCTACCGCGTCATTCTCCTAGCCAGCACGGAGTTTGTTTTTGTGCCAATATCGCTGCAGAAACCAGCGCTTTTGCAAGTACGCCACGAGAAAGATGTTTTTGTACCTCTAACCACATTGTATGTTTTATTTATTTATTTCTTGCAGTCACTAAGAATGGTAGAGGTTTCTATATCAAGAACAGAAGGTAAGATTTTAAGACTTACCTGTTCAGCATCGATTATTTAGCACCTTATTATAGCAGACAGGGAAAGGATTGCATTCCATCCAAAAATTTGATGTGGGTACTTCACCGTGAATACACATATTCAGACACATCCATAGAAAAAATGTCTGTGTGAAAGAGAGAGAGTGAGAGTACAGCTTTAGCAGAAAGACTAGCGTTTACGTCCAGCACCTTCAAATGATACTGCAGAAAGTTGTAAAGAACTCCCACACAAAACTATCCTTTAAATTGAAAATTGTGCCCCAGTTTTATTTTTTGCAAATGTGCGCTTAAAATATGCATTAAATTCAATATATTTAAGACAGTTGCATGAAAATTGAAATGCATAAATTACATTTTCTGCGAATAGCCCATGATGTCCTATTGATTGTTAAAGCATCGTTAGTAGAAACGAAACACTTAAGGTCAATAGGAGGATGCACAAGAAATGACAATGGGTTGGCCCCGTAGCTCAGGTAGAGCACCTGCCTGCTGAGCTAGGGGTCCCAGGTTCACTTCCCAGCGGTGGGGATTTTTCTCCGACCAAGATAATTCTCCATGTTCCCCAGAGTCTGGAAGTATGAATAAGAGTGCGAATGTGTGTATATGATCTAATGATTAAAACCCATCGAATACGAGTTAACACTTTCGAAATGTTCCACAGGAGAACGGCCGCTGATATGACCATAGCAGTTAAAGGCGTGGTGTAAATGGAACAAATAAAAAAAGAACTGACGAAAAATCAAATAATGCAATAAGACGGTGGCTACTTATTAAAGAGCCCATCCCTATAATAAGAAAATACTTGTAAAGTGGAAATTAAAAACTACTTGTAAAACGCTCGCGAATGGAGCACCTAAAACAACCTTAAATATGCCCGCCTCGGTAGCGTAGATGGTAGCATGTCTGCCTCACGGTCAAGGGGTCCCGAGTTCGAATCTCGGTGTAACTCTAAGCTCTATGGACCCTGGACACATTTGAGCATCTTTCACTCAATTCGTTCACCGTCCGATAGGACTTAACATTGGAGGACGTAAATTACAACAAAAAGGCATTAAATTATCCATTTTAAGACACCAATGACCAAAAGGTGATGATTAGAACATAAATTCGGAGCCAGAATATTGAAAAATAATCTTTGTAACTAGGATATACAAAATCGTATTGCAATTATTCTTAAAACACATACATGATTCGTGTAATTTTTTGTGGCATGCTTATTTTTTCCCTTGTTTTTTTCTTTTCACTGCTCGGTTATTATTTGAAGCACTGTAATTCATACAGAGTAAGGAATATCAAACAAAGCAACAAATCGCTTTTAAAATTTGACTATCTCTTCAGTCTCCTATATGTATATCCCCTACATCTACAACAAAATACACAATGATACCAAATAGATGAATAGTTAACTCGAAAGAATGACGCTAAGTAGCCAAAACGCTAGTTGTGAGTAGCTGTTACTACTTGTGCTCCAATAAGGCTCACTACATTTCGTTCCTGTGACATACAATGCAATAATAGCAGGAGGTGAATTTAAATAACCTTTATGTACTCCAGCAACTTTTGCACTACAATATTCCTAAACAAATTAGGCGGTATATATATATATATAATAACGAATGCGCGACGTTCCGTCTTTACCGTAGGTTGGTAGATAAATGCTGAAGTGGCTTCCATTCTACCGCAACTTCCTTGCACCTACCACTTTATACATTGTCATCAGATCTATAAGAGCGGGCGATGGTCGACAGTTTGGCAATGGATAAACGCTTTATAGACGTTTCTTTCACAGTGTTGGTTACATCTGCCCAGTCGGGTACCACCTTCGAGTGAGGCCACCGAGAAGTTAAGGATCTGTGGGCGGCGTCAGATGTGATTCAACTGGAACTTTAGGGACGCCGTTGTCATCCGGAACGCCTTTAGGCCGCCCATAAGTCCTCATCGCTCTCTCCCTCTTTCCCTCTCTAGGGTCACGGTGGAGGTATAAAGTACACGGAGCCTTGGAGCAGTGCTCAGCCTGATTCCAAAACTGCCTCTGTTCGTCCATACATTTATCTTTTTACAGTGTTCCAAAATACTATAATTTATCTTAGAGCCAAAACTAAGAGTGGAGAAATAACTTAATTTCTTATGTTATTTACATGATAGGCCACCGAAATTAATTATTGTTCCTTTAATTCTAAAAAGAAAAAAGGAATACTCATTGCGATAGTACAGAAAAACACTTCGATAATTTCATCATACTTAAATGTCATTTTTGTTCCTTCAAACTTTTAATCTATATTTCGATTTATATATCCCCAAAACATTCAACAGTTATTCGTTTAAGTACGTGCAAAAATTATACTGAAATGATATTTAAGAGCTTTCCAAATACTGTCATGATCACTGAATTAAGGAAATTTACATGTAAATACGTAATTTGTGTTTTTCCAATGTAAAACTACGTTTGACAAGCAGATTCAACTAAACAATTATCACTTAGCATGCTTTAGTAATTTGAATTATTTCAAAGGAAGTCAAAAGCATCCTATCAGTGAACTTATATTAAGATAATTAACTCCTGATTTGTTCTAATTAAACTCAGGTCAAATGCTGGAAGTGACCTGAATAGCCAGGGCGAACATTCCATTCGGCGTACATAGATTAAAAGAAAAAACAACTAATTACATGTCATTAACTTCAAAGTTTAGTTAAAACAGGCACCTCAGTCCATAACATTGACGTTGTAAGATTTTAAGTAAACTGACGAAACGTGTATAAAATACGACAAAAATTCAGAACTTCAGTAAATCTCTAGAATATATCTACTTGTGTTAAAGTTACACAAAATTGTTAAACAGCAGAACAATTCAATATCTTATTAATTAGACTCAATTAAATGGAACCTAAAAATCATCTCTAGCCATTTATTTGCATGCAAATATATCAGACTATCAACCAGAGCGGTTTTTAAATATTTTGATTTTAGGATTTCCGCACAAGTATAGTAACCAACAAAATAACCACATTGTACATTTTAGATATTTAAGCAACAAAGAAAATAAAAAATAAGTAATATATTCCTATATATAGACTGCCAAAAAATGAGCGAAAGTAACCATTTAGCAACTAAAATAAAAAAGAAAAGATAAATAGCCCGCCTCGGCAGTGTAGATGGTAGCATGTCTGCCTCACGTTCAAGAGGTCCCGAGTTCGAAGCTCGGTCAGAGTGAGTTACCTGGATAAGTTTTTTTCCGGGGTTTTCCCTTATCCTTCAAGATGAATGTCTGGTAACTCTAAGCTCCATGAACCCTGGATTCATTTGAGCATCATCTCACTCAATTCATTCACCGTCCGATATGAGTTAACGTTGGACGTAAATTACTAAAATAATAATAATAATAATAATAATAATAATAATAATAATAATAATAATAATAATAATAATAATAATAATAATAATAATAATAATAATAATAATAATAATAATAATAATAATAATAATAATAATAATAATAATAATAATAATAATAATAATAATAAATAAATAAATAAAATAAATCAGAATATAAACTTTTTGTATGTTACTGATTTTAAAGAAAATGAAAAGCGATATTTGGACTTATTCAAGGTACATAAATTATTCACCAACTATCCAAACTTAAGGACGGTCCATTTTTGAATGTATTTACAAGCAATTTTGCACTCGTAAAGGAGTCAAATTGCAAACTCAAGTACTTGTATGAATATGGAATACTATCTTTAAGAACGCCAAGCAAAAGGGAGACCAATCATGCCAATACCCGAACCGAAAACTAGTAAGTAGCTTCTGCTTGTTATGCTTCTTGACCATTTATCGATAATTTTATCAAAGTTAGAAAACGATTGATCAAACACAGTAAAGAATTAAATGAAGTACACTATGAACATTTATGGATTCAACTACATACGAAGTTAATGTAATTCTTGCGTTATATTTGAGGTTTCTATGTCTATCCGACAGCAGACTCAAGAAGGTTGATTCGCAGCCTTTAGGCATGGTACGTCCTTTAGGTTTACTATTACTTTGTCATTATAATTGGTCCTTTATACAAAGAGCGAAAGGCAATGTATCATCCCCTTCATTAACATAAACTGATGACAGGAGTCTCACAGGTTTCCGGGAGTATCCTCCGAATGGACCGGCTAAATACGTAACACACATCAGTGAATAATGCATGAAGAGCTTGGGGTGGCATACATAAGAGGAATGAGCCAATGAAGGAAGTAAGGTGGCCTTTACGTGTTATTTAAAATGAAATAAATACGTGTCTTCATTGTTGTTTACAGAAAACAAATAGCAATAAATGTTATAGATACTGTCTCAGGCAAAATCGTTTAAGAAAAAGCATTTATTTGAAATGTGTTCTGAAAAGCAATTAACTAATTTTCGAAGTATAGACCATTAGATTCTATGGCTTTTGAGTCATCGTTCAGCGAGGTTTATTATCCCACGATGGTTTTTGATGCGAAGAATTCGGTGACACCCACTTGCAGTGCTTCAATGTTCTCAAAATTTCTTGCACATAGAAAATGAGCCATGGATCGAAAAAGATGATAATCAGATGGTGCCAGATCAGGACTGTATGCTGGGTGAGGTATCACCTCCCAATTCCTGAATTTCTTCTGTGGTTGTTCGAGCACTATGGGGTGCTGCACTGTCCTGTTGCAATAGTACCCCCTACTGAATACTGAAACAGGACCAGTAAGCGTTCCCAAATGGTCCTGTCAGCTGGTCCCAGCAACAGGTTCGAAGACAGACAATAGACCTATCAGAGGAGGAAGTCCTTTTTCTGAGAGCTTATCATCCTGCACCGCCAAGACACCCGCCGACACTTCTTCCCTGAAAGAGACCACCAGATGAGAGATGGTGTGAAATAACAATGGAGATGTAATGAAGGAATAGAAAATTCGGGGGGATGTACATAATTAACCTAACCACCATTCGCCTAGCGTCCCGGGAAAGCCCCGTAAAAGCCCAAGGGTCAGGTAGGTGGTCACGGGAATCGAACCCGGGCCTCCTGAATACGGGTCACAGGCGAAACCGCCTGAGCCATCCCGCTCGATTATTCGACCAATACACAGAATGAATCGTTGACTTTGGCTGTACACAGTTCCCAGTTCGTCATTTTGTTATTATTAGTTCTGTAGTTCTTTTATTACGGAGCAACAACGTGAAAAGGGGCGTCCGACAGACTGGGATAGTAAGAGTTCTAGATTAATATTCTTGTAGGTATTTATTCATTTGCAAACCTGTTTCAATCAAATCATTTTTCATGCAAAAATGTGATAATCACTTAGTTACACATAAAGGTATCGTAAAATCCGGACGTCCAGTGAGACACCACGGATATAAATCCCAGGCTTTCTAAACTTTAAAAACGACATATCCCCAATTACGCTACACAAAGGGTTTTCCTCATCGAGTCAGTTCTGCACTCAAATGCTATGAAAAGCCTGTATTTTATTACGTTGTTTATTCCCAGCAATGAAACAGAGTTAATGGAAGCTCCACTGACATCGACAAACACAGAGATTCCAGAAGATAAATTGCGTTCTTATACTGCATCTGTCACATTCTCGTTGTGTCGACATGGCAACTCTGTCTGTCAGAGCTCCTCTTATTTCTTGCTTCTTCTTCAGTTGGAGACCACACGTCCAATTATTTCTCGGGTAGAACAGCAGTACTGTATGGGAGGGGAGAAGAGGAGGAGGGTTCATGGCCGAGTTTCTGCTATATTGACATCAAAATATCTCATTACATATCAGCACATGCAATAAAAACGAGACAGTCCAGCTTTAGTTTGGTTTCATTTCTCTCTTAATTTTATCAGCATATGATTAATGAGAAAGTTACGTGTCATAAAAATGGAGAGTATTTTGCAGTTGTTTTATTACTGTACATCTTCAAATTATGTGGCATAGATTATTGTGAGATTTGTGCCATTAATGTGCTGTTTCCAGGAATAAATCTCTCATTTGTAATTTTGAAAATGTATTTTTAAGTTTGTGAAATTAAAAGTACAAGGCTTTGTAGTCATTTTAATGTTTTAGTGTTTTTAGTACTCTTTACGACCTTTTTCATTTTCATTTTATAAATGATAGCTAACTTTCTTTCACTATGCCTTTATAATTATGCTGAATACTACTTTAAGTTTCAAAATAAAGAGCAGGAAAAATTAAATCGTTATACACACAAAAAAAAAACAACATTAATTATTATCTTACTTTTGGTATATTTTCTGTTAGTACGCTTTTAAGTGACAAATAGAAAACCGTGCTTATGATTTTAAAAATACTCCTAATAGTAAAATAAAAATTAAATAATATAAATAAATAGCAAGAAAATCCAAAGTTGAACTAATTAAAGAAGGTGATAATAAACTAGCTTAAAATGACTACCTAATTCGGTGTTACAGGTTCATTTGCTATCAACAATAGCTTTATTATGTTTATAATACCCCAAGGAGCCACTTATAGCAATAAATAAAACAAACAAAAACATACACACTTAGAGTACTAAAATAAAAGCAGCTACCAGAACAAAGTTCGATTCAAAAAAAAAAAAAAAAAAAATGGAAGCATTTGCTGACGCTGCGTTCACAATAATAGTGTCGCTAATAGCATTGTTGCAACAAGCGCAGCCGACGTGCACAAAGACAGTGCAGCGTGGAGATAAAAAGCTTGCCGAAACAGATAAAGGTAGATGACTGGAAGGCTCGTGTTTCGTGTGGTGCCTTCTTACAGAACATTCCACAAACTTCTGGAACCATGAATGAACGTATAAAAGGAAGCCGGTGAGAATTGTCCGCGTGCAGCTGTGTTTTTAAAGTGAACTCTGTTTCTGGTCAACGACCTTGACAATTGTATTTGTGTATGTTACGTTTTTCTGCTACTGCAAGGGTTGACCAAAGTGTGTTTCTACTGATATAAAGAGCAATTTGAATATCTGCAAATTGGACTTTTAATTCTAGAACCCACAAAGTCACAATATACGTTTTAGATAGGTAGAGTCAGACTGAAAAGTTCAATGATTTGAATCCCGGCTATGGCATTGAAGTTTTCACTCTAGGTTTACCTTCCTAGACTTTGACTTACACATGACAAGTGTGAAAAAACAACTAATTTTTCCCATAAACGCTTTGATACCATTCTGGCTTCATTTTAAAGCTATGTAGGTGCCTTGCGTCTTGAATGTATAATGGTAGCCGAGCGGTAAAACGCACGTGTCTCGTAAGTAGACCAACATGAGTTCATCAAATCCTAGATGTGCATGCTTCTTTTTATTATTGTTATTTTAATAGCAATGCGTTATACTTCTTTGCAGAACATAAATAACAATATTTCAAACCCATGAAAAATTATAAAAACATAAATAACACATTCTTATCGTTTTCAAAATAAATGCAATGTTGTTAGAGAATTGCCTTAATATTGCTTGTGTAAACACTCGTGCTCATTCATTTGTTACTAATGGTGGTTGGCATATAATCCAAAATATCCTCTCGTGAAAATTTCAGTAGGCATTAGGTCTCATCCACGCCCCATAGTATGAGGGCAATAATACCGATACTAAGTTAATTTCAATTTTTATTTGATTTTACATATAGGAATAAAGCATTTCAATTGGTTTAAAATAGAGTAAGGTGTTTCAATTTTTATGTGTAAAGCATACATGCCATATAATCAAGTACACCTTAGCAATTGAACGCTATATTACAATGTGCCTAATACACATTTGGTATTTCTGCAACAAAAAATTCAAAATTATGTATCGGACTCCAACCTTTGCAGCTCTAGCTACTACATACTTTTCTGTAACCGCTCGGCTACCAGTGCAAGTTTGTAACTGACGCTCAATATGGGGCAATATGAGACTCAATTTTTCGCGCACATTTCAATGTACGAAAAAAGGAAGGATTCCCTATGTGAATATGCACGAAACAGGAAGCAATAAAAAATGTGTAAACATTATTATTACTATTATTATTAATATTATTATGAGAGAATTTAGTAGGGCGAAGCTAAAGAGACGAGTTCCGTGACGCCATTGTAAACCGGTCGTGGAAACTATGTGGACTTACAAAAATATATGCCTCCATTGTCTGCTCTTTCTTTGTCTTTCTTTCTTTTATTGATGGGTAGGGGTCGGAGGGTGTACATTCCACTGCTTTGACATATCCAGAGCACATCGGTTTTATACGTCGTGCGTCCAGGAGTATTAATCGAATAGAAGATATTAATACATTCCATAAATATAATTTTATATTTCAAGTGTAGCTGAAGAATTTAATTTACAAGCTCTCTTTATTAGCCATACACATAATGGTTTCGCGTATCGACAACATATGGACCTGACACCATGATATTGCTTATTACTTTTTCCCCTGTGGATGTTTGTACAGACACAAACGTCTCATACACTTGTGCGCGATTTTAATGTTCTTCGTTCACATTTATGCAGCTATTAAGAATGTCCAGAGTTCACATGCGCTGAAGTCGTGCGACCACATTGTCCATATGACTTAAAGTGCTTTTAAATCATTGTCCATACAGAAAAAGGTGTTCATTCTATCTTTAACTCAACATCCTCTTGAAACAGCTACTGATGGTCTACAGAAAGTGTAATTTTACAAATATGGTATGTTGCCCTCACAAGACTTTACCAAACACTTCTTAAAGACACCCATTTTGCTATTTACTTCATGTTAGCTCAGTTAAAGTTTGTAGAATTACTCATATTAATCCAATGGAGCAGGAAAATGATGTAGGCTTAAACGAGAATCAAATCTGTGAAGAGATGGTAACTATGTCATAGCTTTGAAATTCCGTTCTTTTTGCACAAAGGAATATTTTCCAATTTCCGAAAAGTATAATTGCAAGAAATATCAAGCAACAGCACAGAATATCTCGTAAATAGGTTCACAGACAGTTTATTGCATATGAATCGCGTGCCTGTGTACTGAAATGTTGCTAATTTTAACGGTTTACCAGATAAGTAAAAGTAAACATAATGTCGAGGACTTCTGAGGCTATTTCCAGAAAATACTAGTTAATATTTTAATCAGCATGAAAATATATTAAACATGTGGTATTTTAATCAAAATCTATAGTGCAGCTTTAGAAAAATCAAAATTTTCAAAACATATAGTTAGTTCTATGAATAAAGAGATTTCTTTGGGATCTTTCTTTGGTATCCTTGAAAGAAGGTTTACCTTTTTCGTTTATAAATAATGCAATACACAAAGATATGCATGCACGGCAGAGGAACCGTTTTATGATACTTTTATCAGCCATCTCAAAAAATGAATTTCTTGCAGATAAAAATTTATAAATTATTTTAACTAAAAGTTTTGCATAACAACATCAGAGTGCAGAAAGACTGCACTTGTTAGAACATTTTTATCTTAAGGGCTAATAAGTTGTTACAACTCTTAATGACACAGTTATAAAGAAGCGAGGCTGTTGCCTTTGCATAACTGTACGAAATAAAAACTATAATACAATGACCATCTTTTAGTAAAAGTAAAGTAACGCTTGGCGTAACAGCCGCATCAAAACGGGCCAACCCGTCTCACACCCACATACGCTGAACAGAGGTAGACGATCATCCAACCCATACAAGGAAGTGATGGTCAGCATCACGCATCTCCAGCCGGAAATGTCGGCTATTATCTTTACCAGGGCTCGCTGCCTACCATAGCTCCTCAGTTTTCTCTCAATGCTGAGTGCGCACCAGTCCTACACTTGGGTCTTAAAATCAGCACACCGCAGAGGTGGGATCGAGCCCAGGGATATTCCGTGCCACGAAACACAGCGCAACGCTCTAGCCCACTACGCCACGGCGCAGGATGATCATATTTTACAGCATTATCAGAATACTAAAGTTGTTCCACGTAGAATATGCTAACGAATCCAACAACCGTAGTGGAGAATATGCGAACATTATTATGATCAGGTATAGGAATTCCTAAGCATAAAAGCTAGCATGAAATTAATGAATTTGAACTATTAATGGACTAAATTCTGCTGGAATTTACAGACGCTCTGATTAGACCATTTTTATATGTCCCTTAACAACACTTACGTTTCTTTGTATTGTGCTAAAGCTGCATCCCACAGTTTCAGCAGTTAATTCTTCAAGTTTATTTCGCAGACGTTTATTCCTTAATTTTGCTTACAAAAACTTCCCGAAAGGTTATTAAGATTTTTACCAGTGGTTTCCGTTTTAAAAATATGTATATCTGCATTGAGCGCTAATTTTCAGTTGTTTTGTTTTGTAATTTACGTCCTCCAACGTTAAGTCATATCGGACGATGAATGAGATGGATGAATTAAGTCCGGGGTCCATGGAGCTTAGTTACCCGACATTCGTCTATAAGGGAAAACCCCGGAAAAACCTTATCCAGGTAACTCACCCTAACTGAGATTCGAACTCGGGAGCTCTTGAACGTGAGGCAGACATGCTACCATCCACGCTACCGAGGCGGGCAATTTTGATTGTGCTTTTATAGTTTGAATGTAGATAACTTGAAGCCAATTGCTTATGAATTCCAATGCGGCTATGACGAACAGGACGAAACGGGCCTTTTTCTCTGAAAAATTATTTCGCATCTGGATGTTTAAATCATAAATGGAGTTTTAAAATAGATGTTGCCACTAACCATTATAATATTTTTTTGTTAAATAGAATTACTCGGATGCAACAAACCTATTTATATTACTGATTTTAGAAACAATATTACGAAATAAACTACATTCGTCCAGAAGTAAAATTTCCTTTCGTGCTTATTTTATATACAGGACAGCAAGAAATATAACAACTCAGAAGTACAAATATAAGTACGTTAGAATCCATTCCTATGTTGCAAGGGCTGAATAACCAATATAAGCCTAAAATCATACAATTTTCTTAATATACCGCACAGTTGGAATCAAAATTAAATATTGCCGTTGCATATATTTTTACTTGCTCTAACTAAATAACCATAAACGCAGTTAGCATTCCACCCACAAACACCCGACAATGGTTTCACCACAAATACAATTTTGAGACTGCCTGAATACCTGTTCGTTTGTATCTGACAACAAAATGAAAAGTTGGTTGAATACCTGGCTTGGCATTTAGTTCAGCAACTTTTAATGATGTGACCCAGATATATTCAGGAGAATTCCCCTACTGCAAACTGCCCTTTAGATGGAATAAACTTCTTTATTCATTTTCTCAGAAACTGATGTAACCATTTTGATCAAAATACCAAATGTGTAACAATTGGAAATATGTTGATTTTTTCGGGAGTAGCTTTTTTGTTGTATTAACAATTTCCGAGATGTTTTTATTATTATTTTGAGCTTTCATGTACATACTTTTTGCTAGTGGTAAGTGACTATACTTTTCTATCCGGAAATTAAAAAAATTGGAACCTTAAAGTCATCAAGTAAGGATGTGCTTTTTAAACTTCTGACTATCCTTTACTTAGGTATCCTTTTACCAATATATAAATCTATAATCAATGTTTATGTCGATTAGTAAAAAGTATATCGAACAATAAGTTTGTTCAAGTTAACTTTGAAGAAAAAGGAGTACAAACAGTTATTTGAATACAACACGTCAGATATATTTCTCTACGAAAATGCTGGCGTGTACAAAGAATCAGCTATCTTAAGGAATAAAAAAAGAAGGAATAAAAATGCTATAGAAATTCAAGAAGGAATGGAGATAAAAACATATCGATATATTCAATAAAACAAAAGGTAACGATGGGTGCCATGAGTCTAAGGGGATCACTAGTGAACAATAATGTTCTAATTATGTGGAAATAAAGATAACTTATATTGCATAATGGAATGTAAAGAAAGTCAGCTATTAAGGTAAGAAGTACTGAACAAAAATTGGGGTAGCTTAAAGATAGAAATTAAAGTTATAAATATCTTTGTAAACGACAAGGAAATGTTTTTGAAAAGTTTTGTTGACTATGTGGGCAGAATAAGACAGAAATGGCAGAGAAAAATTACTGAGGCTAAAGAAGACTTTAGTGATAAAAGCGAGGAAAAAGGGAAGAACAGGAAAGAGAGGAAACATGGAATAAATATAATTAAGTAGAGTCAACTGAAAAATTCAATACCACGGCCGGGATTTGAACCACGGATCTCTTGGTTTCCGTCCAATTGCTCTAACACCCTAAACTACCATGGCCAACATGCCGACGCGACATTAAACTCTCCAATTGACGTATACTTTCTGGTTCCATATTTGGACAATGGTATTTAGTAAAGTACTCTGTAAGTTAGCCAACAAAACATTTAAGGGAATAACATGCACCCTGGCATAAATATTTCTATAATAATAGCATTGTTAAGAACATTACAATGCCATTACAATTACATTACAAGGAGTTTAATGTCGCGTCGGCATATTGGCCATGGTAGCTCAGGGGGTTAGAGCGATTGGACGGAAACCAAGAGATCCGTGGTTCAAATCCCGGCCATGGCATTGAATTTTTCTGTTGACTCTAATTAATTAAATATACCCATATACCGGAGTAATGTATTTAAAACGGTTAATTCTGTAAGAATTAATTCCTCAATATAAAATTTAACATTAAAGTGTTCAATGATAAAAATCCTGGCATTTAAGTACTTACTACACTAAGTCGTCATAAATGTGTACCTCGAATATGAGAAATCTAAGTGGTTTACCGGGAAAATATGAGTCAATTGGAGTTTAAAGTCGCGTCGGCAAGTTCGCCATGGTAGCTCAATGGGTTAGAGCGACTGGACGGAAACCAGGAGATCCGTAGTTATAATTCCAGCCGTGGCAATGAATTTTTCAGTTGACTCTAATTAATTAGAAAGTATACGTGTTATAAATTTCACGTTAACAAAATTAGTAATGTTTTTGAAACTATATTACTTAAACGTGTTAGATAAGATACCTGCTGAATGATTAATAATACTCTTGTTTACTTAATTGATAAAATGTATAAGTTTAAGATTCTGTCATAATAAAATAATTGCATTCCTCATTTTCTTTAAAATGGTCGAGTTTCTCTTGTTTAGTTCTAGAATAACGTTGTTCTCAGAAATATCCATAAACCAAGGGAAGTGTTACGTAGCACTAGCGCTAAATACTGTTCTTAACAAATGCTATTATTACATAAATATTTAGGCCAGGATGCATGTTATTCCCTTAAATGTTTTGTTGGCTAACTTACAGAGTACTTTACTAAATATCATTGTCCAAATATGGAACCAGAAAGTATACGTCAATTGGAGAGTTTAATGTCGCGTCGGGGGTTAGAGCGATTGGACGGAAACCAAGAGATCCGTGGTTCAAATCCCGGCCGTGTCATTGAATTTTCCAGTTGACTCTAATTAATTAAAAATACCTATATACCGGAGTAGTGTATTTAAAAGGGTTAATTCTATAAGAATTAATTCCTAAATATAAAATTTAACATTAATGTAATAAATATATTCACAGAGAAAGTCAAATGTAAGCTCAGAACGTGTTCAGAGATATTTAAATCAAATCCAAACAAATCTTCAGTGTTTAGGTGCACGTTACGTAGCCCACAAGACTATTCCTGTAACGAAATGGTGCACGATTACTGCAGATAACACTGCTTGCTGTGAACGAAAAGGAATTCTACAGTAGAAGAAATTCAGGCGAGAACCCCAATGCGGCACTACCCCTCTAGAGCAACAAGGGGTGGAAAGCTTTCCTTGTTCTCCACATGGACATCAAACATTCCGACACCTAACAACAAACAGACTCCCTGTCTGTCGCCCTGGTTTCAACATAATGAAACAAAACATAAACGTATTGCCTGCAGCACCAAGCCTAATGTGAGCAATGGCGCCCTTTATGATTATACATAGCCATGCATAGAGTCGCTTAATTAAAACCTAGGCACGGTAATACTGTAACAGAGCGCAACGTTATTGATGTAACCAGAGCTCACAAGATAATTCAATCACAAATATTGAATTCAAATTATTTATACTTAACCTGATGCAGAAATTAAATTCTTACTCCCATATATCACCAGAAGCACATAGACGACCAAAAAAGATTAATTGAATTTTGCTAGTAATTCATGTTGTATGTCGTATTATATGTACATTAATGAAATGTACAGAAGCCAACCTAGTTATCACAGATGTTACATTATTACATAATTAATTAAATTTGCGATGTAATTAATACTTCGCTACTAGACAAACCTTCTATTGCAGAAAGTTAATGCTGTTAGAGAAAATAATTATTTGTTACGATGGAAATTGTGAATTTATGAATTTATTTCGTCACTGGTTAAACAGCACTGTGATTCTTACACGCTGAAATATTTAAATGTATCGATGTATCGATTTATACCGAAATTAAAGGATTGCAATAAGTAAAGAATCGTGATAGAGTTCAAAGAAATCGTGTATCTTTGTTACAACACGTGCAGGCAGGTGCATTGGGTTGAATAGCTGTTTTAACAAAAGAAGCGTAAGAAACAGTATTCTTAGCAGGGTTCTAAAGGGATAGCACTTGACTCCGTTTGAAAAGGTATTCTTCGGACCCAAATGGCATGGCCGAGACTAATAGTCACAATGGACAAAACAGTCTCAAAGGTGTTTTGGATGAATAAAGAGGGTTTTCAAGGGGTGAAAGTGGCACACACATGCACAGCTTGTCACAGTGAGGACACAGTCCGCAGCTTGAGGCCGATTAAGAAGGTCATCTGCTTCTGTCTTGGTCGAAGGCAGAGCAGAAGCGATGAGAGAAGAGTTTTGTCGGTTCGTATGCACGTGAAGAACGATTTAAGTCTTATAGAGTAATAAGCATTCTACATACGGTCACTCTAAACAGTGAAATATTGATAACCTTGGTCGGCAACCTCGAGTTTGATGTGATGATAAAAAGCAGTCATTAAATCAGTTTGAAACGGGCATTCCAGTGTCATTACCACTATCCTTATTCAAACATATCCACTCATACCCTGAGAGTACCTCATTGCTGTACCCTGCGCCACCCATTTTATCCGATTCACGATATAAAAGGTTTGAAAGTTGCGACACTTAAATATGAGGAATGGTGTTTAACATAACTTTCAATGTCAGGCTGTTCTCTCTATCTCTCTCTTTCGCTCTCTCGCTCTCTCTCACTCACTCACACCACTAATTGAGGACCACTAATTGTGTCTTTCTGATGAAATTTATAGATAATTTTTAGTGAAATCCCATAGTAAACCTAAATGTTATTGCAGTTTATAGCATATAGTATTCTTTTTACGTTTTCTATTAATTTCCCAAAGCGAAAAAGATAACCAGTTTGTAACGGTTGTATTGGTTTAGGCTCCGATTGTTGGAAAATGTTTAAATATGTGGTTTAACAATCGACATGGACACGTTAAAATGAATAAAAAAGGAAACTGTTAAACTCAGTGGGTCATGAGATGACGCAATATGTAAGTGATATGTGAATGCTTTATGATTGGTAGTTTTAAAAATGAGATTATGTAATGTGTGACGTAGCCCAGTAAAACTTAAGTTTGATTGGTGGTGATGGCAACGAGAGAATGAAAAATCAATAATTTTGGTAAAACAGCTAGGAAAGAAAGCGTCTTTTGATGGAAGAACGTTATTGGGAACATACGTAAATTTAGAGCTGCGACGAAACCTTGTGGTTTTATCAGTTTTCTGTTAATTGTAATCAGTATTATTGATACTGTGTAACTGATATAAATTGATACTTTTATGCAGTATTATTGTCAAGTTTTATACGAAAAATTGTATAAATAATGCAAATTAAACTGAACATCTTGATATTTTTAAAGTGTAAAGAATTTATTGGTATCAAAGTTAATTTAGAAAATTTGTCCTTTCACTCTGGACCACGTCTGAAAATTCAAGAGTTCTCATAGCCCAGACTGAAGCAGATCTGAAGATGTTTTAGATTCATATCTTAGTGTCAGATAGGACCAAGAAGAGTTAGCAACCTGCGGCTTCGTCACCGTCATCCCGGAGAGCTGAATACAACCCACAACCCCAGTCACAACGCGGGACATCAGGTGAGAATAATTCCGTCCACACATGGTCGCCGCAGACTTCGAGAACACCATCATCCCATCATCACCATAATCCCGCTACAAGTTTTTTTGATAATTAGTATTCCTTTGAAACCAAAATGGATTATAAGCTCCAGAGACATAGTACAGTTTATCGTCTGTACACTCGCACAAAAGAGTAAAGGTGGAAAAATAAAGGCTTCTTAATTTTTATATGTGCCGATTTATTGCAACTAACTACTACATTCGCGTTCAGTACTTCAGTACTTTTGGCCTTAACAGAGACTTGAATCATTAATAAACACCATCCGTCATTTGGGCATAAGCGTAATTGCAGAGGACTTCCACTATCCGCATTTACTGCTTTGTGCGAGTGTACAGCTCCTGCTCATAGCAACCATGCGTGGATATCTGTAGTCAGTGAGAGTTATATTTTCATAGCATAAGCAAAATATCAACCCAAGCATAACTTTTCTGATAATTTAATATTGGAACTATTACTGACACTCGTAAGTGGTCTAAAATCAGTAGCGTGTATCGAATAATCGTGCTGAGTTGGAGGAAAAATTCTAATAGTACTTTTGCATGTTACCAGTAAATATAACAAATATCGTTCTTAATAACTAAGCAGGAAAATAAGGCTTAATTTACTAATCCTTCAAACTTATAAACAATTCATAAAGTATTCTGAAAATGTAGCACTAGCGTCAACGCAAATATTTTCTGCTATTTTTGCAACAAAAAAATGAAGGAAACCAACCACTCACCGTTATACAACAATGATACTAGAAGATTACATTGAATAACAGGAGCTTCTATAAGGGCTCTTTTGCTAGGAAACCAAATAAAACGCTCGAGCCATTTCTGGCATTCAAATGATGGCGTACTTTTTATTTCCTTTCCACAGAGGTTTTATATCTCTATCTTGCTACCTCAAGTTGGCGGAATAAATACCCGAGGGACCAACAAAAGGAAAAGAGAGACAAGAGTATACCGTATATCCACTTAAATATTACTATTTTAGTTTTTCTTCTCACTGTAAACGAAAGTTGTAAGTACAGAAGAGAGAGAGAGAGAGAGAGAGAGAGAGAGAGAGAGAGAGAGAGAGAGAGAGAGAGAGAGAGAGAGAGAGACAGAGACAGAGAAACGGGAACATCTTCCAGATGAATTGTAGGGTTGAAGAAGATTGATATGCACTTATCATAGGGATAAGCCCTGACTTGTACTATAGTTTATGAATCAACCATTAAATAAGTCACTAGTTTGACACTTTGCATGGAGTTTGCTCTGCCTGATTTTTTAATGAGAATCCTAAGCTAAAGCGTGTTCTGGCATGCATTTTTCACTGAGCTCCTTCCTTCCTCTTTTCCCCGAATGGCCAATGATCACTGCTGAGAGGCTAGTACGACAAGAAAGCCCTATGCAATGCAAGATCAGGCAGTAACAGCAACAATGTGTTTCTTATGCTTTGGTTATCCTGAGAGAGGTTTAACACTAGAAGGACCGGCGAGTATGGTCTACCGAGAACGACCAACCCGTCATTTTGAAGGGTGCAGTTTTATTTACCCTTTTTAAAATAGTAAACAAATTTGAATGCATACCAGTTTATTTAATATTATTTATGCAGGTTACCAGTATATAATCTTACTTTTGTCTGAAGAATTACATGGTAAAATGAACATTTTAAGCCTACAAATTAATCCAAATATATACGATAACCAAATGTGAAATGGATAACTCCAGCAAACACATGTGTTTCAACATAAAATTTTGAATACCACAGTATATAATAGAAAAAAGCACTTATAAACCTCATTTCACTCATTCAAAGCCATCTGTAGCATCGTACACGTGTATTCAGCGTTGCCTAAACATGATCCACAAACATACTTGCTGCATTTGTTAAATAAATGCTTGCTCCTATTCTTCCCTCTGCGTCCGCCAATTTGGCAGGTCTTCCAAATGTTGCTCTGCTGAGGGGTGTGTTAGGAAGTGCATTTTGTACCCTTGTGAATTTATATGCTGAAGCCAACTCTTCTGCTAAGTTGTACATGAACTGAGATATGCTTACCTTTTCACCCGTTACTTCCTTATAGAGTACCCATGCATTAATAGCCAAGGCCAACAAAAACATGCATAGGCCACCTGCTGCATCCATATTTCAGTGTGTACAATCGAGCCATTTGATCGTTGACGTCAACGCCGTACTTGGTGTTATTGTAGTACGCCACTGATTCTGGTAGTTTTTTAGGATGTTGTTCATTTACAGCAACTGTGTCATGTATGGAACTCAAAAAAAAAAAGCATATTTCATATTTTTCTTCTTTCTCCCCTGATAGCATGTGAGACATATGTCACCTGACTTATAAAGTACAGTTTTGTGTAAAGGTGCTGTAGCACATTTTGCTGATTGAGGGATTTCCCTTCTACATTTCCTTACTGTGCCCACAATGATTGTATTTTTATGCTTCAATCTCTCAAGGCATTTGGTTGTGGAAAAATTGTCACATGTAATATTTCTTCCTGCAAAAAGAAAGGGCTGCATAAGACGCATTACAACATGCTCTGCAAGAGGAACACCTGCAGTGCGCTGATCGTCTTTGCCCAGGTGAGGAAAACCATTCACCAGATACTTTAAATTTGCATTAACTGCAAGTCAAAACTTTATCCCAAATTTGTCCGGTTTATTGTTCACATATTGAATTAAAAATCATCTAGCCTTGCAAGGAAACGATTGCTCCTCCACAGCGATATTTTCACTTGGAATGTAACACTGCAAGGAATTGGAAATAAAAGGATTCCAGACAGGGGTAGCAGCTGAGAGTGATCTGTACTTAGTCACTGAGAAAGTGTGTCCTTGTCATCAAATCGCATAAACCACAAAATTTCAGCGAATTTGTTCCTGCTCATTGTGTTCCTGAAAAATGGTGGTCCCCAGGTATTCGACCATAACAACTTCAAAGGGGTTTTTTGCCCCAACACCTCGTAAATACATAAGTGGTAGCACGAATTGCGCCACTTGGGCAATAAAGCTTTCTTACTCGTCGAAAAATGGTCTGAATAGTGCCATAAACCAATCAGAAAGGAGAACAACAGAGGTGGACAGATCCGAAGGCTATTTTTCACACGTCTGTACCCATCAAAATGACGGATTGCGGTCCTTCTAAAAGCAATTGTTTGTCCCAGTTTCTAGAAAGTCCCAAAATGCTTAATTCTTCGTGGACGTGTTTGTCATAAGTATTTATTAAAGGTCGCAAAACATGGGAAGTGTAGAAAAAAAAATATAAGCAAGAAATAATCTTCTAAAGCAGCGCATCCTTCAAAATGACGGGCGCGGTCCTAGTGTTAAGCCGAAGGATACATCTACAGAGAGACCCAAAACATTAGAACCGGCTGTGCGGTGTTAGCCTGTCCGCGCCCTCGGTGCTCGTGGCCGCCTGCCGTTATGATAGAAAGTCGCGGAGAAAATCATGCAACATTTTCAAAAACCACTTTAATAAAATGGGTAAGTGGTAGCAAAGGAGATGCAGAAACTGGACACCGTCGTTGTCCATACATGTTTGGAAACTATCCATCACTCGCCATATTTCGCGTTAAGAAATACTGGTATTTCTCTATTAAGGGAAGAGTTATAGGCTCATGGTTTTTCGAGCCAACAGTTGAAGCCGTTATATACGTGAATACTTTTGCTCGCACTCCCTTTTTTTAACTTAAGACAGGCAGAGCGGTTTTGCCATTTTTCAAAAAGACTTTGCAACAACTCATACAGCCAATCTTCCAATGAGAAGAATTGTAAATGTGTTTTAGGTAGGAATTTATTAGTAGAGATTTGCATCTACCTTATTCCCACGACCCAGCCTCCTGCGGTTTCTATCTCTGGGATAACTTATAGCATAAAGTGTATAAGACAAGCTCACACATCCTGGAAGAATTAAAGCTAAATATTCACCAAGAAATATTCGGATGTCACCTTAACATATATTCCTGTTTAAATATACTGCAGCCCCTGTGCAATAATCGTGACGCATCATTTAGCATTAAACGTAGAAGATTGCTAAACATGCTATGACTGCGGGAAATAAATTAAACCACATAAAACGTCCATTAACAATGACCCTTTTAAGTCTTTCTCCACAAGTTTGCAAATTTCATTTAGTAGCTCTATTTGGAACATTGCAGTAGATTTTTTTTTATTTTGATGGCGATACGGCCCAAGGGACTTTATATTATTCACATCATTAGCATTTTAGCTTTTGCTGTTGAAGAATCCCTTGCAAAAGTTTTATAAGGGCTTAAAATTATAAATAGGAGCAGCCTGTTAAAGTTTTAAAATATTTTCGCCTGCTTCTGTAGCATAAGTGCTCAAAAACTTCTATAGATAAAGCAAGGGTTTGCAAGGGTTAAAATAAAGGTAGCGGAAGTTTTAAACTAGCCTATAAGTACACCAGTTATCACTTGTGTCATATTGTAATGCCTCTCTCTCTCCCTCTCGTTCTTGCTCTGACTTGGGCATTTCCGTAGACAATTGGCTGGCTAATTTTGGGGTGGGTTCTCTAATCCTCCGATTCCTTTCCCTTCTTTTCTCATTTCACTCCCTTTTCATCATTCAGGTTTGATTGTCAGCGCGAACGCGGGCAGATGACGCAGATGCGTGCGCTTTTTAAAACTTCCCTGCTCCCCCAGAAGTTGCTGTCCAAGGCGCTTGTGTCGCTTCATCGCCCTCTACCTAGGTGATGATGAGGAGTTTCTGTGGTACGCCGTTTGTCAAGCTCTTCAACTGTATGTCTCTGGGCTTCGCTGGCTTCGCCCTCTGTCGGTCCGTGCTCTACCTCCGCCTGTAATAATTCCTTACAGCTGAAGAGCTGCCGCAATAGATCCCTGCTAGGTCTCGGTGGACCGAGGTTCCTTCAGTCATAATCATAGCAAGAAGACAATACTTCTTTTTTTTTTTTCTTTTTTCTTTTTCTTTCTTTTTTTTTTTTTCAAGCGGACTAGCATTTTCTGAACTAAAGTAGTGAACGAACAGCAAAAGATACAATACTTATCAAACAGTGGGCTGATACAACTACTGGAAAGCTTTGTAAGAAGGAAGTGTGGATTTTATGAAATAATCTTGACATGTACTGCAAGGCATACATTAATGTTGTGTAGAGCAGTAGTTTTTGTTTTATTAATGCAAATTATTAAATGCATTTGGAATATAATTGAGGCACTTGGAACCATAAGGGCCTAGAGCACTACATCGTCGATTTTCAGATTTTCAACATGTTCCTGACATTTGCCTACCTTGTGGTCAACCAGCTGTAGCTGTGCTTTAGGCCCTCGCCAGTTTTCCTTACATTCAGTTTAAATAAGAGCCCAAAGCACAAAACATCAGTTTGTTGCTCTGCACTGTTCAATTTTTACCTAGTGCTACCAACGCAATTACTCTTTACATCACGTTCGCAAGTAAAACTTCGTATTAGGAATTTCTTACACAGAAATTTTAATTTTAAAGAACATCCCTTTTTCTCAAAACTATGTTTCTGTTCTTTGGGCCCTTATGGTTCTCAGCGCCTCAATTAATTTATTTTCGCTCTTTAAAATCACCACCAATGATCCAAAATAATTATGTATTCGAAAAGACTGGTTCATTTAGTTTGGTTAAGCGGTGTTCTACTGTATTTAAATCGTACTTCACCAACACGTATAACACAATAGATTAAAGAAAAACTGTACAAGCTACCACATAATTTACAGAAAGCTTTCTTATTTCCTTTACAAACAAGACTACCAAACTCGCCGAACCCGTCTCTGAAGTGGTGGCTCGAACTCCGTCAGCAAATGGTTTGTGGTAAACCGCTATTCTTCACATCTCTCTACACACTTGGGTTCGTCGGAGAAAAGACTACCTTACTTGGGGTTCCAGAACGCTAAAAACAAAACCTCGACCTTCTAGCTTATGGTCAGAAGCACACCTGTTATGGTAACATTTCCTCAACATTACAAGCACCTTGGGCAAGGTACTTTTACAGTGTGGTGAAAACTTACGAGCTAACATTTTATCTATATGACGTAGATACTCGACAGTAGAGTACAGAATAATTCCAAGAAAAACAGCTGCCTGGGGGCACTAAGTTAAACACAGCAGAGAATTTATCCTAATGAATAATTTTTAGCACTGTTTGTCGTATGTGTTGTAACAGTAGTTTTGAGTTGTATTTCGAAAAGGTATGAAAAGTTTATAAATTTATAAGAAAAATGATTATGTAAATATATTTAGTAATTTAAATATGTAAAAATATATGTAATTGTGTGATTGGCCAAAGTAATAATTGTATGACGTAATGTGGTGACGTGCCATTAAATCGGCCAATCACAAAATTAAGATATGAGTAACGATAGTTACGAAAAGTCAATAATCTTAGTATAGAGATGTTTTGTAATGGTGAGTGTGATAGTGGTGCAAGATCAAACACATTTAAGTAATAGTTTGAATCTGTTTGAATACAACAAAGTAATAATTTATCGATATGTTGGAAGTGACTGGGAAAGGAATTTCAAGTGAAATGTAATCTAAATAATACAATTAAATTGTTACAAAATTTGACTTCTCCGAAACTTTATTCCGAACCACGCCTTAAAACCAAGAATCTCATCACTCTTAGTTAACCAAGTACAATAATCAAGAAACAAATAAAAATACAACGAATTGGTTATTTCTGGCTTCTCGACGTGGATCTTCGAAAAGTCAACGTGCATCCTATCTCAAATATAAAACTCCCGTACCAAATTGCACCCGAACGTGTGGCTGATTAAGATGGAGAGAAATTAACGACGAATATCACACAAATTCCTGTCCCAGTGTCCTAGAAATTCACATTGTTACTTTATCTGACACTAACTTTAATACATGGGCAAAAGTCCCTATTGTAACGGGTATCCTATTTTTGAAGTCCTCAATTCATAATTTTTTCATAAAAAAGTACCATGTATGTATTATGTGTGTCTATTTCTATCAAAAGTACAATTCGAAAAATATCAAAGTTGGTCACTTTCTTCTCGGGCAACAAGCCAGGGGAAAAGATGATTAGATATCGACGTTTCGGGAGTGTGCATCTCTCCCATCATCAGGTTATTTATAAAATGTTATAACCACAAATGAAATACTGGATATAACATAACTATAAACAAAGACAAAACACTATCAAAATTCGCATTACAACAAAAGACTGTTTTCAGTAAATTAAATGCCAGGTCAGTAGATGGCATGAGTATAGAAAATTGTGTCAAAGAAACGTAACTACTTAACTTGATTATCAAGCTGTATTGATCTTTGCTTCTTAAATCGGCGTATTTCCATTTATGGCCTGTTTCCAAGAGGAGCTGAACTGTAAATAACAAAATTAAGCACTGAAAATTAAGCACGCTTAATAGTGTTGCTGGATTACTTTCTTGTAAGGATTAACATAAAGTTATTTCATTCATATTAAGAAACAAGCTGTTATCTTTAACTGAATGGTTTAAGTCTGAAGAAAGGTGCACTAATAAAATGAGTATTTTAAAAATTAATTTGCAGTAGTGGTGTGTCTTAATGACACTGGCGAAATATATATATCCTATATGCTGTATTCACGTATCATATGGGTCCATAGTTCCATTGCTCATTATGTCTTTTAAACCGGACACTGCTTATAAGACAGAATAACAGGTAATCATTTTTAAAATTCGTTAAGCTCTGAATTTCGAAAAGAAGCAACGAAAGAAAGACAAAAGATTCTTAATATTTTGAAAACATTCTTTACAACAGTATTTAAATGCTACCCTTTCCATTTATAATGTACAAAAAGAAATAAATGTTTAGAAGAGCCTAGGACATTCATGAAGTGGTGTTTCATGGTTTCGAGTGTCGCGCAATTTTATTGGTGACGAAACAATAAGTGGTGTTTTATTGCAGGAAGCTGTTAATGCCCAGAGGTATGTGATAATGATTCTGCGCCCTTATTTTGTGAAGCTAACCGTGCGGAAATGTAATATCGCCTTCAGCTAACAGAATTCATTCCAGAACAATCGCAGCTCTTTTATCCGGAGCAATAACTCTAGTACTGGGGACAGAAACAGTGTGTAGAAGTGCATAAATGTTTATGTTCACTTCCTAAATATTCTAATTTTAATAAGCCTAGTTACAAACTAAAAGTTTCAAAATGTGTCCATTTTTACGAGAAAAAATTGTTGAAATACTCATACAAATTTGTAATTTATTTCTTATCTTTCCTTCTACATCATCAAACGGAAATACAAAATCAAGATTACAATTATAAAATCCATACTGGAAAATGCCATATATTTCTAAATTCTGAAAATCCTACCATGTTGCTTGCCATAGGATAATAGTTCGGTCCCCATACACCTAACCCTAGGTTTTTGTGTATGCCCTCTACTCCTTTTTACACATTTTGCCATTTCACCTATCCTACTCTACATTTTTCTCTTAATTGTTCTTAATCATCTCTCTTTAACTTTCCCTAAATAATTTTCCATATTTCTTCTGGCCTTTTCCCCTTTCACTAACAAAAATTTTCAAATTACTACTTTGCCCCCCAAACTCTCCCATTTATGTAGCCAGGCCTGCTCTTCCATATCTTTGTTTGACTACAATATAATATACAATGGCAGTCTGCATTCTCTTCTCCATACAATGGACATTTATCTAGCCCCCCCTCTCTTCACCTACACCTTTCAAGTTTCTCACTCCTGTTCTCGCCCAAGCAAAACCTTCTCGTCCTAAATTCTTACATATGTGTATATATATATCCTTCTCTACCCCAGGTTGCTTATATTTCTCTATATAACCTCAGTGAGCTTTTGTCACTTGTACTGGAAAAAATGTTACTCGTACTAAGATATATAATAATGTTAAAATAAGAAACCAACGTGCCCCACGCTCAGATCATTTAAGGTTTTCAAGGTCGAATGGACATAATTATTCAATATCTGCGCCCAAAACCAATATTAAACCAACATAGAGACCACAATCTCCCTTTTCGATATAAACTCTTTAATCTTGGATGTGAAAGTGACAGTTATAACGAGATTCTCATTATGTCACCTTCCAATTTTAGTATCGCAGGCATTACTTAAGTGTCATTAATTACTTATCGAGGGGCCCAGATTATACAAATTTCTAGCATTTTATAGCCATTTTCTAGCATTTCCACCAATTTTGATACTGCTGACATATAACAAAAAATTAACTTTTCGAACATCAAAAATTTAATGTTTATTTCAGAAAGAGGAGCAACTTTACTACTTTAATGCGGGAGAGTCACTTGTATTCAATGATTATTTATAAAAAGGTCCGTTTCCCTTTTTCGTGTCAATAAATACATACGCACGGCATGGTGATGCCCTTAATTTTACGCCGTTTCATAGGCTCTGAAAACATCTTCTTTCATTGCCAATTTTGTGTAGTAAGACCTGCTTCAGAAACAACTTCTTAATTATGTTTTATTTTCTTAAAAAAGAATATGGGATAACTTTTAATTTTGGAAATAATCATTTCTTCCACACTAGCCGTGTGTAGGCTAAGGTTTGAATGAGTAGAGCCAGACTGAAAAAGCTAATGTCATAGCCGCGATTTGAACCAGGGATCTCCTGCTCTCCGTGTGGTTGCTCTTACCCACTGAGCTACTATGGCCAACATGCCGACATGGCATTAAATTCTCCATCCATTTTTCCATCAATTTACCTGAACAACATCTAGTGGTCTACCGGGAAACATACCTACGAGTCAGCTGGAAAATTTAATGTCATGTCGGCACGTTGGCCATAGTAGCTCAATGGTTAGAGCAACCGCACGGAGAGCGGGAGATCCGTGATTCAAATCCCAGCTATGGCATTGAATTTTTCAGTTGACTCTACTCGTTCAAACTTTTCGTTGTATTTTCTAAATTATTTCATAATTTTTATATCAACTTTTCTAATCTTACAGCAGCTATAAGTCATTCCTGGAGAGAGAGGTTAGTTTGCGACTGACGTTTGTACTGATAGGTAGCCGTCTCAATACTGTCGCCCTGGCGGTAGACTCGCGAAGTCGATGAAAAATGATGGCCGGTGGAGATTCGGAAAACTTCGTAACCAATCGTCACCGGTAGCGACAGACAGTTGAATGTAGAGTTGGAAAAATAAACAGTTTTGAGGTTCTAGCAATTTTGTAATGTTAAGCAGTGAATTTCGAGGAGAATAAAGTGTAGTTTTTGTGTTTCGTAACCTCGTTTTATTATTTCACGAACCCACAAAGTCACAACTGGTGTCAGGAAGCGGGACAACAACATCACCGAACATTATGGCCATGGAATCGGCATTGGAAATGCTTTTGCAGAAGACGAATTAACAGCGAAGTCGGAAGCGGCAAATAACAACTTGGCCGCGAAGATGAACGAGTTAACAACAAAAACAAAAGCGGCAAATAACAACCTGGCCGCAGAGTTGAAAGAAATAAAGACCGAATTGACCACAGAAATGAAGGCAGCGAACGACAGTCTGGCCACGGAAATGAAGGACGCGAACGAGGCCCTCGCCGCCAAATTTGAGGAACAGTTGGCCGGCGTGAGGGATGACGCGACGGAGCTGGGCAAGCGGATGGGCCAAGTGGACGAGCGCGTCGAGGACCTGGCGAACCACTTCAATGACCTAGAGGAAAAGGCCGACAATAACGCCAAGTCCCTGAACGCCATGGTTGAAGACGTCGAAGACCTCGCGAACCGCGTAAACAACCTGGAGGGAAAGGCCGACAGCAGCGTCAAGTCCCTGAACGCCATGGTGGAGGACGTCGTCGGCAGGAGACTGAAGGACTTGAAGGCTGACGCACCGGGACGCGACACAACATCGGCGCGCGTCAAACCTCCGAAATATGACGGCGCGTCAACATTCGAGGTCTTCCGCCGCCAGTTCGACATAGTGGCCAAGCACAACAGATGGTCACCGGAGTAGCAGGCCACACAGTTAATAGCCAGCCTCCAGGGACGAGCCGCGGAAATCCTAAACGCGGTGCAGACGACGGCGGCGCCCAAGGACATCTGGGAGGCCCTGGAGAATCGCTTCGGGAACCACCGCTTAGCCGCAGCATACCGCAGCCAGCTAAAGGCAAGGTCGCAGCAGACGGGGGAGACGCTGCAGGAGTTCGCCATAGCGATCGAGCAGCTGGCTAGCAAGGCCTTGGTTGACCTGCCACTGGAGTTCGTATCCCGGGAAGCCGCCTACAATTTTGTCGACGGGGTACGGGACACGGAGATTCGTCAGCGCCTAATGCTCGGCGATTATAAAAACATCCACGAGGCGCTGACAGCAGCATTAAGGATGGAGGCGGCCAAGGTAGCATCTATCCCGACGTCGAGAACGAGGAGTGTCCGCTACGCCGGAGACAGAAGACCAGCTGAGGGACGCCGGCGAACACCTAGTGGCCTGTGTTGAGGGTGTGGACAGCCCAGACACCTGCAGAGAGACTGCCCACACCAGGAAGGGCAGCGGCAAGAACGAGTAAGGCCCGGCGTGGAGAGGGGTACGTCGGCGCCATTACCACCATCCCCTCGAGTGACAATCCACGCCGTCAGCCGGCGGATGGATGACAACCTCATCGCGAACGGCTGGGTAAGAGGAAAGACGTGCCGCGAGCTGGTGGACACTGGGGCGGCCGTGACCATCATCAGACCTGACGTGGCGAAGGGTTTGCAGACAAGGAAGCCGAGCCGACCATACCAGCTTGTGACGGCATCGGGCGACACCAAGCCTGCGGAGAAGGAGGCCCTGCTGGAGCTGAACTTGGGACGGAGTGCCGTGCGTCTGTGGGTGTTCGTCGCGAAGGTGGCTGAGGAGGTGATTCTGGGACTGGATGCCCTCAGGAGCCACGAGGCGACGGTCGACGTCGGCAGGAAGGTCCTGCGGCTCAACGGGGAAGAGGTTACACTCCGTCAACCAGAAGAGCGCCTTGGAATTGGCAGGGTCGTCTTGAGCGAAGACGTGGTTGTCCCCGCGAGGAGTGAGGTGATAGTGACGGCGCGACCGGAAGGCCAGACAGCACGTTGGGTCCAGAGGCAGCAGGAGTACGACTTCACCTCGGAACATTGCAGAGGGAAGAGTCACGGTAATGCGGACGCTATGTCCCGAAGACCCTGTCCAAAAGACTGCGGCCAATGCACAGGAGTGGAGGAGAAGGAGCGTGCCGCAGCAGTTCGAGTAGTCACGGCAATGCCTGCGGATGGCTGGGATAGCGCAGGCCTGAGGAGGGAGCAGCTGGCGGACGCAGACTTGGGGCCACTCTTGAGGGATGTGGAGAACCTGGTGGACCACCTCCACGACATGGCTCGCCAGAACATCCAGAAGGCGAGCGACCGCATGAAAACCCGAGACGACAGGCAAGCCAATAGCCAAGGGTTCCAGCAAGGTGACCTGGTCTGGTTGTACCGCCCGACCCGGACCAAGGGACGCTGCCCGAAGCTTCAGCAGTCATGGCAAGGACCGTACCGTGTGGTGAAGAGGATTAACGACGTGGTCTACCGCATCCAGAATGTGCCCCGAGGAAAGATGTTGGTGGTACACCTGGATCGCCTGGCTACGAAGGCGCTGTTCGGGACGACCAGCCTTGAGGAGGGAGCAGTGTCGCCCTGGCGGTAGACTCGCGAAGCCGATGAAAAATGATGGCCGGTGGAGATTCGGAAAACTTCGGAACCAATCGTTACCGGTAGCGACAGACAGTTGAATGTAGAGTTGGAAAAATAAACAGTTTTGAGTTTCTAGCAATTTTGTAATGTTGTACAGTGTATTTCGAGGAGAATAAAGTGTAGTTTTTGTGTTTCGTAACCTCGTTCTATTATTTCATGAACCCACAAAGTTACAATACGTTGCCACAGTTACCCGCTTCTTCTTCAGCCGCAAGACGAATATAGAAAAGAGACCATAGAGAACTGTCTTTAATATAACATTTAAAGCGATTAAATCCATACGGAATATCTATGCATAACACCATCAAATGCTTCGCTAACCGAGACCTTATCTCTTCCTTATTTGGAAACAATATTGCACAAGCTTTTACATTTCTAAAAAGGTCCATCTTTGCCGTATGGATATTTTGAAATTGTACCTTTTAATTGTATCGTTTTTTACAAAGTTGCGTCATTTATAGGTTATTTTTAAAGATTTAAGAACCGTCAAACTCTGCTCTTATATTAATATTAGTGTTGATATTATTCAGAAATCCAAAATTTCTAAATACTACTGAAGCCAATTTTATTTTACTGAGTTGTCTTGAGTAATTAACTTTAACAGTTTATGAAAGAGTAGGGCCAGACTGAAAAATTCAATGCCATAGCCGGGATTTGGACCACGGATCTTCTGGTCTCCGTCCAGCTGCTCTAAACCATTGAGCTACTATGGCCAACGTGCCAACTTGACATTAAATTCTCCAACTGACTCGTGTTTTTTCCCGGTAAGCCACTAGGAGCTCTCATAAACACATGAGACAACTACCTTAATGGCGACTTACTATACTGTAAGTACCTTAAGGTCCGAGCTTGTTTGTGTGTGTGTGTGTGTGTGTGTGTGTGTGTGTGTGTAGCAGTAGTAGTAGTAGTAGTAGTAGTAGTAGTAGTAGTAGTAGTAGTAGTAGCAGCAGCAGCAGTAGCAGTAGCAGTAGTGTTTAACGCCCGCTTTTACTACATACGGCATCGTAGGCGATGACACTGATGGTACATGAGATGAAGATGGAGCACCGGTGGAATGAGATGGCGGGGGAAACCGGAGATCCCGGAGTAAACCCGCCCCAGCGCCGTGTTGTGCATCACAAATCTCAATTTGCGGTCACCTGGGATCGAATCTGAGCCACCTTGGTGAGAGCCAAGCGGTCTGAACACTGAGCCACGGTGTGGCCTAAGCTCCGGGCTTTATACTTCGGACCACTATTAGATACAATTAATGGAAATTAATTGTTCTTTCTCACTAGCTGTGTGTAGGACGCACTATAAATGAGTAGAGCCAGACTGAAATATTCAGTGCCATAGGCGAGAGTTGAACCACTCCGTCTAGCCGCTCTAAACCATTGAGCTACTATGGCCAACGTACTAACATAACATTAAATTCTCCAACTAACTCGTGTTTTTTTATCCGGTAAACCACTAGGGGTTCTCATAAACACATGAGACTACCTTAATGTTGGCTTACTATACTGTAAGTACTTTATGGTCCGTGCTTTATAGTTCGGACCACTATTAGGTACAATTAATGAAAATTAATTGTTCTTTCACACTAGCCGTGTGTAGGACGCACTATGAAAGAGTCAGTTGGAGAATTTAATGTCATGTTGGCACGTTTTTCAGTCTGGCTCCACTCTTTCATAGCTAGTGTGAAAGAACAATTAATTTCCTTTAATAATTTAAATAATTACATGCAAAAGTCAAATGATGCTATCCGACTTGAAAATGTGAATCGTTAAGGAGTTTCTGATGTTCGATCCCATATATTAGGAAATTGGGCTGTAATTGTTGTTTGGCAAGCATATTCTAAGAATGATATAGGCAACAGTGCAATCAGACTCAAAATTACCAATATTATACCAAGTTAAGAACTTCGAAGTGGTTCCTTATCGCCTCTTCCGGTAATATTTTCCAATCTTTATAAAAGAACATCTGATCCCACAATACGACCCTTCTATTGTTGGCGTTACGACTTCCGCATTTCGCGGAGAGAAGAGCACTCTATGGGTTGTCTTATAACTTAGGATTCACCAAATAAAGCACTTAAGCCATTCCCGTCTGAGAGCATCACCCGGAACAGTTCAACAACCACTATCGGAGTTATATGGAGGTCTCTCATCAACTTCTGACAACAGTAAATGCCAAAAATTAGTTTTGATTAAATTCCCCTCTACGAGCGGCTGTAAAAAGAAGATAGGTCAGGTACTGATTACCAAAAGTACAAATTCCATAAACGTTAATGCAATAACTCACATGGGATACAATTAGCCCCATTATTGCAAAATTTTTAGGTATGTTACTCGACAGAGCGTTGAGGCAGGTGACCAGCGCTACGATCATTCCTTATCGAGCCTTACTTGGGCGATTAGAAGAGTGAAATATTAGTAAGTTGACGTACAGTAAGCTACGAAACACAAATAGAGCGATTGAAAGCTGCGTGTGTCTATATGATATGTTTTCTCGCGCCTGTCCATGTATGACACATTGCAGTCCAGAAGCCATGATTACATCTGAGCAGAGTATACATACACTGGACTCACCGTGTATGTGTGATAAACTCAGGTAAACATCTCTGTATTGCGATTTTTTGCTCATACGCCTTCTCGCTTTGCCATATAGTAATAATGGATGTAGATCTTATTATTGTCAGCTCATGCATGTATACACTATATTTCCTAAATTATACAGTAAAACCTCTGCACTTACGAAAGATACAGTATATTTTCAAACAAAATCGTGAAATAACAATGATTCTTTGGTCGAAATAACCCACAATCTTTGGTATCATTTATATCATGATGGAAATTTTCATTCTTTTCTTTCTTGGCTTAACTCCTTTAGATCTATCGATCTGTAGATGGCAAATGAATTCATTTGGGATTCGATGACATTGTTCGGTATATTCCTCGATAAGTGTGTCTTTGTGGGTTCGTAGAATTAAAAGCCTTGTTTGAAGAAATTTAAACTACTCATTATTTCAGTAAAAACACACTTTGTATGCCCTTACAGGCTCTAAAAATGACGTGTCAGACACAAAGACAGTTTCTCGTTGCTTCACCACACATAAACAAACGAAAGAATTCACTTGCGGTACACTTCAACTAGCTGCACATACACACATTTAACAGCTCAACTCACGACTGACCCCGCTCCAGAGGTAGTCCTAGTCGGGCGGGGCTATTTTTCTTTTTCCCCGTCCGCGTGTCTTATGCCGCAGTACCTAGCCGCTTTGCGGCTTAACCTGCGAAATGAGCTAGTAATTGGTTTCATGTTCTGCTGGGGTGTTTGAATTTGTTTGGAATTTGGAATGGGATGCCCTTGTTTAAGTCTCGTAGGCAGCTGCACTTAATCGTTCCCCCATTTTGAGAGACACGATTTAAATTTTTTTTGCTCCGTTTTGGTTACGGGTTATGCAGCGCTTGATCCATCAGGCGTAAAAATTGGTCCCAGAGACATTTGGGGTTTCTCTTGGGTTAACCAAGGAGCCCCAAGACGTCTCTCGGTAGTCTGAAGGACGGCAAACGTCTTTGATCCCTCTGGTCATACCTACCCAGGGAGTTCACTAAAGGGTTGGGGTGAATTTGGATTTTGTCGTACATTGATCGTGCCCTCTCGCGGATGACATCGACAATGTACGGGATCTGGGAGTGCTCATGTAGGATATGAGCAGGGAATCTCCAGCCTGTATCGTAAATGATGCGAAGTGCCTTGTTCTGCAGCGTCTGGAGCCTGACGAAAGTGGTATTAGCCACTGTTCCCCAGATCTCACAGCCGTACAGAATCGTAGGCGGAATTATCGCCCGATACAGCTGGAGTTTGAGTTGGATGGGTATTGTTGATCGGAAAATAGGGTATATGCTCCGGAGTGCGACGTGCCCCAGCTGGACCTTGCCCTTGACGTGCGGAAAGTATGAAAGCCGCGGTGCTTTTATATCTCCAGTCACTGTTTCTAGAAATTAGTGGAATGCTCGGTAACAATCGAGACGGCATCCAAAAACACGAAACTTCCAGACATCTATCTGTCTCTTTCTTTCTTTCTGCAAGTGTTCAGCGCTCGCGTAACTCTCTTTCCTTTGCACGCGTCCCGCAGCAGCACAATGCCTCCGCGACAGTATTAAGAGCCTTGCACAAAAACAAAAGTTGTCAGCAAGATAAATGTGTTACCAGCGAATGGGATTGCTGTTAAGATATTAAGCCTATACAGCTTTTAATATTTCCTTTGATTGCTCGTTCACCACCAAAAACTTTGTTCAGTCGTTCCATTGAGATAAAATGCAATAATTTAGAGTTTCAGCAAATCAACCAGAATGAAAACATTGTTCACAAAACGTTGTGCGTAGGATCAGTTCTGACATAATCCCAATGCTGCTGTACAAAGGCAACAACATGAGTGGTTATTAATAAGCAGCAATGACTGTATTTACAGCCCCATGTTGTGTGTTGGACATAATCCAGGCTAAGCGGTAAGCTCAATGACATCAAAGCCGTGATTCGCTCTTCATAAGGAGATAAGAGCTTACTGTGGTTACATACGATACCTCATCCGCATCAAGTTATTTTCTTGTTAGACAACCAAGTCCTACATAAACATAAGCTTGCAGCGTTCTAGCAAAACAAATGTATCGATCGATATTGATGTGTTAGGATAGCGCTCGGGGTGTCACATGGTGCTAACTAAGAAAGTAATCTTCAAATTTTAACAGATTCACTTGTTAAATTCTACTGAATAGAAAAACTGCTTTCTTAATAATAATTAACACCTTAAACCTTTCCAATTCAATTGTTTTTACTGTTTAATTTTATATCTCGCCTTTAATTACAATGGTATATTAGTAGCTTTTACTTTTGGTACATATTGCTTATAGATAATGAACTTTACTCGTACACGGTGATCTTATTTATTCAATTACACCTACATTTCCGTTCTTAATACTACTTTTATATTCTGGAAACAGCAAACTTCCCATCCACATCCAAGAGTCAAACCCAGGATCCCTTGGTTAGCAAATAGGTGATCTGTCGACCGCTCTATGAGACCAGCTTCAGCACAACTTCTTTCTGTTAGACATCACTTTCTCATGGTAAAAAAGAAGTTTCCTTACCTCGCTTCTTATTTATAGCTCAGTTTGCTAAAGCACTGGCATCTCATTGTAGTCCCCTAAAATTAGATGGTAAAGGAGAGGAAGGGCCCACGTAAAATAAACGGTGACAGATATGCGTAGATATACAGTAGCGCTGTAGCGAAAAACATGACTTTATTTGTTATTTTCATCTTTATTTACTTTAAGTTTACACTAATAAGTTTAATAAAAATGCCACAACATAAAAAAAAGAGTTGCATAATTATGAAAACTGTCCACCCAATTCTAAGTTGTTATGTAATTTCCACAAGAAAGCTAACGTTGCGAAACTTTAGAAAGCAATAAGTCATATTTAATAACCCTTTCCTTCCGAATCCACAGAATCCATTATTGACAGATTTTCAGCTATTTTATTTTAGAATTAACTAAACGACATTTTGCACTTTGATCTAGAGACTGAAAACTTGCACACGCTGCATTTTCACCGTAATCATCATCATCATCATCATCATCATCATCATTATTTCAGTAAAATATAGAACTCATGTTATGTCGCAAGATTTGAGTTCTACTTTTCTGTTTTCTATTATACTTTTGTTTCCATTTTGGTAGCTTTTATTTTATGAATCTTTGTATGTGTAGCTTTCCAATTTAAATAGTTTTATTTTTTAAGATCCGCTACCACAGGTCATTCCATTGAGCTAGAAGGAACTTCTATCCATTTCTTCTTCTTCACAATCTCTTCCATTATTTAGGTCTTGTAAATTTTCCAAAATACAAATGGATTTGTCCAATACATCGATAAAACCACACAAGTATAGCTGCTAAATAAGTTATGTAATACTACGGAAACCAGCAAATAATACAAAATAACAAAGAAAAAGAAATATAAGGCATCAAACTTCAGAAAAATATTTCTACGTTAGCTGTTGATTCAATACAAATCGATGCAATTTGTGACACTCGAATTATCCTGAAAATGAACCATAGAACCTTAAAAGGTTCATGCTAAACTGGATGTATCCAACACATAGTTTTTAGGCGACAACAGGAATATGTAAATGCTATGCCAATTCATAGGAATATTTTGTATGATCCTCAGAATAATTGGCAACAGAGACGAAGTTATAAAAATTATGTAAACAGACAAATAAGAATAGGGAGACGACTTCACATTTGAAATATTCGTTCCACGGTAACACTAGAATCGTTTACCGAAAAATATATCAACAATTTTTAATACTTTTTATAAACATCATCATAGCAGGAAAGCTTTGCTTTTTGATATGGAACCCCATTTGTCCAAACTTCAAATTTGTTGCTATACACTCCCAAGATTTTTAATGCTTACATTGTTAAAAGCGTATTTTAAAATCATAAGCATGCGAAACTTGGATATTTAATATTAATAATAATCTATAATTAGCTAATCTATTAAACACATTTAGAAAAACATAAATACAAAGAGTTAAAATAGGCTTCAAGGATCTTCTTGCCTCTACTGTGGATTATGTAAGTTTTGAGGAAAGATTTAGAGTGCAAATGGTAAAAGGAATGTGTTTTTTAAACTTGGAGTGAAAATGTTATTACTTAATTTTAAAAGGCGTTGATCTCCGTTAAACGTTCATATCAATACCTTATTTTAACCATTATAGTTGACAGGTTGAACAAAGAATGTGTTCTTTATTAACCACAAGAATGCTTTTAGAGGAATAGCCACATTAGAGATAATAAAATATTCTGTTCGGATGTATAACATACAGTTTGTTCCTTAATTTTGTATATAGGAGTATGTTTAACCCTCCTTCACCTCTTGAAGTTTCATTCCCTGATAAGACGGGAAATCAATACTATAGTGAGTGTGTGGTGTTTTAGGGCCCGTCGACAACAAGGTCATTTGGGCCCTCAATACTATATAAAATGATGAACTTCTCTGATAAATACTAATGAATTGTTCTTAGCCAAGTCCTTGTGCAGGCTTGCAATGCAGAAAAATCTCGTGCTATGTACTTGAAACAAGATAGTTCGCTTTCTGTGCGGTTGCTGTAACCTACTGGGCTACCATGGCAACACATTAAATCCCACATTTGACTTGCGAATGTTACCATGGCGATGTTTTCCCTAATGTGATTTGAGTGTTTCTTGAGGCGCACCGGGAAAAAAACCAAAATATATTTTACGCATAGAAATCCCTTTAGCTACACAGACACGCGCGCGCGCAAGCAGACACACATACATACACACCTCGGTAGCGTGGTGGTAGAGTGCCTGCCTCACGTTCGAGGTCCTGAGTTCGAATCTCGGTCAAGGTGAGTTACCTGAATAAGGTTCTTTCCAGGGTTTTCTCTTATCCTGAAAGACGAATGTTGGGTAACTCTAAGCTCCATGGACCCTGGACTCATTTGAGCATCATTTCACCCATTCCATTCATCGTCCGATATGACTCAACGTTGGAGGACGTAAAATTACAACACACACACACACGCGCGCGCGCGCGCGCGCACCATCCACCCACGCACGCAGAAATAGGTAGTTAGGTAGGCAGGCAGTCAGGAAAAGCGCTGTCATTTACAAACATGGTTTAAAACAGCTGATAAAATATTAATGTGTTTTTATTTCCAGATGCTATGGATGCTATTATAAAAGATATAAAAATATGATTAAAGCCGCACCATGACTCAGTGGTTAGACCGCACAGCTCTCACAGAGGCGGCCCGGTTTTGATCCCAGGTGACCGCAAAGTGGGAATTGTAAGGGACAACATGGCTCTGGGGTGTGTTTCCTCCGGGTCCTCCGGTTTCCCCCACCACCATTCCACCAATTGCTCCATCATTCATTCATCCCAGGCGTTGGGCCGACCCCTCAACCCTGATCTCATCCGGTCAATATGCTTCGGCTCCCTCACTCTGAGGGAACCCAAGTGACTCCTAACGCCAGCATTGGTGAGACATAAAAAATATATATAATTAATAATAACGTAATAGACAAGTTAAAAAAGGCAGTGACCTGAGCTGCTTGGGATTTAATGCTTATACCTATAAAGAGGAAGGTGTGGGTTTAAAACATAATAAAATTCTAATTATGTGTCATAACATGATAAGAAAAGACAAGAAATACCTAACAAATGAAACACACTTTTAAACTATTACAATACAATACTAGTTTTACCATGTGGAGATAAAATTGATCTTTAAATAAAGAAATAGATTTTGGATATTTGGATATTTATTTGTACGGGTTCCATTACATTTTCACTGCAATGAGTGAAAATCAACGATTTTCATCATTTAACATCGAGTGAGTGAGTGTGTGGTGTTTGAGGGCCCGTCGACAACAAGGTCATTTGGGCCCGAAGTTAACTCTAAGAACTAAAAGCTACACAAACTAAGTTAAAAAGTAAGATAAAATAAAAACACACAACTATTAAAATTACATAAAAAACTCATCCCAGTACTAATAATTTAAAATCTCTAAAATTAATAAATAAAAATACAAGTCAGACTTGTTTATTAAAACCGATTTCAGCAACAAACCGCAGTGCCTTAACCACGGCCACTGGGTCGTCCCCTAAAACACCGAGCAAGTTAGTTCCCAAGCCCAAAGACTGGCGAACGCGGGTGTACTGCGGGCAATCGAGCAATACATGCCGCACAGTGAGGCGTACTGCACACGGAGCACACACAGGGGCCGGTTCCCCTCTTAACAGATGGCCATGAGTCGCTCGTGTGTGCCCAATTCTCAGCCGGGTGAGTATCATCTCGGCCCGCCGGTTATCCCTGCAGGAAGTTGGCCAGGGTAGTACGCTCTCCTTTATCGCCCGGAGTTGTGTGCCTTCCAAAGCTGTCCAGGATTGCTGCCAAGCAGATAGGAGTTGGCGACGGAAAAAACGTTGCACATCCTGGCTTTAACATCGAACACGCACTATTATACATCCTGTACATATACATGAAATTACTGACTCAAGATTTACTCGCTGTCTCAGGTCCCCTGGTTTTCCTGAGCAGCTTGGTGTCATTTCTTCTTGACCTTCGCTTCTTTTACCCTAATCCACTTTTCTCTTAACCTATATCAGTATTCTCCTACACATCTATTTTTCTTTGCAGCCATCCCCGTTAACATGCGTAACGCCACTACCTCTTTGCTTACACTGTTCCTTTTCTCAACCCTTATTTTTCACCTGCAATTTGTTAACTCCTTACATTCTATCAGGTAATGAACAATGCTCTCTTAATCTCCACAAAATTCACATATCCCTACCACAATACTTCTCAACCCTTTTAGATATCTTATCCTACTCTTACCCATGCTATGCCTTCTCTTCCAGTTTTGTCACATTGATCTATATATTTTTTCTTACCCCATTCTGTCTTTAATTGCTTATAAAATTTCAAAGATTTCTCTTCTGTACTTTCCTATGATCTGCCTATCTATGTCTTATATTCTTTCTCACTTCCTTCCAAAAACCTCTATGATTTGACTCTTCTGCTCTCCATAAATTTCCCATGCCTATCTTCGATACCATTCTTTCCAGTTTCGACCACCAACTAATTGTGTTCTTAATGGTTTTTTGTTGTTGTTTTTTTTAGTATTTTCTCTATTATTATTCCCCTCCTTTTTGTATTTGCCAATTCTAGTAATGCCACTTCTTTTGGTGCCGATTTTGGCAGCCCTAGTAGTTCTTTGTAAAACAATCCATACATCTGGTCTAATTGTGTATCTATCTCTAATGTGCCCCATACCTCCACTGCGTACATTGTTCTGGATTCAATGACCGCTTCATACATTCTTTCTAAGCATTTAACTGACATCTCCAGTTTATGTTTACATATTTTTACCCGTCATTGCTGCCCTGCCATTACAGAAATAAGTTAATAAATTAGTTTAAATGAAATGTTAAAGATAGTGTCAGGTTACAAAGCACAGAAAAGATAATTAACACAGGCATAAGCTAAAACTTAGTCACTTAATGAAATAGCTGAACAGAGAATATCCTAATATTATAAAGGGATCCACAGTGATTGTAATCATCAAAAGGGGCATAGATGAACTACAATAGGACTTCGAATGTCTTTGGTTTATTCCTGTTGACAGAACTTGTAAGCTGATATACTATTGATCTAATATAGAGAATTTTAATAATTAGATGTCCAGTAAACAAGTGACAGATGAAAGTTTGCATTATCTGAGGGTAATTTGACCAAACTACTCCCGTTTATTTGGAGAGTAGTGAACTTTACCAACTGTCCGATGAATATGTAGTTAGAACAGATGGAGAAGTCAAGTGCACAGAGCAAATGAACAACACGTTCAGAGCTGCCACTTGAATAACAAGGTCCATTATCGTCAGCATGAAAAGTAGCGTATGTAAAGTACGTTGCTCTCAGCCGTATTACTACTTCAACTGCGATCCCTTTTCACAGCCGACGTCAATCTATCATATGATTCGAAGTTTAAAAGGAAGTTATGAACGTTCAGCTGTTAATAGGCAATGAATTAATTGATTACCATAGGTTTTATAGAATCCAATAAAAGCCAAAAGTGAGGTAAAAGTATGAACAAGTGCTGAAAACCTGACAGCTCTGGTAATTTGTGCAAGGAACAGGTGTACAAACTCTACCTGGGAGTCGAAACTCCCCCAATAAAAGCCAGGGAGCTGCTGCAGCAAACTCCCTGGGGTTTTCCATTAGGCAAATACTTTGAGACTAAAAGGACAACCACTTTTCGGGTAGAAGTGGATACACATGCGAGAAGACTATCGAAAGCCCCGGTACGGCCAGCTACCAGGCCCTACGGGGGCTAAGGCTATCAAGGCTGGTACCGGGGAACGATAGAATGCTTAGTGTCCCAAGGAGAACCATGTCCGTAAACACTGCTTGGACACTGAGGCGTCCAAATTTGCTGAGATATTTCTTGGCCTCCTAATAGTTAATGAAACGTTTAACCACAAACTCAAGGGACGAAGTAAATGCTTCTGGTAGTTTTCCTGTGCACATACGAAGCCATACCATCAACTGGTCTGAATGAATGAATGAATGAAGGAATTAATGAATTAATTATTATGCATATTCCATAATTTTACAAAATTTTCCAATTTACAACTTTAGGCTACATTTATTTATCTTTGACTTGTTGCTACCTTGGCTTACATGACACCTTGGTCTTCTGCTCTGCCAGGTAGCTCTTAACCTCCATGCCTCTTTGTTACTTAATTAGCCGCTCCCCCGACCCATATTTCTCTCTTACATTCGTTTCATTTCTTGCCCATTTTTCTTTCCCTTACTGTAAGAACTCGCCAGTACTTTTTACCCCCCTTTCCTCCTTTCCTGTTAGCATTTTTATAGCTACTATCCTCTTCTCTACTTTCTGACATTTTTCCTCCCAAACCTTTTTTCTCCATATTGCAACCTCCTCTCATTCTATTACATAGTGTTCTATGCTTTCTTGTCCACCACATAATTCACAAATTCCCTTTTCCTTACCTTTTATCCCTCTTGTTCCAGTTCTCATCCAAGCTAGCCCTTCTCTCTCCCTTGCCTATTGCTGTAGTCTACGTATGCTTCTCGTCCCGTTTCTTTTTGTTTGTTTGTAGAATTGTAATGATTTTGTATTTTCTAGACTTCACCATATTTCCTGCCTTTCTATATTTTCTATTCTGCATTTTACCAATTTACCAACATCGCTTGTATCTCATTCCTATTTTTTCCACAATTCCTCGTATCTCTGCCCACAGGCTGTTTGAGTTCTCTAATCTTTTTTCTGTGCCATGCATAATTTCATAATTTTCTCCTCTTCTTTGGCCAGTCACCTATACCAGAATGTTATTATTCTTTCCATTATTAACCGGTCACCAATCCCATGGTCCTAAGTCTTATCACTTCTCGACTGACTTGTTGGGGATATAACAAAACTACTATACCATCACAGAAGGATCTTAATGCTCTAAACCACTCATGAGCTCATAACCACTCATTCTGAGCTGTGACTTCAAACTCTAGGACGTGAGCGCTTTACGAAGGAGCAAAAACAACGTATCCGGATGAAAAGGGTAATGTGTGTTCCGATAAACTTGCAATGTAGTATTAATATGCGGAATACTTCATGTTTGCTAATAAAGGCAATCTGATTGTTACGGCTTTGTAGTTTTAATTTCTTAAAGCTTTTTGTGCAACCGGTGCCTTAAATATCCCAATCGAAGACTTATTTTAACTATCACGCTACACAATTACCTATATCAAATTTGGAATTGAAATCTTTCTCGACACAAAATTTATTTATATACTTCTGATATTATTCTGCCTTTTGTCTCTCTTTCAGAAGGGAATGTCAACTAAGATAAATAGAAGTTTAATCAGACTGAAGAGAAAGGAAAGAAAACATACAGAATAGTTGAGCTACTTTTCTATTAAATTCTAAGACAAGTTTTCCCACCTGTCCATTACTACCTCTACCTCTTTTCTCAAGAATTGCACATTAATTTAATGAAAATCTACTTCATTTTTTTAGTTAATTGATGGAAATCAATAATTTCTTCACACTAGCCGTATATAGGCTAAGGTTTTTGATGGATAGAGTTAACATGAATAATTCAATGCCATGGCCGGGATTTAAACCACGGTTCTCCTGGTTTCCGTCCAGTCGCTCTAACACATTGAGCTACCGTGGCCAACGTGCCGTCACGACATTAAATTCTTCATTTGACTCGTATATTTCCCTGGTAGAACGCTAGGGGCTCTCGCATTTGAGATACACCGTTTGTGGCGACTTACTATCGTAAGTACTCGAGTCCCAGGCTTTATCATTTAACTCTTATTATTTTAGTTAATTGATAGAAATTAATAATTTCTTGACACTAGCCGTATATAGGCCAAGGTATTTTATAGATAGAGTTAACATGAAAAATCCAATGTCATGGCCGGGATTTGAACCACGGATCTCCTGGTTTCCGTCAGTCGCTGAATTTTTCATGTTGACTCTATCTATAAAATATCTTAGCCTATATACGGCTAGTGTGAAGAAATCATTACTTTACATCAATTAACTAAAGTAATGAGAGTTAAATGATGAAGCCTGGGACGCAAGTGCGATAGTCGCCACAAACTGTGTATCTCGAATGCGATAGCCCCTAGTGTTCTACCGGGGAAATATACGAGTCAAATGAAGTATTTAATGTCGTGACGGCACGTTGGCCATGGTAGCTCATTGGGTTAGAGCGACTGGACGGAAACCAGGAGATCCGTGGTTCAAATCCCGGCCATGGCATTGAATTTTTCATGTTGACTCTATCATCTACTTCATGTTTAGAGGATCCTTGGGGTTACGTTTGTTTTCTTGTATTTCGCGCGAACAAGAAATGCATATGCTTCAGCAAAGAGAATAGGTAGTTGCATGGAGTTTCCTATTATGAGCAATGCACCCAGGGGGCACTTGTCAACTAGCCACGATCAAACAAAACTCTGGAAGATTGATACACCGCTGTCTAATGATCAAATTCTTACTAGGTAAAGTGAAGGTCCCTGAAGGATTTGTTTAATGACTTTATAAATATGTTTACAAACAGAGTACATCATCATCATCATCATCATCATCATTTGCAAGTTTGGCGTTCAGGCCGTTTCCGTCTCAGAGATCATTTTGACACCTATTTCGAGGTGTTTTGGGGGTATGGCAGTAACCGATGTGTTATTTTTGCCGGGTTCATCCTCAAAATCAGTTCAGCCATTTTGTCTTGTTCAGCGTTATAATTTAGTGTAAGTCAAATGTGTTTAGGTAGTTCTTGTCTGATGGTTTCATTTCTAATGTGGTCTTTAGGGGAAAGTATATCCAGCAACCAATCTTATTCAATGCCAAATTTTCTGATCTGTACATCAATATGGGTACCTTCAAAACTTTGTAAGACTTCATCACAGAATCTCTTATAGCTTTTTATTTTAATGTTCTCACTATTTTCCTGTATATTTAGAAGTTATTCATCTTACAGTTTAAATCTTTATCAAAAGAAAATATTTAGTTACATTCTCAATAATCTATATTTTGTGCTTACTCACTATACTAGGTGAGTCAGCCCCGCCTTATTCGTCTGCAAGGTAGGCAACCCATCAAACGGCCTTAGTCCAGTTTTGCGCTTACTAAACAGTATCGCTTGATGTTCTTAGAAAGCAGTATCCGCAAAATTCAGAGGAATAGCGGTTTAAGGAGCAAAACGTACTGCTGGCTAAAGTAAATCTCAAAAACATATGATTCCCGGTTACCAGGCGATTTTACAAACTTTTTACTAGAGTATACATGGCAAAGTAATTCAGTAAACGCCTCCGAAAAAAATGGACCTATAATATGAGTACACTAACAACGTCAGCTAAAAAGAAAATGGCCGATTCTTGTACTTAGAGCAGGGGTTGGCTGCCAAAAATTAGGAAAAACCTAGAGACACGCCTCATCTGTACAGTCAAAGCGGACATATTATTATACAACGGTTTATTTACATTTTTGCTTAAACTACATGTTCGTGCATCTCAGTAAACAAAATAGCTTTTGCCATTTATGTAACAATGTTAAAACACCCAGCAAATGATTAAAAGTGTCTTAAAAGGATAAATCAAGCACGAGAACTCGCGAAGTGGCAAAGATATAGCGCCAGGCATATAAGTCGTACTACTGAACCCAGAACGTGCTTTCATGCAAGTCTCGAAATAGCTCAATGGGATTATAGCGTCTCCTGTACCCTAACCCCCCCCCCCTAATGACACAGGTTCGAGTCTCCACACTGTAATTATTTCTTTTTATGTTCATCAAAACTTGGAAACCGAATTCACGATAATTTATTTATAAAGTTACTGAGGGCGTGCATTATCCAAGAATGTCATCAGTTCGAGCACTTGCTTCGTTAGAGGAGTCGTGTTCCAGGGATAGAAAAAGGGTTGCCCGCCTCGGTAGTGTAGATGGTAGCATGTCTGCCTCACGTTCAAGAGGTCCCGAGTTCGAATCTCGGTCAGGTTGAGTTACCTGGATAAGTTTTTTCGGGGTTTTCCCTTATCCGAAAATACGAATGTCGGGTAACTCTAAGCTTCATGGATCCTGGGCCCATTTGAGTATCATTTCACCCATTCCATTCATCGTCCGATATGAACTTAAAGAGTTAAAGGACGTAAATTACAACAACAAAAAAACGGAAGAAGGAAGAAGTGTAATTCCAGCGCCACAAAATATACCAATTTGAAACGACATTTGTAATAGCACAATAATTATATGTCTGAAACATTGTGTTCAACTTCCATGTTAAGTTCTGATACTGTAATTTCCATTTTTTTTTTTTTTTGTGTTCAAATGTGAATAAATCATCCTTATTTCAATTGCACCTACCTATGGATATCTTTAAACAACTATCTACTATAGTTCGCCAATAAAGAAACCCCAAACATTGTAATAAAATATAAATAAAACATAAATAAAACAATTAAAAATAGAAATAATAACAGTTTTCAGAATAATTGCAAATTTTGAGTATAACACGATAAGAAAGAGCAGACAAATGAGATTGTAGTTCTGCGCTCCTTCCAACCTAGCTACCTAGTAACGTGTGAGATAAACATTCCGTCTAACATATAGGTAGTATTGGCTGGTTCCAGTGAATATTTGCAGACGTGCAAATACGCGGGTAGAACCTAGTAATGGGGTCGATGTTTTCATGTTGGAGTATAAAATGCGGACTGCATAAAACTCGAGAATAAGGGGCAACTGACTCACCTGGTATACTGTGACTTTGTGGGTTCGTGAAATGAAAAGTCCAATTACACCACTCAACAATGTTCTTTATTTCCACCGACTTACAGTTTAACACTTGCCAATTACACAGAATTACTTGCTGCAACAATTACAATTTACCCGTTCGTCCGTTACAATTTCCTTGTACTCGCGATTACATAAACTCCGATACTCATACACAGTTCGTACAGCCTTCCGTTGCACAATCCTTTCGTTCATTAACACGTCACTGACTAACTCTTACACCAAGAACTGCGACTGTCTTCTCGCTCACACTCACTAACCAACTGATTGACCAACTCAACACAGCACAACAACTGACTGACTAACTCTGTCTGTCTGTAACCCTCTTTATATCGGAATATCGCCGGTTTCTAGTGACCAGGAGACTGTTCCAGTAAACGAAGGATCGAGAAACAGGTGGAAGGGAAACAGACGCACAATTATGTTTCTTTCCGACCACTGGCTGTCACCACTATAAGACAAACGAGGGAGAGGTGTGGCTAACGCGGTCCTCCCCTACCTTCCGTTCCCAGCTGGTTACAGGGTGCTCCAACGCTCCTGTTACACTGCTCCCTTCTCAAAGCTGTTCGCCCCGAACAGCCCCATCGCAGCGTGCGAGGCGGTCCAGGTGTACCACCAGCATCTGCTCGGAGTCTCAGCCAGAAGTAGCGCTGCCGTAGTTTGTGAATCATTCGGTTCGCTCCCAGGTGTCCTCCTGAAGTACCGGCGTGCACTTCCTCCAAGACTTCCGGGACCTTGCTCCGGGGAAGTACCAACTGTTCTCTCTGCGCCTTCCCATCGGGTGACTCCCATACCCGGAACAGCACGCCCACTCTGGTCTTCAACGAGTCCCATTTTGCCCAGTGCGACTTGTAGGTGGCGCTCCTCGGTGCGATGTCCTCCCAGGTTGGTCTCGTCCCTGCGTCCACTTCCCTCAAGAGTGGCCCCAAGTCTGCGTCCGCCAGCTGCTCCCTCCTCAGGCCTGCGCTATCCCAGCCTTCAGCAGGCACTGCCACAACTACTCGGACTGCTGCGGCACGCTCCTCCTCTTCCACTCTTGTGCGCTCGTGGCCGTCCTGGATCTGCGATAGGACACCTCCAATGCAATGGTCGCTGGCGTCGGTGTCCACAATGAAGGCGCCACCCGGTTGTGGGAAACCCAAAATTGAAGCACTGCACAGGGTCCCCTTCGGGTGCTGGAAAGCGTCTTCGGCGTCCTCCGTCCACACATAAGGCCGGTTTTCCTCCGTCAGGCGGGTGAGGGGTTTTGCGATGTTGTCGGCCTTTTCCTCTAAATCATTAAGGCGGTCGTCTACTTGGCCCTTCCGCTCGCCCAGCTTCGCGACGTCATCCCTCACGCCGGCCAAACGTTCCTCAAACTTTGCGGCGAGAGCCTCGTTCGCCGCCTTCATTTCCGTGGTCAGTTCGGCCATCTTTGAGGTCATTGTCGTGGCCAAGTTGTTGTTAGCCGTTTCCGTCTTCGCTGTTAATTCGGCCCTCATTTCTTCCATCTTCCCGGTGATGTTGTCCTTAGCCGTCCTGATTAGTTTCAGTTCCGCGGCCAGGTTATTTCTAGTCTCCAGCAGTTCCGCAGCCAGGTTATTTCTATTCTCCAGCTTCTCTGATAACTCGTTCATCTTCGCCAAAAGCATTTCCAATGCGGATTCCATGGCTGTAATGTTCGGTGATGTTATCTTCCCGCTTCCTGACACCAGTGTGACTTTGTGGGTTCGTGAAATGAAAAGTCCAATTACACCACTCAACAATGTTCTTTATTTCCACCGACTTACAGTTTAACACTTGCCAATTACACAGAATTACTTGCTGCAACAATTACAATTTACCCGTTCGTCCGTTACAATTTCCTTGTACTCGCGATTACATAAACTCCGATACTCATACACAGTTCGTACAGCCTTCCGTTGCACAATCCTTTCGTTCATTAACACGTCACTGACTAACTCTTACACCAAGAACTGCGACTGTCTTCTCGCTCACACTCACTAACCAACTGATTGACCAACTCAACACAGCACAACAACTGACTGACTAACTCTGTCTGTCTGTAACCCTCTTTATATCGGAATATCGCCGGTTTCTAGTGACCAGGAGACTGTTCCAGTAAACGAAGGATCGAGAAACAGGTGGAAGGGAAACAGACGCACAATTATGTTTCTTTCCGACCACTGGCTGTCACCACTATAAGACAAACGAGGGAGAGGTGTGGCTAACGCGGTCCTCCCCTACCTTCCGTTCCCAGCTGGTTACAGGGTGCTCCAACGCTCCTGCCTCAACTGGCATTTTACATGTTATACTTAACCAAAAAGCCATAGCTTTTAGTTCAGTTGGAAATGTATTCAAACTGCACTGATTTGTAATTTCAATTATTGCTGACGTCAAGTGTATTTGACACATTAACCGTTTGATCCTCTGACTTCAATATATCGTTTAAATGCAAGTAAAATGTTGTTTAAATACACCAAACTTAATTCTAGATTAATGATCTCTGATACTAATTTATATTTTGTTTCCTCTTGAATCGATAATTTTTCTCTGGTTGAGTGATGATATTAATTACTTAGAAATGGATTTTAAATTAAACGATGGAGAATGCAGTGCGGAATTTAACTGAAAGCAATTGGGTTCTGTAGGTTCATATCCAAAATGGTCCGAAATACATGGAGCTAATAAACACCGAAATATATCTGTAGGGAACCGCTGGGGGCTAACAACTGAGTTTAATTATATTTCCCAGCTAGCAACAGAAATGGCTATAGCTCACGACGATGCAACACGTGAGAGTTATGACAAAGCTTCAGTGTCGCGACCTGTTGGATGGAGGCGTAAGTACACAATACTGTCCGGCTTTGAAATGAATAACCTGCACTAGTGTTGCACAAACTAAATAAAGGGGGAGTTGACATCCGCAGAGTAACACATTAGCTTCCTTTTTTCTTCTCTGCCATGAACTTATTATTAAGTACCGGGGCTACTGTTTGCAGATGACCTAGTAGTTGGGTCTATATCAAGTGGAGGGCTGAGAAGAGCAATCGAGGCAGTCAATTCTTATTGCAATAAATGGGGTTTGAAAGTGAATGAAGACAAAACAAAGATTATGGTCTTCAAAAAAGGATACTGGTTGCGTAAGGATGAGAAATGGGAGGTTAATAGAAGAGAAATAGAGGTAGTAAGGAGATTTGATTATTTGGGTACAAGGTTGAGTTCAGATGGCAGCTGGAAAGAACAAAAAAAGATGTCTGTGACAAAAGGTAAAATGGCCATGAGGGTGATAAGATCATGCTAAAGTAAACTGCCAGATATAAATGTCAAATGGTTGGAGAGGATTTATAAGGCAGTAGTAGAAAATAGAATGTTACATGAATCAGAGGTTTGGGGAGTAGATGAGGCTTGGAGAGACACCGATAGAGTGCATAGATCCTTTTGTAAATATATATTGGGCTTACCAATAGCATCACCTAATGAGGCAGCACAATTAGAACTAGGCAGGCATTCTAATAAAATTAAAATCTGGTCAAGGGCAATGAAATATTTATACAGAATCACTAACTTGGAAGATGGCAATATAATTAAAGAATGTTTTCATATTCAAAAGAGAAGTAACTGGGGTGGGTCTTGGGTACATAAAATGTATGACTTGTTGAAGAGATAGGTATGGTTCATTCTTGGATAAATTCAGAGTATGGGTATAGAGGCTACTGGAAAGAAGTTAAGCTAAGATTAGAAGATATTGACAGACAAGACATTTTTGCCAATACAAGTGACAAAAGCTCACTGAGATTATACAGAGAAATAAAAATAACCTGGGGGAGGGAAGGATATATAGATATATGTAGTAAGTTAGGGCGAGAAGGTTTTGCTTGGGCGAGAACAGGAGTGAGAAGCTTGAAAGGTATAGGTCAAGAGAGGGAGCTAAATAAATGTCCATTGTGTGGAGAAAAGAATGCAGATTTCCATTGTATATTAAATTGCAGTCAAACAAAGATATGGAGAGAGCAGGCTTGGCTAAGTAAAAGGGACAATTTGGGGGATGAAGTAGTAATTAGAAAAATGTTGTCAGTAAAAGGGGAAAAGAACAGGAGAAATATAGGGAATTATTTAGGCAAAGTTAAAGAGAGATGGCTAAGAACAATTAAGAGAAAAATGCAGAGTGGCATAGGTGAAATGGCAGAAAGTGTAAAAAGAGGTAGAGGGCCTCCAATACACAAAAACCTAGGGTTAGGTGTATGGGGACCGAATTACTAGTCAATGGTGGGCAACATGATTTTCAGGATTTAGGAATATATGGCATACTTCAGTATGGATTTTATAATTGTAATCTTGATTTTGTATTTCCATTTGTTGATGTAAAAGGAAAGGTGAGAAAGTAAATTACTAAATAAATTACTATTAAGTAGAGGAAGTAGAGCCCTCCACATAGAAATTCGAGATAAAAGTTTTACCAATAACCTGAACCTCGAAAAGGCATTTTTTAGAATAACGCCTAAATGTCAGTAAATAGCAACTCAAAAACAAAATATCTGATGATACAAAATGTAATATTTAAGTTTAGGAAGTACTCCGTTAGATGTTCGCTTTTTTAGTTGCTCAAAGGAGGACAGTTTTAATCAGAATACCATACAAGTAATATATCTGAATTGAGAATAAAATCTGCATCTTACATTTCTGCAAATATGCTGTGAAGTCATACCTACTATGAATCTATTCTGTATAATTTTGTATAGCTAATAAACCATAATAAAAACAAACAAAAATTAAAATATATTTCATTAAAGCACACAAGTTAGGTCAATGTTGCCACATTAATAATTTCCGAGGTATTCGTTGCTCTTGGTTTGCATTTGCCATGCTTTTGAGTACTTATTATGTGTTTCAAATGGAAAGAGTTCTCGCCTGTAGCGAATCAGATGCGTCAGCGCATTCAGCGTTGCCACCTCGTTATTCCCAATCTTTTTATATTTCCCTCTATCTCTCTCTGGCACACTTGAGAGTGTTCTTGGCGATAGACGTAAGGGAACTCAAACTGAATTTTCTAAAGCTTTATAATAATAATGCAGTTGTTGCAAATAACAATTGCAACATGGATATTCGTATATTAGCAAATGGTTTAAATAGTTTAAAATTAATTATACTTAATGAATTACTTATTTTTTCTAATCCAACAAAAATACCAGCGGTGCATCCATCTAGCTGTGAATGTTACTTAGGTTAAGAGATAATTCGTCGTCGTCTTCATCGCCTGAATACTGCAAATTTATGATGATAGGTTACAAAATCTCGTTACGTGCTATATTCTTTCCAAAAGTCGTCTTCTTGTAGTTTATCTGATGTCTCACGCAGTTTTTCCATGTCTTGTGTTCTTTGTCAATTTCTTCTTGAATAAGTCGTTCAACGTCAGTCAGTTTAAAAATACTATTTATATTTGCAACATAATTTGAGCCCACATTAAGTCAATTAGATTGTTCTGGCAGTAGCAAGGAGGAAGGTGGATAGTGTCTCATTGATCCAGCTGATACACTTTTTCATGGAAGAGTAACTGAATAATACTGCTTTGAACTCTCTAGAGTAAATAGAGATTACGAACCATTCATAAATAAAGATATAATGTGAACAGACACGTTCTGCCAGACCAGCAGGAAGTGTATCGTTTCCTCTCATCGAATTTAACACCTTGGCTTATTCAAAGTACATAATATTTATTTTACCACGTCATGTCAAATGTTTACGTTTCAGTTCTGAGTAATTTCAAATATACGTTCATGCATACATGCCAACCAATAATGATATTCTTTACAGTGTTTACGTCGCAATGCATTGTTATAATATAATGGTATCTACTTTATTTATTTGTATTAGGAAAACTATTTGAGCTAAAAACATGTGGTTTTTACGGTTATGTTAAATACATTACTTTCTCCCTCCTCATGGATCAGTTTTTGCAAAATCTGAATTTTTGACTTAGTGCGAATAGTATAGATTGATTAGTTTGGCGCTCGTCACATACCAGATAGGTGGAATGCATTACGGCAACACCGCAGCACTCCGATTGGTTGCTCACCTAGAAGCGCTCAAGGACAAACATCATCCCAGTTTAAACACATAATAGCATACGTTTATTTCTAAAGATGTGCAAAAGGTACGAAAGTCAGTTGGAAGTTATTTTAAGTGTAGATACATATTGATGAACAATTTGATTTCCTATACTCCTCTCATACCTACGACGAAATATATAGCAAATCCACTTCTGCAAAGATTCCTCTTGAGTATCATGAAATATTTATATGTATGAAAGTAGGACTTTGTAGGAATAATTTAAAAAATGTATCCCGTTAATTATTAAGGAATATAACTATCTTACAAAAACAAATATTTTGTTAACTGCGAAGGACCATATTTCTAACAGTTTAATGACTAGGATGAAAACTATTGTATAGAGCAAACAATGGGATCCGGTATTTCCAAAATATTGTGGACATGTGCGCTTCTTTCTCCAACACTGTGCACATTAATTTGTACAGTCTGTTCACGAAACATAGCTGTACTAAGTAATATGCGACAAACAACAATGGTATCTTATATTTTTGCTCTTATTAAACAAGTTTTATTCTTTGGTTGAAGTCTTTTCTTAAGTTTATTGTATCAAAATTGGCTCACTTAAAATGCCATAAGTTTCAAAATTTAAAAATAAATTTATATTTTGAAGAAATACGCATGAATGTATATTTTGTCCGTATATCCCGAATGGTAAAATGTAAGAGGTATAACAAAATTATTACGCAGATTGGGAACTTCTTGAAAGATACTATCTTTCAATAACAGTTGTATGTATCAAGAATATTTGCCCGTATCGGTAGCGTAGACGGTAGCATGTCTGCCTCACGTTCAAGAGGTCCCGAGTTCGAATCTCGGTCAGGGTGAGTTACCTGGATAAGTTTCTCTCTGGAGTTTTCCCTTATCCTAAAAGACGAATGTCGGCTAACTCTAAGCTCTATAGACTCTGGGCGCATTTGATCATCATTTCACCCATTCCATTCATCGTCCGATATGACTTAAAAAGTTAAAGGACGTAAATTACAACAACAACAAAAACAACAACAACAAAAGAATATTCACCTGTAAATGTAATCTCACCACCAAATCTCGGTCAAGTTGAAATTTGTCGATCGTGGAGAGTTTCTATTGATGGCGTCATCAAAGAGCACCATTTTGCAAGAAAGTTGTGTTTTCTGTATCCCGATTTTCCAGTATGGGATGAAATGTTCTAAATGGATTAGTAACATTATCTGTTTGTAGGGCGCCGGGATAGCGCAGTGTTTTCGTTAACGGCTCCCATGCAAATGGTCCCGATCCACGCCTTCACTTCTGTCTAGCACATGTGAAGTGTCCCCTATGCCCAACGTGGTTCGGAGTCCTCCTGTATGTCCTCTCGCCTCACCGTCATCTTCACTATCACCGTATCATTGGAGGCAATGATGGGTGCCTCCGCCTGAGAAATGGATCCGGTTATCACGTGGTGGGGCGAGGTTACCCCGAAGGCCAAGGCTGCTTTGTAGGAAATGTTAGTAACTAATCAACAAACCTGATCTGTTGGTTGCCTTCTTCGAAAACTTATGCTTCAGAGCTGAATTGGAAGGAAAACGGCACTTATATGGAATTTAAACTTGTGAGAACTTATTGAATTAAGGGGATCAATTGGTTAACTTTCGAAATTCTATACATTTTAAGGAATTGCTTTGATTCTTTTTTAAACAGCTCATTGTGACATACTGTATTTAAAACTCCCAAACATGAAGAAATTCCACATATTTTGTAAAAGCCTGTAGCAAAGATTTCGGGAATCACTACCTTTTATGAAAACTGGCTGTAATGAACCAAATTTAAATTGTACAAGTTGGAAAACAGTACTATTCCATTTACTCTGCAAGTATTCATACATTTAAAGAGTTCTTCTAGTATATAAAGCCAGTTAAATCTAGTGTAAGTGGCGCAAACACTTGCACAAGGGGGGAGGGGGAACTAACCTAGTCATGAGAGCTAATTCATCTCCTTTTACGTCGTTCCTTTTACGTCACCTCGTTCATTAGAAGTATGAAAGACAAGGGTTGTCTTTTTCAGCATCTCAACATTCCAACTATTACAGATAAGTAAAGGAATTCCTTCGCATGGAAAGCAACTTAATTTGTAACAGGTTGTAAAATTCCTCTGAAATATTTTAGAAGTATGATGTACAATTAAGACATGATAAAGCAAAACATTCATTTGTAAAATTAATTTTTGTTCACAATTCCAAGGATTTCTTCATTGAAAACGAGCTTTCCTTTAAATCTGTGCTACACTTTAGTTCTCCTCACTTGTTTGGAAATAAAAAACCAATACAACAAAAATACTCACACAACTAGATACTATGATAAATATGTACTTAACTTTTACTTAACGAGGAATTATTTACTGTAAAGACACACAAAATAAAATAAAAAATGTTAATAATATACGTACATATAAACAGTACCAAAATATTAACAGTAGTAACTTTCCCTGTCCAAAAATATAAATGTTATTTTTTCATTTCGTTTCCCTCGTTTAATTTCGCCTTATTTTTGGAATTTTGAAATTCCTACACAACTTTTAGACATAAAAAATTCAATTTTATAACATGTGATATTGTTATTTTTATTACGCAAATTTTATGTTTCATTACTTATATTTTATTACAGCTATCTCGAAACTTGCGAATGCTATGGATATGGACATAACACATTTAAGGGCCGCGGGGATTTTTTTTTAATATACGTCCTCCAACGTTAAGTCATATCGGACGTTGAATGAAATGGGTGAAATGATGCTCAAATGAGTACGGGGTCCATGGAGCTTAGAGCTATCTGACATACGTCTATCAGGATAAGGGAAAACCCCGGAGAAAACCTTATCGAGGTAACCCACCCTAACCGAGATTCGAACTCGGGACCTCTTAAACGTGAGGCAGATACGCTACCATCTACGCTACCGAGGTGGGCAACCGTGGTTCTATTATCTTCTCAGGGGTGACGCTTTTAAGTTGGCCCTATCCAAGTTTTACATTTGATTATCTCAAGGTTCGATATGGTTTGAAATCTAGGTTAAATGCTGTAGGTCCTGTCATTCCGCGCAAATCTAGCATCACCTTACCATAGCATCACAAAAATGGAGCTAATCCACGCCTAGGAATGAAGTTGTCCCGAAACGTAGCGTAATAGATAAGCGCGATATTTATATTTACAAAATACGTACAATATGTTATAAAATAACTTGATTTAGAATCAAAATCACTTGAAATTAAATTCAATATTTTAACTAAAGCCAGTCCCTACATAAGAAGCTACCTCTTGGATTATCGGTATCCTTTTGAGGTAAAAATATATTCACATAATTAATAGTTATTATACAAACTTTATATTTATATATGTATATTAATGAAGTTAATAATTACTCTCATCCCTTTTAATGGTTATCATCAAATGATTGTTTCAACATAAGCCTGTTTAGAATTTTCACTTTAAATTACCAAATAAAATGAACTAGATTCATAATTTTGGCCTTCAGGCAGGTTTATTTCATAATCTTTACTTCTCTACTAAAGTTTCATTGGACAAAACCCATTCAAGGACTTCTCTGAAGTTAGTAAGTGCACGTGAAACTGCTAACACTGTCGATTAACACTTTTAATATAAGTACAAGAAAACTAGGGCAAAGTAAAAGAGGTGTTCTATTAGTCTTTCAGATGCAAAACTTTGTTGTTATACAAACTCAGCTAGAGTTCATCTTAAGCAGAGTACTTCACACACGACTATTACTATTGCATACACAGAATTTAACTTGCTATTACTTACCTATTGCTCTCTTTGAACCTAAAATTTTGCTCACAATATGTAAGACTTAAATTATTTAATTTTATCCCCAGTGCCCCTTGCCGGACTAAACTGATAAACTTTGTGTTCTTTACTGACCTTCATTATTTTAATTCTCAAGTCATTGCTGTAGATTTTACTACAAAACAGTGAGGAATAAATATTGCTTCTGTTATTAAGTAGCCCATGTTCTATTCCCAGCTGGAGCGGAAAATGCTTCTTTAATTACAATTTTCCAGTACCCTAGACAAAAAAGTAAGGTGTGTGTGTGAAGGTGAATGTGTTATATGATTAACATTAACAGAACATACAATTAACGGCTTACCTGTAAAGCCAAAGCCGCTATGTGTTCACAGAAGCTATAAAAGGTTATACAAATAAAGTAATTAAATAATAATTAAGTAATCAATAAATATAAAATATACTCACTGTTTCTAATATTTATAATATAATATAATATATTTTTATTACAATTCAGTATATTTTGAAATTTTTACGAGCAGCCTTTGAAGTACTTTTCGTACAGAAAGAGTTTTCATTTTATATAAGTAAGTACCTTATAATTAAAGTATAAAATAATAAAAAAAACTGTAACGATAGTTTCTAATATTTGATCTTATTAGCACGATGAACTGTAACTACTGAGCTATTCGTCCCTAATTTCTTCCTGACAAATTTACGGTTTAAACATTTTCGTAATAATAGTGTGAAAAATAAACTGCCCACAAGCCACTAAAAGTTTAACCGGAACATTCCCTTGCGGCAACCTCTAAGTATGTATAAATTGAGCGCGATCTTTAAGCGCTATGGACAGCCAATAATCAAGTACAGCAAAGCATTCTGTACATTGTAAAAATCGAAAGAAAGGAACATACGCTCATTTATCAGCATAAAAACAATGTGATCCATATAAATCTGAACCATTTAAATAGGACTAACTTTTGAACCAATAATAGGACACACGTGCAACTTTTGGAGAATATAATACAGAATTGAGAGATTGCATTACACTATTTACATCTCAGAGAAAATGTTGGAAGTGTCCGCCACAAGAATCTATACATGTTTGCACTTGTCTCACAGTATTCTCTGAACTTTTGCGGAGGGTATCGTCGCCAATGTTACCTATTTCGGTTAGAAGGGATTCCTTGAGAACATCAGTTGTCCGTGGCCTATTCTTCTACACTATTTTTAGATACCCTACAAGAAAAAATTTGCTGTGGTTAGGTCAGGGGATCTGGAGGGCCACAGACCTTTTGATATTATTCGATTATCAAAGTAACTGGTTACAAGTTCTAAGGTGTCATTAGATGTATGGCACGTTGCTCCATCTTGCTAGAAATTACCTCTAAATTCGATATCATCCAACTGCCCCACAAATGTATTGAAAATACCCATATAAACTGTTGTTACTCCACATTTAGGACTGTTAAATGTCAACAATTGTCAGTGTTGTCAATTCTGCCAGAGCCACTGAGATCATTAAAACAAATGTCTACATTCTACAAGCTTTCAAAGGGAAATTATGGCCTAATAAAATGTGTGCTTTATATGGACTGCACTATACCTACTAATATGTCACTATCCCATAGAAATTTCTACATTGCGTTGCAAAATTTGAACTCATCATGCTCCTATCACATACAATTTTTCACAAAGAACTTCATTTTCGTTTATAATTTTTAGAACCTGTGTTTCTGCGAGCGCTACAATACTGAGGTATTGGATACTTCGGTTAATGGTTTTCTTGTCAGTTGATTTCGATGGAATTCCTAATTATCTTAGCTACTCTTACTTTCTACATCACAACGCGGAATTTGGCAGCTAATGACTTCATCAGACATTTACGTTATGCATTGATTTTAGCATACGAAAGTTATTAATTGCAATTACTGGTGCTTTCTCCACATCACTCTTCATTAAACTATTAAGTTATAAATAGTTTCAGAGAAATTAAAAAAGACGAGAATTCTTATTTCTTGACACACTCTTGACAATCTTAAGTCTCCGTAAGGTTATCATTTTGGCCTTAACATTCTCATTCTGCATCGCTTGGTCTTTCTGGACAAACCTTAAAAGAGATCACCTTGTTAGGGAGTTTTTCTGGAGCCAGCCCTAGTATTAATGGAGTATAATGAAGTTTTGGGTCTCTCACCACTGCCTGTCAGGTGCGGTCAGAAGTCTTGCAGTGATGGACGCCAACTGCTATATCTCTGCCGTCTGCGGTTAGCGCAGCGTTTGTAGAGGCCATCAACCATCATGCACGAAGTGGTCAGTCATAGGTTGTGGCGACAGCACAGAGTTAATCATGAAGCAGAACACCGATGGATCTGGTGTCTGAGAGAGATGACAGACTGCATGATTCATCACAGGTGTCACTAGAATCAAAACGAGAACGTTTCCCAACTCTAACTAGGCATGGCGTTATTTTGTGCCACTTTTTCAGGCGTAGATTTCCACAAGATTCCAAAAATAAAGCCTTATGATGGTATTTACTAATCCACAGATGTACCTCTGCAGATGTACTGCAGATGTTACTCCGTTAACTACGTTGCTCTCGTTCTGTTTCCACACTTCTTGCTCTCCCTCACTTTGTCTATCCTCCCTCTATTAAAGCGAACCTTCAAAGCAATTGATACACCTTTTTCTGGAACTGAAAAGTTTATTTGTATCATTTTTGTACACAAATTTTACAGCCTACGTAAGAGGGAAGGTACGATACAGTAAAATCTGCATAAAACGGACCCCATATATGCCGGAAACATGGAAAAAGAAATTTCGGAACGGAGTTATTTCCCAAGTAAAATTATACTTTAAGCCGGAAAATTGCCTAACGCGGAAACAGAAATATTTTTCGGGAACATTTTGGGCAAATAATCTGATTAAAACGGATTGTTTTATGCCTAACAGGCTACAACGTACGTATTCTAAAAGGTGTAAAAATTTTGAGGGTGACTGCACTTGCACTGAAATCCCATAAACCATAAAGTCGTAAACTGTAATCCTTAGACGAAAAGGGAAAAGAAATCATTAGTTCTCTCAACTCTTCCAACACAAACTGTAAGGATACAATTGTTTTGCAAAGTGTTCATTCTCAGTTTTGTTGTCACAAGTGATCAAGTACGAGTGGAACAAGAGTGTAAGCTTCGGTAATTTTTAAAAACATAGTTTGTATATACACAAATTCCGTAAAATGAGTTGCAAACATAAGACATCACTGGAAGAAACAATTAAAGCTATTGAAGAACGCGAAAAGAACAAACGTCCAGCTAAAACTGTGCTGTTCAAAGAGGGGAAAGCTCAAGCTCAGATTTATGATATTTTGAAAAACAAAATCAAAATTAACACGCAAAGCTAAAGGGCACAGCAGGGCATGTGAGACACATCATAAATCTACAGAGTTTGACAAGCTATATCGTGGAGGGTTTCTTTTCTTGTGTGTGTGTGTGTGTGTGTGTGTGTGTGTGTGTGTGTGTGTGTGTGTGTGTGTGTGTGTGTGTGTGTGTGTGTGTGTGTGTGTGTGTGTGTGTGTGTTATTTTACGTCCTCCAACTAATTCGTGGTGTGTTCCAGCGGTTTGTTTGAACGCGCGCTAAAGGCATTCCCAGTTCTGGACCATTGCTTCAGACCCAAACCTTAGAGACATTTCATTGCGAGGTCTACACGGAAGTCAGGCCTCTAACAACCCAGGAATGATGGAAAACTCCGGGGCTCTTTCCTTGGGGCAATACCTGGAGTCTAAGAAGCAACTCCCCCAATCGAAAACGTCAAGACGGGTGGAATTGGATATACCACTTACGCGCGTCAACCCCACAGGAAAGACTACCGAATAACCTCGGTGAGGCCGCCTGGTGATCTAGCGCACCTTCTACTAGCTCTGCAGGCTAGTACCCGGGACATTTTAGGCAACCCTCTGTCCCCTCCGTGCGGCAGAAGCCTGACCCGGGGTACACGATCTCCCGCGGGTGTCGGGAGCACACTGCCCCCTCGCGTCCGATTCCATCCGAACAAATCCCATTCGGGAGGTGCTCGAATTTTCGGCCCGAGGTTGATAACGTCAGAGGTACCACGAGTGCTAGGGGAAGCTTAAGAGACAGCAAGAAAATTAGACAAAGACCATTTCAGAGCTTCCAGAGCTCGAGAGTTTCAAACAGCGCCATAACATTGTTTTGAATGCTGTGTGTGGTGAAGCATATGATGTTGATACTTAAGACAGTTTCAGACTATAAAGGGATAATTGAAAAGACAGAGAAACTAAACTCTGTTACATATAACCTTGCCCCGCTGACATGTATCATTCCGCGTGCAACTAACTTCCCCCTCATCCTAATTGGCTAATGCTTTCGCGCCATAGGCCATAGGCGGCGCCTTCCCGTCACATTTAAACCTGCAGTAAACGTCATAATAATTGCCAAGAAGATAGAAATAAGAATATGAAAGCATGCAAAAATAATGAAGTTTATAATGAAACTGAGCAAGTTGAAACTGAATGAATGAGCAATGAAACCAGAACAAGTTTATAATGAAAGGCCTTCGGCCTTTTCCACTGTTTTTTTTTTTTTTTTTTTTTTTAACCAGCACACATACCTTGCAAAAATGCTTGTCTTTCAGTCTTAAAAGTCGTGTCACGCCATACTTGTCGTGTGTCCATTCAGCCAAGTCTCCGCAAGGTAGTATATTTTGCGATTTGGACAATCTGATTGTCCTTAAATAACGTCTTCGCCACACAGCAATATCGCCCCTGGAGTGGTAGACGGATTCTTCTCTGTGAGTGCATTAAACACATGTAACACAATTCTTTTTTCGCCGCTTTCTAAAGGGTTTCTCTTGCGATGCGTCAGCGAAAACCTGGCGGTAGACTCTGCCATTATACATATAATAAGTACACGCGCAATAAACGATCAATAAAATAATTTAGCTCTCGCATTCGGCATAGCACACCGTCGAATGGCGATATATGACTAATCCAGTTCAAAACAAGGTCAGTGATAAAAGTCATATAAACAAATATGTCATCACTACCGCTAAATCACGTGCTATCGTGCCATTTGCTTGAGAGCAAAGGAACCTCCTCTTTACTTCGTTTAAGAATTAACATGCATTTCAGATAAATCAACTTTGTTGCGTAATATAATATTTCATTGAAACAGTTACGAAAAAATAAATTTGACAATTCTCTTCCAACATATAAAGATATATCACCATGTTAAATAACGAACTAATTTTTACCGCACAACAGTCTGTACCACAACAGCAGCCAATGAGATGTGATAAGGTCACGTGACCGTTAAGAGATACGGGGCAAGCTTACGTGAAACAAGGATTATTGGATAAACTACAATTACTTTATGTAAGTTAAAAATATAGTATCAGTTCATTATTATTATTAATTATGATTTATTATTATTATTATCATCATCATCATCATCATTATTATTATTATTATTATTATTATTATTATTATTATTATTATTATTATTATTATTATTATTATTATTATTATTATTATTATTATTATTATTATTATTATTATTATTATTATTATTATTATTATTATTATTATTATTATTATTATTATTATTATTATTTACACGTCATTCTACACCATTCCTTCCTTATAAACCTGTGCTGCTAAAGCTTCTGTAATATCTATGTATTCAAACACAACCCTCTGCGAAACAGAAATCTGTGTAAACGGAACATAAATGACGGGACGATCGCGATCCCTTTTAGAGAGGTCTTACTATACTAGTAACCCACAGTTATGCTTGTGTTATTTCCTTAGCTACTCTGCTGTTTCCCCTTTCGCACCCTTCCCCCAATAATATTATTTAAATATATGCTGCTGTGTTAGTAATTATTTTTAAACGCTTAAAGTTAGTATACCAAGTATTTACAGTAATTATTTAATAAGAAGCCATACTTTATTGAACCACATGTTACACGCACTTATAAATTGAGCCGACTGCTCCCTACTTTGCCGGCCGGGCGCTCTAGCAGGGTGTCGCCGTGTTTCCTTTTTTAGGCGCTTGCTGGAGCTGGGGTGCTTGAGCCGAGCCTTGCTCATGATTGATTCGGTACCCTTCAGTAAGTTCGGCGTAAAGTGGGCTCTCCGCCGGCAGGTGGTGAGTGGTGCTCTTCTACCATGGTATAATTTTTTGTATAAATGTGCTTCTTGTTTCTGGCCTGGGGCCTGTGCTCATAAATTCAGAACTTTTGGGAATTTAATATCCGAGGGACTAAACTCATGGTTAAGGAAGGCATAAAGAGATATATTTATATCAGCCTGTATGTCACGATGGTGTAAAATAAATAACACTTAGAACAGATCCACAAATATCTAGTTAGGCATATCTGAAAGGGGCACTCCTTCACCTAGTGTTATGTGTTACCGTATACCTTCCTAATTTTCTCCATCGTATCTCGTCATCTACCTTTCTTCCTGTTTAATATGTGTAAGTTTGCACCTTTCCCTCTGACGAGAATCGGTGCTAATGTTGGTAGCGTGTTGCTTTCACAAGCTATGATTATATCCTTTATTGTATATAAGTCATGATCTGATCGTAAGGTTAGAACGAATAAGAACATATTAAAAATACAGCTTATGTACTTATTTCTAAGGAATGTACAGATGACTTGAGAAGCATCAATAAGCATGCCCCTTTTATTTCCAAAGACAAGTAAAAGGTAGCTTCAAAAGAGAAGCAAACAAAAACGGTCCATTATTAATCAGATTTGTTTTCGCCTTTTCACAACTAACCATTTAGTGTTTTGGAAGGCTATTGATTTTCACTGTCTATATCTACACAAAACCATCGATTTAACAGTTCCTAAAAAAATTTCAAATATATAAGATATATATATATCTTAATTATAGCAGTTCCTTTGTGATCTTCTAGCAAATCAGTAACTCCTGGAACATTTGGGAATAATCTGTATATTACTTCTACAGATCAGTGGGCGGGGCTCTACCTCAAAGAGCTACCACGTGTTAACACACTTGACATCATCATATTACTTTACTTATCAATGACGTGCTTGCCTAGAGCATACTACTGCACGTTGTGGGCTTCGTTGATGCGTCACAGACAACATAACACTGACGTAATTGGGTTGGTCGCTTACTGAGTATGACTAGGGGAAATTGTAAAAGGCAATTAAAAAAGAAAAAAGAAAACCGAAATACTAAGCTACTGAGTTTCGTATCATTGGGAATGTTTATTAGTTCAGAACTTTGCTGTCTATTTAGAAATATAGCTACAGATATAATTTTCCTTATATATTTGTAGATATACAAATTATATTTGTAAATAAGATTCGATTCAGAGTTTTCACCATAAATATACGTTTTGAGGTCACTTAAATTAACAAATAGAAACAAAACGTGTGACTGTAGTGTGAATCACGCAATTTTTGGCAAATTAGGATATTCTCGTAATAAACTTGTTATTTAAATTTGGTAGGTTCCAAAGATGGACCTGATTTTCAGCAAAATATCTACATTCTTTAAATGGAAAACTTTTCAAGATTTTCGATTTACCATAAATGGTTCAAAAGATTTGGATTAAAATATATTTATTAAGTCACATTAAGTGTAACTAAAATGTTTATCTAGAATTTCCTAGGAATGGTCTGTGCAGTCCCCTTTCCTCGGAAGGAATTTTGTATAATGTAACTGTGAATATTAAGTGACAGACGAAACGCTACAAAACCTTGAAATGTAATTCACTTGGAAACACTATGCGTCAAATAAAGGAACATGGATATAACAGCTATTATCCCTTGATTACAAGGTTTCGAAATATTTTCTACGTAACGATTTGTTTGAAATGATTATGCTTTGCTTAAAAGCATAAATGTACGAAATTTGCTGTTAGCGCTAATTTTTGTGTTTTATTACTATCAGGCATTTTAATATAAAATTTGGTATTAAATTTAAATAAAACACCCATTCAACTAAAGGTCATTCATCTATATTTCACTTTCCACCGTTTATGAGGACTGGTAAACAGAGCAACATATACAGTCCTTTATGACTAAGTTCTAGTTTAATGTAATATTTTATAATTTTCAGTTATATGAAATACTGATTTTTTCAAAGCTGAGTGGGTTTTCCTTTCCAGCTTTGTTTAATATTAGTGAACTGTGCAGATTTGTACGTAGATTGAAAATTTAAGTAGAGGTGGGCTCATTTTCACCGAACCTTATAGCCAGAGCTAGGAAATGCGTACCGATTTCCTTGGGCAGTGTAACAGCGGCCAGGCAAGGCTACACAACGCAGCGCTACTAGCAAGGGCAAGGTTCATCGTAGAATGCAACGAACTACTACAAAACAGGCGTAACTGAATGAAACAGAGCACGTTGGTAGGAAGGAGGACATTCAAATAACGTCTTTGTTGTGCTTCAAAGATGAGCAACTAAATTTGCTGTACAACCATTGTATATTTTCACGAAGTGTACTTATTCTTGTCCTTATTTACTTAATTATTTACATTTACATTTCAGTGGGATACTTCAGCAAACATGGAAAAAAGAGAAGCCAGATCGAGAAACCAAATTAGCTGAAATCATTAACGAATTTGCACCAGATTATCAACAAACTAAATCTTGTTTTATGGGACATAGAACACAGTTTTCCCTTTAAAAGGCTTCAGAGATACATTATTGTTTTTAGTAATACGGCCGCAGATGAGTAAATATGTATTAAAATTCCTGCTTTGGCATTTTGTCTGGTAAGAATCTTCAGATATTTAAGAAATTAATTTTATTATTTGGTTATTATTTTACATTAGATGAGGAAATGTTACAATCCGCATTATAATTGTTTGGGTGTTGCCACAATGTGCCTATTTAAATAATGAGATCATCCAGAGACAAGCCCGTATGCACTATAAGAGAATTTGTCTGTTGTACATAATGATCTAAATAGATGTGCATTTACGAATGTCTCATAGTCATAAGTCATTTTCCGGTTTCAATGCCTCGCCGCTGTGCGTTTCTTATCTTGTTTGGATGCCGGGAGAGGGTCGGTCGCAACCTGCATAGGGAACGGCGGGCTGTACGAACTTCCTAGCCCTACTTATGGCATAAACGTATAAATTTTTGTCCTGATTGTTCGAGATATGCACTTCTACATGTAACAATCTAAAAATAAGATAAATAATAGCCTTCAAAACTTAAAGGCACTAGTAAATTGAAAGTTAAGACGTGGTTAGTTGTCATAAGGTATACCAGATTTTTGCTAAGTTCTATATTATGTTTGTATTGTACTTTTATATAATGTCTACTTTTGGAAACATGTAATTACTATTTCTTTGTATCCTATAATGACTAAAATATATTAAAGAGCATTGGTTTATAAGTAAGGGTTTGAGAACAAGTGTAGTAAAAGCCTTTAAAAATTGTATGATAGCTTATTTTGCCCAAATTCTACACATCACGTACTTTGAATTCGCGTTTTTATAAGTCTAGCAAGATATTCTGTTATCCGTAATTAATTTTTAACAAATTTAGTTTATCTATAATTTTAATATTGCTATTACTATTATATTGTATTACATTACGCCAGTTTTGTCCAAATTATGCCAAAAATGGTTCTTGATGCTAGAGGGAATTTGGTTATATGAATATAATTTGCAATCTCTTTCCAATAGCTGAGTTTCCCCTTTTAGTTCCTTGTATTGGAAAGAACTAAATGACTGTCATTGTAAGCCCGCCTCGGTAGCGTAGATGGTAGCGTGCCCGCCTCACGTTCAAGAGGTCCCGAGTTCGAATCTCGGTCAGGATAAGGTTTTTCCCTTATCCTTAAAGACGAATGTCGGGTAACTCTAAGCTCCATGGACCCCGGGCACATTTGAGCATCATTTCACCCAATAAAAAAAAAAACCTGCCATTGTATCTAAGGTAAAATTTGTTCTCAGGTATCAATATTGAACAAAATGAGATAGAAATTAGGGGAGATAACTGAAAATTTCCCATAAAATGCTCCAATTCAATGTTTTTAAATATTATATAACCCATATCCGCATAGAAGAATAAGCGATTTTCAACTGGGAAATAATTATAAAAATCTATTTTCTCTTGAGACACCCTAAACACACAAATTTTCTCAGTCTTTGTAATGTAAGCATACGTAAGTTTTTATTTTTTTATTTTTATTTACGTCCTCCAAAGTTGTCATATCGGACGATGAACGGAATGGGTGAAATGATGCTCAAATGATCCCAGGGTCCATAGAGCTTAGAGTTACCCGACATTCGTCTTTCAGTATAAGGGAACACCCTAACCGAAATTCGATCTCCGGACCTCTTGAACGTGAAGCAGACACGCTACCACCAAACTACCGAGGCGGGCACGTAAGTTTGATATTTTTGTAAAGAAATATTAAATATAATTAACTTCATTACTGACGATCTCTGAATACAAAATAGTATCAATAGAGTTTGGTAGTGACCAGCAAGTTTGGGAGTGTATTGAGATAATTATCTTAACTGCCAGCAGAAGTTTATGTTTACTTCGGCTGCCCACTGTTTACGTAACCACCATACGACAGCCTGTGGAGGATGTCAGTCGACTGACTTCAATTAACGAGAATCACAAGCAAGTTGTTCTGAGCCTTTGATTTCATAATGATGGTTGTAGTCTTGAGTCACATATTACTCAGACAAATTATATCTCAAGCAAGTGTCTTTCATGTTTCCAAATATGCTGGTGTATTTCATCAGGTAACTCATAGATGGCCAAGTAGTTGTCATATCCAACCACATAAACGCAAATAATAAGACAGAGAATCGTTATAAATGGGATACAAAGCTAATCCTTTATGAAATGACAGAATGCTGACTGTATAATTCTGCAAATTTTAACACAATACAAATTATTACAAATTATTTCGGGTTTTATTTATATACTACCAAACCTTAGCTCAGTTTAAGTCCCCATTTTATTTATTTTAATTTACTACAGAAAAAGCTATGTGTTACAATTGCATGCCTTTTTTTCTACAACTCTTTTAGAAATTGTTCTTATCAAACCAAAAGCTTTCTTATGAAATCTAGTTCTATCACCTTCTTGTAAACTGAGATAAGGTTGTTTAGATATTAACGCCAGTTATATCTTTTCCAAAACCGATGACTTTAAGAATTCAAACTACATAATAACAAAGATTTTAACATTACAAACACTTTTATTTTTCATAGTTGTGCGCTTTAACGATATCTACATATTTTTGAGGATTGTGGGTTTGCAAGAATCACTCAGAATACAGACTGCTAGACAAGGTATTCCCGGAAAATTTAACGTATATATTCTATTATTAATACAAGTATCTAATATATGTAATATTTTAATCAAGATTACTACAGCCCTTTTTGAGAAAATTTAATATGACGAGCTTTTTTAAATACAGGGTAGTTTGATCTGGGGGAATTTCCATATTGCAGCATTGAAAAAGGCTGAATTAAAATTAATACACGAAAGAATTGAAAGAATTTCAACTGCTGCTGTTTCGAATCGGTAGAGAATTATTGAGTAAATATGGTTTTTCATCGACAGCTAATTTCTTTCCATAAATTTCCTTCCATTACTTTTCCTACTCGACTTTCGTTTGTTTTTTGTGGCACATATCGGTGCCAGATGGCGCGAAAGAATACCTATTCTGAAGAAATACCAGAAAGTTAACTGTTCGAACGATCGTTCGTTGTGCTGTCTAGGCAGCTGTAGTGGAAGGCTGGTTTTGAAGGCTGGAACGAAATAAACCTTTGCGTGTCTCTGTCTGCCTGCGATCCTTTCCCTCCTGTAGTTTCTTCAGTTCATTGCGTTCTTTTGATGAAAGGCAGCCACAATATAAGTGTGTACGTTACAGTGTCATGTAAATATTAAATGTAAGAGTAAATGTCGATGATGTGCTAAATATTGAGTCTTTATCACTCACAGAGCAAGAAAAGGTGACGAAGAATTGAATAAGATTGGCTTGTTTATAATACAAAGATACGAGTAAGAAGAAAGGCCCAATTTTGAACATCTTTGCTTTGTAGAGCTATGAATCATAGAGCGAAGTAATGGTTTACGCTGGTAGCCATAAACTGTAACATCCATGTTCCATTATGTCTGCGAGAGCGTGTATATATCTCCAACATGTTGATATAGGGAGCAGCTGCTTCCTTGGAGTGAAGGGAAGGAAACAAAGATTTACAGCCAGGATCTGGAGAACCCAAATGGAAAAGATAAAAAAAAACCACAGAAGTGTCATAACGGCAGGAAATAAAATAGAAGATAAAAAATAAGGGACAAGAAGAATAAAGGTACAGAATACTAAGGGGATGCAGCTTGAAGATATGTTAATCACGTAAAACACAAAAGTGGGAGGAAAGGCAAGATAAAGGAAAGAAAATAAAATAAAGTGCAGGAGATTGCAGCGCACCACTCTAAGAGTCGAAGTGAAAGAGCCAAATGGTGTAATATTGCTACAAAGAGAGTAGATATAGAACAGAAATTGTTCGTGGAATCCTGTTAAGAAATATGTTAGCACAGAGCAGGGAAGATGCTTCAGAATAAAAGAATATTGAAGCAGCATTATCTTGCACGCCAGTCAGTTTGCTGAGATGTGAAACTGCAGCAACATTACGATTCAATTATTTCGTAGCCTTGTATTAAATGTCAAACTAACATCATCTTTGTTTCTTTATTTTTTCTTCTGATAACTGGACATGTTACATTCCACCCAAAATTAAATAGGTATATATTAACGAAATTTCTTGCTTTGTGGTTCCTTAATCCAGAAAAAGCATTTACAGAAAAAGGAGGTATGTGAAGAGCGATGACGTTCTTCACTGGCCATAGCAGTGTTCATTGCAGTCCCACTTCCCCTCTGTAGGAATCGCTTTGTACCTAACTTTAACCAATCGGAGACACCAGAATATACTCCCCATGTGGAATAAATCCGTCCGGCTGAAATCTATGAAGCTTTTGAGTAGTAGAATTTTTTACAAAGTTGAATTACCGGTCCAACGCTGTATTTAAGTAATGCAGAAAATGATTTACAAGAAAACATCTCAAAAGAAGAAGCAAAGCAAAAGAAGTAGACCCAATAACCCTTGTAGAATTAGATGATGTACTGAACACTATTAAAAATCGAAAGGCACCAGGAATAGATGGAATGAATGGAGAACTTTTAAAATACAGTGGGATAATAGGCAAATTAAGAATGCTACATTTAATTAATAATTGTTGGCAAAAATGTAAAATACCTGAATCATGGTCAATAGATCTAATCAAAAATATATTCAAAAAAGGAGATCGCAAAAACTGTGGAAATTATAGAGGGATAAGTTTAATGAACATAGGTTACAAAATATATACTAACATAATAAATAATAGACTGAAAACTATTACAGAATGCCTTATAGGAGAAGAGCAGAGTGAATTCCGCTAAGGCCGATCCTGTACAGATAACGTATTTGTCCTTATTCAAATAATTGAACAACGAAGGGAAAAGAATTTGAAAACACATCGCATTCATTGACCTGGAAAAGGCTTTTGGTAAAATAAATAGATCAAAACTGTGGCAAATATTAGAAAGTAAGGGTTACCTACCACATATTATTAATGCAATAAAAGGCATATACACAAATACAACTATACAAATTGATACTGGACTAAGACAAGGGTGTAGCTTATCACCTACTCTTTTTAGTATATATATGGACGATATTCTAAATGAATGGAAGATTTTAGTAGACCCAGGAATCAAAATAAAAGAAAATATTTATATTAATAACCTGCTGTTGGCAGATGACCAAATATTGATTCATCGGAATGAAAATCAACTGCAAAAATCAATGTATATTCTAAATAATATAGTACAAAAGTATAATTTTAAAATACCAGAAGAAAAAAACATGGTTTTTAAAGGAAATTATAATGTAAGTTCAAAAATTGTTTTAGGAAATAGGATTTTAGAACAAATATGGAGTTTTAAATATTTAGGATGTAACATAAGTTTTAGAAACAATGCTGATATAAAAGAAAAAGTAAACAAATTCCGAGCTATATGTTGAGCAATCCAAAGGACATTAAAAAAAAAAGAGTGAGAAGGGGTACAAAAATGAAAATGTATAAGGTAATGGCTATTCCAACTTTACTATATGGAAGAAATGTGTAGTGTTTAACGCCCGCTTTTACTACATACGGCACCGCAGGCGGTGACACTGATGATACATGAGATGAAGATGGAGCACCGGTGGAATGAGATGGCGTGGGAAACCGGAGGTCCCGGAGAAAACCCGCCCCAGCGCCGTGTTGTCCACCACAAATCTCACTTTGCGGTCGCCTGGGATCGAACCCGGGCCGCCTTGGTGAGAGCCAATCGGTCTAACCACTGAGCCACGGCGCGGCCACTATATGGAAGAGAAACCTGGCTGCCAACACAAAAGGATTTAAATAAAATACAGACTGCAGAAATGAAATTTTTAAGAAGTGTTAAAGGTTGTACAATATTGGACAAAATAAGAAATGAGGATTTTAGAAAGGAATTATAAATCGAACCAATCCATGACAAAATATCAGAACGATATGGAGGATGGAAGATATCCAAATGCAGTACTAAACTATAATCCAAAAGAAAGAATAGACAGAGGACGACCCAGGAAACGCTGGAGAGATCTATGAAGCCGGAACGGGCGGTATGTCCAAACCATGGAGTGAAGAAGAAGTGGAATAAATCACGTTATAAGAGTTGATTCCGCTTTACTGCTGTGAATGCATTAGTTACGGTGTCGGTGTAATTATAAAATGGACCATAAGCCCAGTTTTTATGACAGTACGTGCTTAGTGCGTGGACATTGCTTTTTCTCTTTACTACAGGGACTGACGTTTAGTTGAATGTTTCGGACAGGACGTGACAGATCACGAACTGCTCAACCTCTGTAATCATTTGCAAATGTCAGCTTAACGTTCGAGAGGTGTTCACGCGTTTATGATCAAAATAACAGGAAAAGTTCGTGACCGCGTGTATTTTTAAAAAAAAATATAAACCTTGTTTGAACCAGTGGATGTTTAATTTAGGCACGATTAAAGGAAAATCTTACCGTACAAATTTTACCGTACTTACCATTACCAGGTTTTGATCTCAAAGAAGTAGTTATATGATGGCACTCACCTGCAAGGAAGAAAGAGCATATATTAGAGTTTTTATAGAGTGTTTTTGTTTCTGCTGAAAGAGATGTGAGGTATTTTCTTATTCCCTTCACTGATTTTCATTTGATACAGTATCTGTAGTAGCATGATTTGTCTGTTTACTCCGAGTACCTCTACAATTCCGGTAATAAATATTTGTTTTCAGTGTGCTGCTTAAAATGTTTTCCTGAGTTACTGCATATGGGAGTTTCAGATACGGACACATTCTTTTAAATTCTTACAGCTATATAAGTGCACTTAAGATATTTAACTGCATATTAGTAAATATGAAATTCTCTGGGACTGGCTAAACTGGAAATTTATATTTGGTTATTCTACTTAGAATAGGAGACAACTGACCCAAAGAGATGTATATTACCTCTAACCTCCAAAAATAAGAGCTACTTATAAGGAGTTTCAAAGTAATAAATATATTTTTTAAGAAAGAATAAAAACAAAAACCATTATTAGGCATGAGTAGGTAAAAGCTTTTATTCTTATTTCTAAATATGCTACGCATTTATTTAAAATAATTAATCGTTTGAAAATTGGATTTTACAGACACATGCAGTTAACTTTTGCAATCAATCTATAGTCATTTAGCAATATTTGGGTATGTAAATGGGTATAAAACGAATTCAGTAAAATAATTTTAAATGATTGTGTATCACAGAAGGTAAACTGCACTGTTAGCATATAGTCTATATATATATATATATATATATATATATATATATATATATATATATATATATATATATATATATATATATATATGAAAACAATGACCACTAATGCATGTTTTCGAATTAAAGGCTCCAACGTCAAGGGTAAAGATAATTTATAATATAATATTCCTTGAATAAGTAGCGATGTACAGCTGGCAAGAGCAAACAGCAATTATATAAGAAAAGGATAACATTTAAACAAATTTCAGTACAATATATGGAGAACGTGTGTATGAGAGGGTGGCTTTCCTACGAATATTATCTTTGGACATAGCTATAAGGCAGTTACTAATTTCAAATGTTACTCAAAGCTACAGAATATGATCATACTAGCATTATATTGTCACAAGTGACTATTTTATTAAATTCAAATAGTGTGTTGTAAGTAAATATTTTGACCATGGTGGTGCGTGACATGTCACGTGACCTCTCCTACCTCTGTTGAAGCACTTACAAATCTTCGTCTCTGTCTAGAGTGCCAGCTTTCGTCAAGGACGGACCTAGGTCCGCTTTCAGGCAGGTAAAGGCCATGTGACCAATTGTGTATTTCCTATTATTGTAGTAAACCTTTCATGTCTAAATTGTATTTTCAGTATTTATTAATGTAATTGAACCTTTATACAGAAATCCCAACCTCTCCTGAGTATGCCTATTTCTGCTTTATTAGTCCCTGAGGTGAGATCTGGCCACGTGGCAGCCTAATCCCTTACCATCCTGGCCCGGTTGTCACAATATGCAGGTACTTATTCAGTTTCCTCGTCTCGGCGACGTCGGGAGGTCCTCGGTAAAGGCTTTCCACGCTTGTCTGTTTACTTCTATCTGTTTATGCTCCCCTACACTTTTGGATACCTATCATCCCATTTCTTGGGGCGTCCTCGATCTTAGGGCTCTGGCTTTAATTTGGCAAGGGTTTCTATTTTCTTGCATTCGGATTATACGTCTCAGCTGTCTCTTTGCTATGCGTTTCTCTATTGGCAGTTGATTACGTTCTTCTCTTTTGCATTCGAATCTGGTCAAATCTGTTTTCCTCGCTATACGCCTGAGAAATTTCATTTTAGCTGCTGTTATCGCTTTAATTTCTTTTCTTCTTGCCAGCCAACTCTCACTTCCATGCAGCAAAGTTGGTTCCAATATTATTTGGTGATGTATATTGATGTATGTTTGATGTATATTGTTTGACATGTTTATGTGAAAAGATTTTACCATTTGGCTGAGAATTCCAAGTAGAAAACAGCCCACTTTTTGTTGCTACTTTTTTACGTTGTTTTGATAAAGCCCAAGGCAAAGACGAACAAAAATTATTCGCTGCAAACAACAGCAAAATAAAATACAGTTCCATTTACATACAAAATTAGGTTTCGCGCACCGTCGACCGCACATCTGGGTTTTTCCTGGTTTCCCTTGTCACTTGAGCGAGTACTGTAGTGCTTCCTTTCATATCACGATTTCCATTCCATCATTTCCCTGCATTCCATTACCTTATCATCGTTGATGTGTGCTTTCAGGCGCATAATGCCGAACAGATGGCAACGTCTGTCGACACTGGACCCGAAATGTTGAGAAGATCCTCAGGACAGCATGAAGAACTCAGCACTTGTTAGACATCTCCGAGCGTCTCTGTGATCTGTCTGTCTGCGACCCTGTGACCTCCTGGAGTACCCTCACTTAATTTCTTCCTCTTGGAGAATCTAACTGCAATAGAACTGTGTGGGGGACACGGTGCGTGAAGTGTTCCCCTCGGTTCTCTACCCTTTACAAATATGTAACATACTTATCAAAAATCTTAAATGCTATAAGCCAGAAAGCTTTCCTACATTTCTTAGATGCTTGCAATCGAGTTTATTACTAGAGTATGTTGAACATTTTTGAAATGAAAGAATATGTCAAGCGTAACATCTGAAATCAGTTTAATAGTATTCTAAAATTCAAGCTGAAATTATTTTTTTCTTCAAATATTTATTCAGGTGTACTGGCAGTAGGGGTGTTCATAATCCTCAGTTCATTGAATATGATCAGCGTTTTGTACATAATAGTTTCAGAATAGAACAAACAAAATCTTTAAGGGCTTAACATCCTCTCTATAGTGATTAGAACTTAGCAACTATTTTACTGCCAAAATACGTTCAAAATATATACATTATTTCTAATATCTGGAACACTGTGACAGAAGGTTAATGAATTCATGAATACATCCGCCAATATTTCATATCTATTTGTATAAGTACCATGGAAAGTTCATATTATTACGAATATGAAATTATGGAGTATTATGAAATAGAAAGGTGCACCTCAACATTTTATAACAGAAATAAGAAGTTTATATGTAGAAAATAAAACTATGATAGAAATTAGAATGAAGACAGATCTAATGGCAACAATAAACAAAGGAGTAAGACAAGGGTGTCCACTTTCACCGCCACTTTTTAATATTTATATTGACGATGCCATATCTGATTGGCAGACAAAATTGGATTCGAGAAATAGATATTTATATACTCTATTATTAGCAGACGATCAAGTTCTCATATCTATCTCAGAAAATGATCTACAAAAAGCGTTACATATATTAAATAACACTTTCTGTCAATATAATTTAAAAATATCTATAAACAAAACCGAAGTTTTAGCCTTTAATAGATCCAATACCATAAGAGCCAAAATATCCGTTCCACAAGTCAACTGCTTTATTTATCTTGGTTGCAATATCTATCTTAAAAATAGTGACATTTTTAATAAAATCAACAAATTTAATAGTCTATGGGGCAACACAAAGAGAACTTTAGAGAAGAGACACTAAATTAAAGTTTTATAAAGTAATGGCAGTGAATTTTGGACTTTAATAAAAAAGGAAGAACAAATGATCTAAACAGCGGAAATGGAGATTTTAAGAAATGTAGCAGGCTATAATCTTCTAGATAAGCAAAGAATTGAGGACATTCGAAAACAAATTAATATTTTTAAGCTAACAGAGAGAATAAAACAATATAGATACAGCAGGAAGGATAATGTCGACAGAATGAATGACAGCCGCATTCCAAAATTAGTTTTAGATAAGAAACCATTACGTAGAAGAAATATTGGTCGACCAAGAAAATAATGGATACAAGACTTTTAATTTAAAATTTATGAGACCGGAACGAGGCTTGATGACTTAAGCCGTGGAAAGTTGAGGATAATTACGAATATGAAGGGGCTTTATGAAATTAAGGTATAAAGGGAAAACGAAATGATTTGAACAATAATTTCACAGACAGTAAGGAGATATCACCATTCGAAGTTTAAATAGCCACACATGGAGCGCATGTATGCTATTCCAAATTAAGGATGTCTAAAATAACAAAGTAATACAAAGCAGACAATATCGATATAAGGTACAAGGAAGATCCAATAACGATAGTCAGATATTATATTTGTTTGGAGTGCTAACAGGTCTGTACGTTAAATCTGTGTAAAGTAATGGCATTGATGAAAATAATATAACTAAAATGCACTTCAAAGAATGTGTGTGTCTTATCACTTATAAAATAATAAAACAAAGAAGTGTATTGTTACTGGAAGGACGTGGTAGAGAACATTTAGACAAAACTACATGTCCCTGAGTGTAATCCAAGTCCTAATGTTTCAAGGAATTTGTAATGGAGATTACAGTTCTCTCTGTTTGCTCCGCGCTCGTGTAAAAGTTTTGGACTCGGTGAGGAAAATGCGGGATGCTAAGCAAACAGTTTATATGTGAGCGTACGACAAAGCAAGTGTGGAGATAGCCAGAGGCGCTTCCCACACGGCTTGTTATTGATAAGAGGTAATGAACCATCAAGGGAGTCGATACAAAACACACGTGCTGCCAACGTTAACGAGGTTGTGACGTTAGAAGCATTCCGCAGAGAGCCTCAGTCTCACCAAGGGCGGGGTATGTATGTACCTGCAGAGAGCTTGTATCTATACTTCGCATCATCTCGATGGACACACAAAACAGAACTGCAGCAACTTTTGACATACAGTTGAACATCAATGAAATAAATGAGCGAAGTGGTACATTTGAATCCTACAAAGCTATCACATGCAAGTGGTTAGAAAATCATAAAATGAAGGATATACCTGTGATTTACGGATTCCTAGTGTTTAATGTCAATCGGTTGAAGGCCAAGAAGTAAAAGACCTAAATATATCCTTATCGAACAGCATTCGTTTTCTTAATAGCTGCCAATTGGTAAAAATAAAATTCCATAAAACAAAAATAATTGTTTTATAATGCAGAACGGAAAATAATTTTTCAGTATCTATTCCCACCTTTACAATTCTAATATATTAAAGTTCAATTAACCATTCCGAAGTAAGTCTGAAACGTCCGGGACGATTTAAGGCCAAATTCAACAGCAAGTTATTGTATCCCTCTCTTATTTGATAGCCTGGAGTACTCCAGCATGAAGTCGTTAAACAACGAATATTATCATATGATTTTTCTATTTTTTCCCATCCCACTGACAGACACTTATTCTGAAATCGCAAAGTATAGCCGTTGCGTAGTTTATAACTTAACTAGTCCGAATTTCGGTGTCGCGGCTTCGAAATTCTGTTAGGTATATTTGAGATTAGGTAGCACAGGAACCACTGGTATGCGAACCTCAAAATTGTTATTGGGACACACCAGCCACGAAAACAAAACTTTGCTATCAGTAGCCCTAGCCTCGCTTTCAGGTAATGGGGCAAAGGACAGTTACTTGTGAAAAGGTCGAATAATTACTCGGACAGTTCCAAGGTTGCGCTTTTTGTTATCATCGTAATTGTACAGTGCACCATTACCCTGGCATCCGCTCGTCTTTCACAACTGTCTCCATTATTTCACAAACATACCTCACTTGCTTTAGAATCTTCACTGCTCCTATACAGATCTCTGGTTCGACCTCTTATTACTTATACCTGCCAGGTCTGGGGGGCTGCCAGTACTTGTCACCTGAGGCGTCTACAGGTCATCCAGAGTCGATTCTTGCGAATCGCCACCAATGCTCCTTGGTTTGTCCGCAACCAGCAGCTGCGACTTCTTCCTCTCCACCATTTCATCCGTCAGACTGCTCGACGCTTGACGCTTCTACAATCTACGCCACGTCCCAGGAGCTGTGACGTATAACATCGGCGTCAGAAGTCGCCGGCCAACGAGACTGAAGCGACGACTACCACAGCACCTGCTTTACAGTGATGACACTTCCGCTTCTGAATAATCTACTGTTTCAATTTATCTTTTCTATTATTCTGTTCTACTATGTAAATTCTCACTATGGAAGTATGTATACCATTTGATTAGTTCAGTGCCACATTTATATTAGTGCAATAACACTTTTTTTTCAGTTCAGAGGAGGCACATTGTCCTACCTCTACAATGTTATTACTCTATAATTATTTTGTATCTGTTCTCTCAGATCTGCAAAGCATAAATTATTGCTGACAGATCTAATAAATATTCTAAAAAAAGTAATTGTACTTGTACTTTCAACCAGTTACTGTAAAATCAACAGCTTTCTTTTCAGTTACAAATGCTTTATTTAGTATTATTAAATACAGTGAATAAAATGCTTGTCTCATTGTATAAAGCATTTAGTTTTGGTTAACTTTATGTACAAATCTTTGATGTTGCTTTCTGTTCTTTTATAATTTAATGCTTCTATCCTCAAATTCACTAACATTGACTTCCCTCTAAAAGGTCCACCAGCATATGTCCACCAGCTTGCTTACCATCATGGATTGCTATAATGGAATTTTGGAACACGTTGAACACTCATAAGCAATAATTAAGCAATCGCTACTTTATTCCGGTTTCATAAGCCAAAGAAATTCTTAATAGTAGCAAGCTACCGTGGAGTATGTCGGTATGTTTACAAACAGTTACAGCACGCGGCACGGCGTGAGACCTATACCTGCAAAATCCGACAGCGTGAGGCACGCGTCGTCGTTCCTGTAACTGCCTAATTCACACTCATTCTGGTGCATTTTGTATGCGGCTCTATTGGCAGTAAAAACTATCTATATGCGTCAAATAGAAGCTGAAAAACTATTATGTGTTTCTAATGGAAAGATTCTCGCCTGTAGCGAATCAGATATATTACAGCCTTAGGTGTTGCCACCTCGTTACCCCACTCTTTTTATATTTCCCCTCTCTCTCACACACTTGCGTGCAGTTGTTGAAATAACAATTGCGACATGAATATTCGTATATTACGCAAATATCTTAAACATTTAGTTTAAAGTTAATTATATTTAATGAATTGTTTATTTTTCCATTCCAAGGAAAATACCAGCGATGCATCCGTATAGCTGTGAATGTTACTTACGTTAAGAGGTAATTCGTCATTGTCATTGTCTTCAACGTCTGAGCACTGCAAATTTATGATGATAGGTTCCAAAATCTCGTTACGGCTATTTCTTTCCAAAAGTTGTAGTTTATCTGATGTCTAACGCAGTTTTCCCAGTCTTGTTGTGTTCCTTGTCAATATCTTCGTGAATGAGTCGTTCAACGTCAGTCAGTTTAAAACAAAGTTTGCACATAATTTGAGCCCACATTAACTCAATTGGATTGTTCTAGCAGTAGTAAGGGGGAGACGGTGGATCACGTCAAATTGATCCAGCTGATACACGTTTTCATTTGAAACACATAATACTTCTATATGTTCGGTGTCTTTTTGAAACTTCCTGTATTCGATGGTTACTGTCAGATTTACATTATCATAACCGATAAATGAAATATACCTATTGTATTAATATTAATTGTATATATTGAAATATTGAATGTATGTAAAAATGTTTCAACAAATAGATGGGTAATATTTCTGTTTAAATCTACAGAATGACGAAACCACGTGCCTCTGTAATGTTAGTGTTTACATTGTTTTACCGCTTATTCTTGCATGCATACGGCTTATTTCACAGCGTAATTATGGGAAAGGGGAAGGGAACGCATCGAGAAGATATGTCAATGGGACACGGTTATAAAAAACATAATTTAATAATACATTTAATAAATACATAATGAGGATTTTAATGTAAAGTGCTATTAAAGAGCTGTCCTGAGTTGACGGCGGGTAAAACTGAGGCAGCGCCTCTGTAGTGTACTAGGTGCTTGGAACAAATGCAATTTTCTTTCTAAGCCAACAGTCATGCACGTTAAAACAAATTCCGCTCTAATTCCCCCTCTAAAGTCATACCGCATGTAAACCGTCTTTCTCGACAGAAGATAACGTTGTTAAAACATAACAGACCACGGGCGCTAAGCCCCCCATGTGATGAAGTTTTTGCCTTGCTGCAGAGGCTGAGTAATGGGAAGGGGCTGGGAAATGTGATATAGAATGACATTTGAATTATGTGGGCAGGCTCTGCAAGGCTTCCTGCGGGGCCACTAGAAAAGCTAAGACCAGAACAAAAGAAACGCTTCTAAGAAATTAAACCTCCTTGTCAGGTGCTTTTAGAATCTTATACATATAAGCCTGCTTAAACTAGAAGAAGGATAAAAAGAGCTGCTTCATTCACGTTACTTTCTCAATTCATTTTCTTTCAAACTATTCTTAGAACTCTTATTATAATATTGTTCAAACAAATATTGCTGTTACTCGTAATTGACAACAAAGCAGACCAGTAAGATTTCCTGTAAAATTTTCTACAGGTAAACGTACAATTTCACAGCAGGAGTCAATATAACTGGAAGTTACATTCAGGTCGGGCTGTTACACCATGTTCTGCTGGAGATAGAAGTTCCCGACGTTTCGTCAAAAATTGCACTGGACATCTTCGGAGGTGCAGTCGAAAGGAAGCAAAGGAGAGCTCTGTACAAATATAGTGGCACTGACAGTCAGCCTTTCAGACGCTACGCAATCTTCCCGAGAAGACTTCGACTACGCCCTGAAGATATCAATCGCAGTTTTGGACAAAAAGGTTCTAATGACTTACCGAGCGGGATGTCTCAGGCGGTTTCGTCTGATGCCCGCATTCGGGAGGCCCGGGTTCGATTACCGTGGCCGAACTACCTTACCCATGGGATTTTCGGAAGGTTTTCCGCGTCGCTAGGTGAATGCTGGGTAAGTTAATTACATCCCCGAATTTCCTGTCCCTCCATCCCACCTCCATTATCATTTCATATCATCTCTCATCTCGGGTGTCTGGGTGATGCATGGCAGGATGATATGCTCTGAGGAAAACTACTTCCTCCTCCGGTAGGTCGGTTGCCGGTCTCCGCTCCTCCGCTGGGACCATTTCGGGACCGCCAGGCAGGGACCTTTGGGGCTCGGTTCGCCTGCCTAGGGCTCGGCTGCTGGGCTCGATGCCGTCCCGCTGTGGGGGAGCGAGTTGTTTGTCTTGGCCTGTTGCGGAAAGTCTCTATAGTAAACTGTACGGAGCCTGCCCTCTGTACTGTGGTGACTCATTGGGTCGGCCACCCTCTATCTCCTTCGCCTCATCCTTACTCTCGGGGGTGCCCCCACTTGGGGGCATAGTAACAATGTGGCCTACGTACCGAATCCCCCCTGTAATGAAATCCCAATATATTGCCTTGATTACAGGAGTAAAATAAAACTTTGTTACATTTCTGCCCACTTCTGGAATTTTTCTCCAGGCTCCTAAGCATTTATGCAAACAATCACTCTCTCAAATTTCGAGGTAGAAAGCAAAAATATGTTTTTGGAAAGATAAAAGCTGGAAATAATAAGTATTCTCTTTATTTCCCTCTGTTGTTCTCTCTTTTATTTATTAATCCCCACTTCAAATACCCTTAACAAGAACTGCCTGTTTAAATCCATCAATTCATTAACCAGAAACTAACTTAATAAGCCTTCGAAGAGCCTTGCTTCTCTTCTCAGTTACAAATAAACATAGCGACAGAAACCATCGCCGAATCACTTCAGATATTTGGGGAGGGGAGATAGGAGAATAAAGCCTTATTGTTATACTTGTAGCATCCGAAGTTTTCCTTGGTTTGACCTCTGCACACATAACTTTGCACACCTGCATGTCTTTAGAGATATCCAAAACATTTTTCGCGTGAGAGCATACTAATTCTATTGAAACATTGTGAGGGCCATATTGGTTTATGCCCTTCTAGCAGGCTTGACACTGGTTGGGAGTTTGTCTGAGATGCTACAAAACAGTCGAAATGCCATGAAATTCCAAGGGAAATTGTCAGCACATTTAGTTCCCAGAGTTTAGCAGTATCTCTGTCTTGTACTTTCCTTCGCTCTAAACGGTTCAGTCTTCTATAGACTTAGAAAGTAGGGTTGGCACACTGAGGTTTCCTTTTTTGCGAATGTCAAGCGTCTCTTCAACTTAAAGCCTTTAACAAGAAAAACATTAAATTAATAGTTCTCAGTCTCTAATTAACAAGCTGTAATCAGAAGTGAGCAAGCCAGTTGAAAAGCCTCCTGTTATTTTAATAATAAGGAAAAAACTGAAGTCTTACATATGTTAACACGACAGCAAGAGGATAGCGTTAGAAAAAGTTATCTCTTAAGCCTTCTAATGAAAATAGTATCTTAAGACAGGAGCTCATTGTGCCTTAGTTCATGAAACTGATTCAAGAACTGTCAAATCACGAAAAAGTCGCGAGTTTTCCCTTGACAGTTATGCCAAAGAGTGGTTATAAATAGTGAACGTTTTTCTCTAGGTGCACAACAGACAATTCTGAGACCTCAGCTCTAATGGGTCGCGGTTTGGTACTCGGCTGATTTACCTGGGTGAGGCCTACGACCGGCCGGTCCCCTTCAAAACAATAGCACGTATTGAACAGCCATTATGTGCCGCATCCCCCTTCAGATACTGTTCAACAACGCAAAGTAAGTCCCTGTGAGGAATGTGCCATTCAGTGCCACCCTTACACAGTGTGATAAGGACAGCGAATGTGTATGACAGAGAACCCATGCTACACAAGGGGTACAACTGTTTAAAAAATGCACCCTGTTCACTCTTTACACTAAAACCGAGAAGATTTATTCATAAAAGTAGAAGACGTAAGAATGTTTTTGAATTGCCTGTAACTGAATGACATGGGGTGTCATAAATCTATCCAGGGAGGGTGTGGGAACCATTTCCAACCCCCCTCCGTCTCAGGCCCCGGAGACTTTCTTTGCTGTGGTATACTGTAATTCCTTTTGGCTTTCGAGTAGGTTCCTTTTCCTGTACTTTGCTTTATATTAGTGGCTTATATAAGGAGCTCGGAGGTCGGATACCATCTGAGTAGAGTTCAGTGGATCGCGCCAAGTCTGCCTCAGTTATGAATGTCACTCACCATTTCAGCTGTGATGCTATTTGATGAATCAATTGTGTTCTGTTTTTAGTGTGTGCAAGAGTTCACAAAGTGTAATATTTACACTACACCGAGCAAATAAACTATAAATAAGCGTGCTTAATAACAACGGATATTTTCATTTGTTGTAATATATAGATAACCTGTTATTCTCTAAGTTGTGTAAAGTCTGTCTACTTAACGGGAGTGCAGTTGGCCACTCAAAGGAGGCTACCCTCCCTCCCACTAATGGCCGTCATAAATCTGTCTCCACACTTTCGAAATGGAACACTGTCGTTGAGGACCAATAACAACCCTGATTTTCTCGAAGTGTTAGTCGCATGTCACACGTGGAGTCTCAGTTGCCATAGTTCCAACTTCCAGTTGATCTGTTTCATTACCTGCAGAAATTCGTTGTGTGTCACGATGTGGAGAGCGTGGGAGGGAGCTGCAGTGATAAATGCAAATCAAGTAGTAGATTACTTTCAGTCAAGTGAACATAATCAAAGTGATGACAATAGCGTGAATAACTGGGCAGAGTTATATTGCTGGAAAAGCCTCACAAAACAAAGTTATAACGGGAACTGTTTCTAAGCAAATTCGAGCGCTTGTTTTGAACACATAAATATGTGCTGACAAATAATCTTGGTAAGTGGTCGTGCAATGAACCTGATGATAAATTCTGAGTATTCACAGAAATACAGTAAGAAATAATGTGACGAAAGGAATACCAAAGACGCCGATCAAGTGTGAAAACAAAAGGAAACGTTTCTCTAAAGTAGATAATTTCACATGCGTTTTAATTCATCGAGAAATTTATAGATTCTATGCAAAAGGGGGAGTGCCCACCTTAGGCGAATTGGTTGCAAATTTGCAAGAAATTTGCGATTTTCGTTATCGCACTTTGCGCGGTCTCCTAAAGGAGCACTTTGAATAAGATAAGGTTATTATGGAATCCAGTAGCATCGTAGCTTTGCGATATATGTCAAAACTCAGGAAGTTTTGCAGTAATGGACATAAGATAATTTATTTAGACGAAACCTCGTACGATACCCATGACGTATCGAGAAAGGTGGCAACCTTGCAGAAAGATCTGGGAGAAGGAGGGTCAGTGTTGTAAAACGATTATAAGGGTTTGTCAAAGGCAGAGGCCGACGTGCACACCAGTTAACTAAACAGACTTTATCTGTTATAAGCATCATTAATAGCTTAAGAAGGTCGAACTATACAAATTAACGCAAATTATATTGAATACTTAATACATTCCTGATCTTCTCGTCATATCTTCGTATGTGCTTCTCTTCTGCGTCTGCAAGGTAACAGACATTCCTACAGCCTCTTATCTTCGGACACAATTCCTCAGCAACCTTAAGAGCTGCAACACATACCTTTTTGTACTATTTTACTGCCTTAGTACGTTTGAATTTTATTTAAAATCAAAAGTTTATGCCTTACATTACGCGTGCAAGATTTGCACAGTTCATTTAAGCATGTACTTTCAACTCTTAGTTACGTGCCAATAATAATAATTAGAAATCCACTCACTCCTACCAATTTATATCCGTGGTGACGTGAAAAAAACAATGTTGAGAACAATGTCTTCTTTCTGTAATCCAAGGAGAGAAATATTAAATAATCTAACACCCTGTATAACACACAAAAAATGCAAGAATCAAGTTGGTAATCCCTTTGTGTTCCACAAAATATGACCAGGTTTTAACAGCACTGTCGAAAATTTTCAGCGATGGCATAAAAGAATGTGGTGATAATTTATTTGAATACTGCGAAATATTTGGACAAGAGAGGAGGACGGGCGAAAGCTAAAACCCGCAGCTTTCTACCATACATTCTAGCCATGCCACCACATTAGCTTTTAACGGCAAATTCTACGGGCATATTTAAAATATACGGAGAGACAGTAACGGCGCGGATTGCATGCTGCGAACCCATTTCGCTTTTTAGCTTCAATGTGGGGCATTGGACCATGCATGGTTTTTGTTTGTAAGCCATTCTCTGCTGCAAACGATTACACTGTATACATAGTTGTGTCTGGCATATAGAAGCGCTCCAGGTTCTGCTTTGCACAAACGTGCTTTGTTTATATATGACTTTTACTTTCTCTACTGCATACCTGCAGTAGGTAGAAGTATTGTATTCCACCAAAAATTCTTGTTGCAATTTCATGGGGAACGTTTTATGGCCTCCTAAACCCAAAGTGAAACAATTTTAGAAAGATCCGCATTGTGTATGTTAGTGAGTTTGAAAAGCATAATGCAAAAGCGAAAAATCGGATAAATAACAAGCACTGAATTAAGACTAATACACTGTTTTATAGTTCCTGAGCTTGTATACCGAAATCTGGAAGGAGAGCTCGCACCACGCATCTCCATTGCCCTGAAGATACCAAGCGCATTCCTTGGCGAAAGTTACTTTCTTCAGTGTCTTCTCGGCCATACACATGAAAATGACTTATTAACGTGAAGCCAGCCGTGAAACCTAAACCTAAGTTCATGGCGCTGGAAATATCTTCTTCTTCTTCTTCTTCTTCTTCTTCTTCTTCTTCTTCTTCTTCTTCTTCTTCTTCTTCTAGCTCCATGTATTAGGCTATAGCCTGTTCCGGTCTCACATCGATCCATCGTTTCCTAGGTCATCCTATTGATCTTCGTCCTTTCGGTTTATATTCCATTATTTGTTTAGGGATTCTCTCTGAAGTCATTCTTCATAAATGTTGGAGCCAATTTTCTCTATATTCCATTAATTTTAATAAAACAGAATTGATGTTTAATTCATTTCTTATGTCTTCGTTTCTAAGTTGCACGAAATATCATACATTGAAATTGTGTAATAAATATGTTAATTGCGGGTTGGCAGCGCTGGAATGATGTAACAATTAGTCGTAAAATTGTCATAATCGCGCATGCGTGATTCCACCGCTTCAGTTTAGTAAAGTGTCGGAGAAAGGCCGGTTGACGCCGGAACAAAAAGTGAAAATTGTGTTTTACGCGGAAACGATAAGCGTAGCAGAGACGCAACGATGTTTTCGTGTTCATTTTCGTACGAGTTGGGCCCCCTACAGACAGCTTATAGACTAACCACACAATATGAAACTGACGGTCATATTTTAGAGCAAAAGTGACCTCGTGTCAACACAATCCGTACTCCAGAGAATAAAGAGACTGTGAGAGTGGCTTTGACACCAAGTCCCAGGAAATCCACGAGACGAGCTTCGGCCGAAATTGGCATCTCACGTCGTTCCGTTCAAAGAATGTTTCATGCTGACGTGAAATTATTCCCATACAAAAAGACAGTGTTGCACAAACTGTCGGATCATGACATGGTTACGGCGATTACAGTTTGCGACTTCGGCTCTTGCAAATGATGATGCCGCGATTCTGATAAGGATTACGTTCATTTGAACGGTAGCGTCAATAGCCAGAATATCAGATTTTTGGGCACGAGAACCCCCTGGTGTTGTACACGAGATTGAAAATTACGGAGAAAGAGTTAGCACATGGGGTGCCATATCCAGCCATGGAATCATTGGGCCAATCATTTTCAATGACACAGTTAACAGTACGCGCTACTTGGACATGTTGCAGAACAATTTCCTTCCACAACTTTACGCAACAGCTTTACCAATGGAGACTCAATGGTTTATGCAAGATGGAGCTCGTCCACATACAGCAAACGTTATTCTGGATTTCCTGCGCCAACATTTCGGACACAGTGTGATGTCCTATCGATATCCTGAACGTTTTCAGGGCGGTTCAATATGGCCGCCACACAGCCCGGATATTAATCCCTGTGATTATTTCTTATAGGGATATTTGAAGCAGACAGTCTACCGCAACAAACCACGCAAATTAATGAAACTGCAAGCAACTTTTTTCCAGTGTTAAAGGTACAGAATGAAGTGTGAGGCCAGAGCGAAGCCTGAGCGAAGCCAGAGCCGGACCGGAGGCCGGCCGGAACCTAGCCAGAGCCAAGCCAGGGCAAAGTTAGAGGTATTTTAGAATGAAGTCTGAGTGAGGTTATGGTGAAGCGGCAGAGAAGCTAGAACGGAAGCATAGTGGAGCCAGAGCAGAGCTAGAGCAGAGAAATGGTAAAGTCAGAATGAAGCCACAGCAAAGCCAAAGCGGAGCTGGAGGAAAACTAGAGCAAAGCTAGTGTAAAGCCAAAGCAAAGCCAAAGTGCAGCTAGAGTAAAGTGAAGGGAAAGCCACAGCAGAGTCAAAGGAAAGTTAAAGGTAAGTTAAGTGAAAGGAAGAATTGTAAAGTGAAATACAGTTTTTGAAAGGGCGCTAATGACCATCGAGTTGAGCGCCCCTAAATTTTAATCATCATCATTTTGGTTATTAAAAGTTATGTCAACAATATAAATATGAGTAGCTGGCATGCTTAATTTATAACAGTACTCACTCAGACTGGTCGATGTTCACCTTTCCTCCTAAAGTACTTTTCGACTCAAGTTCGGGTCATCTTCAGTGAAGTCTGCTACAACTACTGCATGAGAACGTTCGTCTGCCTCTCCAAGACCACCCATTGGAGGTCTCCTGATTTCTGATGCCAACCTTTGGAACTGGAACATTGGTACAAATCTTACTGGGCACAGATGATTGGTTGTCACGTGTGATATTAACAGGTTGGAGTTGCATCGTATCTGGATGTGAAGAAGTTAAACTGTTGGATGTTTTTTGAGGCAAATGTACTTCCTCTTCTATCATTAGAAAATTTGGGGAAAAAGCTATATTCTAAGTAATGAAAAAGAAAATATTTTGAATTTTAATATACCAGCATTTAAAAGTGTTCTACAATTTATTAAACAAGTCAATAAAGTCAACACCGATGCAATTATGAAAACATATACTATATATCAAGTTAAATTTAACTCAGATTTCAACCAATCTAGGACACCTATGAAGCAGATGGAAGAGAAAGTACATCTACTTCAACAGACAGCTGGTAACCAGGGTATCGTTCCAGAAACGGAGATAGAAGAGGAAGTACATTTGCCTCAACAAAAATCCAACAATTTAACTTCTTCACATCCAGAGACAATGCCACTCCAACCTGTTCATATCACAGGTGACAACCAATCATCTGCGCCCAGTAAGACTTGTACCAATGTTCCAGTTCCAAAGGTTGGATTCAGAAGTCAGGAGACCTCCAATGGGCGGAGTCTTAATTTTCTTGGAGAGGCAGGCGAACGTTCTCACGCAGGAGTTGTAGCAGACTTCACTGAAGATGACCCGAGCTTGAGTCGAAAAGTACTTTGGAGGAAAGGTGAACATCAACCAGTCTGACTGAGTACTGTTATAAATTAAGCATGCCAGCTACTCATATTTATATGAAATATACCTCACTTTAATTACTTTGACAATTCTTCTTAATAATTATGTCAACAATTTTCAATGTTTGACATTGCGTGCGCCACCCTGTATGTATTTAAGTTCATGTTTTAAAGATGCGACACGAAGGATATAAAGAAAAACTTATGACCAATGCTTTTCATTTAAAGACCATATGGCTAATATGTGTCAAATTATTAATAATAATAACAATAACAATAATAATAATAATAATAATAATAATATTAATAATAATATTAATATTAATAATAATATTAATAATAATATTAATATTAATAATAATATTAATAATAATAATAATATTAATAATAATAATATTAATAATAATAATATTAATAATAATAATAATAATAATAATAATAATAATAATAATAATAATAATAATAATAATAATAATAATAATAATAATAATAATAATAATAATAATAATAATAATAATAATAATAATAATAATAATAATAATAATAATAATAATAATAATAATAATAATAATAATAATAATAATAATAATAATAATAATAATAATAATAATAATAATAATAATAATAATAATAATAATAATAATAATAATAATAATAATAATAATAATAAACTTCCCGCGGATAAGCCTAAAATACCTCTTCATTCTGAATAATTCTGCATTTTTTATTTCGGAATTCATCCACAATACATGGTTTTCCGTCACACGCAAGAAATCTTTAGTCTCCAAGTTTCCAGGGCTTCAGCATCAATGTCAGCCAGTCTCCTTTGTTTCATGCTCCTTTTAACGCCATTCATCCACTTCTATCTAGGACGCCCCTTCCCCCTTGGCCCTTCTATCTCCCATTCCAATATCTTCTTAAGATCATTTTTATGAAATGTCCATACCACCTTAGTCTTCTCTCTTCAATTATTTCGAAAACATTCTTTTCGACTTTCATCATTTCTCTAATTGTAGTGTTTCTTATGTTTTCAATTCTTACTTTCCTGGCTGCTAGTCTCCAGAAATCCATTTCAGTTCACAAATTATTCGCTTGCTGTCTACCAATTGCCCTAGTCTCTGATACATACAACTTAATACTCCGTACCAATGCATCATATATCAATGATTTGGTTTTCAAAAGGATATTTTTCTTCCATAACACAGAGTTAACATTCCAATTACTTCTCCACTATCTGCTATTCTCTTCTCTATTTCAGGTGTAACCGAACCATCGCTTTCTAATACTGATCCGCGATATTTAAATTAAGTTGTACACTTAATTTCACCTTTTTCTGTTGTTATTTGATCACCTATATCTATATTAACTTCCATGTATTCTGTTTTATTCATGTTTATCCGTAGGCCCCATTTATATTTTCAATCAGTTTCCTCATAATATAAGAAGCATCGTCTGAATCTTGTGTAATATTAACATGATCATCTGCAAACAACAAATTATACAAGTAATATTTGCCTTTATTTTTATCCCCATTGGTTGACATTTAGTCTCCAAATCCTTAGGCATCAAAGTATATTTGAAATAGTGATGGGGTTCGGCAAAATCCGTGTAGTAGTCCCTTATAAGTTAAAAACTATATGCATAATTTGCGTAAGAGTTACCATTAAATGTACACAAAATTTATTGCACAACAATTAACAGCAGTACTGTTGAAATTCTCTTTGTAGTTTCCGACAGTTTGGTTGTTACTGGACTGAATTTTTAAATACCTTAGGAAATATTCATTCCTCATTCATTTCTTTCTCATATTCTAATGCGAAATAGTATGACATGTATGCTTTTACATATTTCACCTTCACTGCAGTTTCCTAGATCTTCTCGTACCTTCAAAGAAATATGTAACGAACCCATTTTTGCGAACGCTACTCTCGATGAATATCAGAATGATTAAGAATGGAAGTTTTAAGACAGAAAAGAAATATAAGTAGATGTTCTCAAATCATATTAAAGTTTTTCAAATATATGCATGTTCAGTGACAGTTGGTCGCATTTTATGCAAGGGAGTTGCTGGACCTGTTTTTAAAAAGAAAGACAATAGAGAATCGTTGTGTGAAGAAACATGAAGCATGTTAATGGCAGCTTGAGTTAGTTATTTTGTAATATGTTTCAGTGTTGAAACTAGTAATAGACTTAGTCAACGTTCTTCATACGTGATGTATGCAAAGTTTTTAGCAAATGATAAGTATGATGGTATACTATCCTTGAGAAATTAAATTAAATACATCAATATAAGCGTCAAACATTTTCTTCTCCTCACAATTGGCCGATTCTTCTGCAATACAATCCATTTAGGTCGTGAGCTTTAATTTGACGACCACAACTGTACCACGACGGAACAATGCACTAAGTTATCAACATGGGTGTCCAAGTTTCTAAGGGAGATATACGCTTCGAATCACCTATCCAGGATCGTCCTCCGCGATTGAATTTATCTGTCAGGTTTTTCTCAATCTTCATAACTATCAAATGCCAAAGAGGTATCCTACACTCAGGCCAGGAATGTTTCCTTCCTTATTCTCATTTAATTTTAAACATACTAAAATATCTTATGCTTTATACTCTCGTGACTTCCGGAAATAGTTGGTGTACTTCTTTTGTGTAATTTATGCCCTCCAACGTTAAGTCATATCGGACGGTAAATGAATTGGGTAAAATCAGTCCAGGGTCCACGGAGCTTACAGTTACCCGACATTCGTTTTGAATAAGGGAAACCCCCTGAAAAAACCTTAACCAGGTAGCTTCCAAGAGCGAGATTCGAACTCGGAACCTCTTGAACGTGAGGCAGACATGCTACCATCTACACTACCGAGGCGGGCTAGGCAACGCTCGCCTAGGCAACGTAGATGTCTATCTCACGTTCAAGAGATCCCGAGTTCAAATCTCGCTCTGGGTAACCTACCTGGATAAGGTCTTTTCCAAGGTTTTCCCTTAACCTGAAAGATGAATGTTGGGTAACTCTAAGCTCCATGAACCCTGCGCTCATTTGAGCATCATTTCGCCCATTTAATTCGTCAGTTAGAGGACGTAAATTAAAAAAAATCTTCTACAAATCATTCTTATTTCTCTCTACTTCATGTTAATCGTGATACATTTTTGCAGCAATTGTTTTGTTCAATACTGTAGAATAAGAATAAGGGAACAGGCTTAACCAACAGTCAAATCCTTTTAAGTGCGGGTGGCTATGTAAGGGCTTCCCATTTGAAAAAATAGGTGTTTTAGAAGTAAAACAATACAGGAATAACTTGGAAATGGTTTACTGCACAGTAAAATATATTTGATACAAATTTTGTGTTTTAAGGGGATCTACTTTTTGTATATTTAGACGTTATAGAGAGAAGGAAAGAAAAAGTAGAGAATCATGTAGAGAAATTAGATACATAAAAAGTTCGTAGAAGTACCGAGGTTGACAATATCAACTTCCACTTATTATTCTTAGGCTGGTAAACTTTGAGAACCTTTTGTCATCGACGATAATGACGATGACGATAATGACGATGACGACATCCTCATCAACTTTCATGGCTTAGGAGAATTATTCTGCTCCAGCCTCATATTTCTTCCCATTTTTTATTGGTCTTCCTATTGTTACATAACCGTATATTTATATCTGTGTAGCCCGCCTCGGTAGCGTAGATGGTAGCGTGTCTGCCTCACGTTCAAGAGGTCCCGAGTTCGAATCTCGGTCAGGGTGAGTTACCTGGCTAAGGCTTTTTCCGGGTTTTCGCTCATCCTGAAAGACGAACGTCGGGTAGCTCTAAGCTCATGGACCCTGGACTCATTTGAGCAACATTTCACCCATTTCATTCGTCGTCCGATATGACTTAACGTTGGAGGACGTAAAGTACAAACAAACAAAAAAAGTGTGACTGTAATGGAATGCTAGGCTTAACCATTCTTTGCAAATGGCTTTTCCATTTTGCTCTATTTATCTGTATATTTTCTTTTAAATGAAAGTATGTCTAATATCTTCCTTATTTCTTCATTTCTAACATGATTTTTGTCTTGTGCTTCCTTTTGCTTATCGGATATATTTCATTTCTGCTGCTTATATTTGGTTCCAATCTTTCTTTTTAATATATCCCATGCTCCGAACGCTAGAATAAAACCAGAACAGTCATTGTTTTAGAGTTTTTGGTTTTGTACGTTTCGGTTATTTATTTTCAAAGCACGAGCTATTATTGCACAAACATATTGGGATTTACTCACTTTATTACTTATTTCTTCGATTTTTGGTTTGAAGGATACATCACAACTCAAGTAATTAAATTTTCCCTTGGTTCTAATACTTTATTATTTGTCAGTTATGTATGTATTACTTATGGTTTATCAGCTACACAAAAGCTATTTAGAATGAACAGGACTTCGAAGACAATTCTCGGAAAGTTCAAGATGTGTATCTCCTTTTTCATGAAAATTTCGAAATATGTGTTGTTTTGATCGAAATTATAAAGACATATTTGGAAGGAAAAAATCTACGTCAAGAGCAATTTTGGGGTTGGAGATTTTCTTTAAAATCTTCGTGTTCAATCCTTGCAAGCTGGAGAATTTATGGAACTATTTAGGGTTCAGCCAGCCTCAAAACTTAGCTATAGTACAAGCTCGAAAGAGGGCGGTCCAAAACATGCGAATTGGGATTTAATGCGGAAAAAGTATGCCCCCGTTAAAAAAAATATTGTAATTATTTTATTTGCTTTTTAATTCAGAAAGTTAAGATAAACATATTGCGAAAACAAAGGTTCTGCAGTATAATTTTCACCAATAGCCCTATTCATTTACGCTGGCTACAGCATTCCAGGAAAGTAATGAATGATACCACCGCCGTGTCATTTTCATCAGTTCATATAATCTTGTTGAATGGAATTAAGCACTGCACGGGTGGAGGGAAGGGGGAATGTAGTGACGTCTGCATTTTAGGCATAGTACATGCTAATTCAGTTTTTTTACAGCGCTATTGAAGACACAATTAGTTTTGCGATAAGGAGTGTGTATAGCGAATTTGTCAGACATTAACAATTGCATAAATTAATTATGCCGTCAGTGTATTTTGTAAATTAGGACCCAAAAAATTACACAGCCAGAGTAGAGAAGATGCTTCAAAGTATCAGCATACATGAAGGAAAAAAAAAGATAAAAAGCAACAAAGAGCTGATTACATCAGAAAATTATTTTCTTCTATTTTCTTTTTCTCTCAAAAACGGTTCTATAAGCTAAAGTGCATATGAGATGACACAGGAGAATTAGAAAGAACAGTAAAAAGAACTGTTAAAGAACACAAACAAAATGAAAATAGAGCACAACTTTGGAACTCCAGGTATTAAAAAAATACCGTTCCAAAACGAGTAATAGATAACTTCGACAAATGTGTTGTTACAAGAAGAATTCAAAATGTTTATGTTGAAGAAAAAGGTGCTCCTACAACAACTAAATTACTTATTATTATGTTAAGAGAAACCTTTAACATTTAGGGCACTAGGTCGTCCTTAAAATAAAAGAGAGCGAACTGGTTTCTAAATGAAAAAAAAAAACACTAAAGCAAACATAAAAAAGCTTATAGAAAAGTACTACATTCGTCAAAAACATCCCCGATGTAGTAGTGAACAATTTAAATAATTTCATCTACAATATCTGCAATTATGATTGCATTAATACAAACACAGTTGCACAACTAATTCAGCCAGCTTAACTGTATGGATATTTTTCTGCAGCGACTGTACCCCATTTCTAACGAGTATGTTTCTAACGAGTATGTTATGAAGCTGACGCAACAATTTTAATATTGAATCCTATTAATTAATAAGTTCTGTGCGTAAAGATGGTTAGTAAGAAATATGTCTATAAAAAATGCATTCCTCAGATTACATAAGGCAAGTCTTGATAGAGTTTCATTTGTTAACTTGGGGTGTTATGATTTAACGTTATATACTTTGGTGAAAATACGAGTAGTATACTTCCAGAAAAATACTGAATTTTCTATAATTCTAGATCTTAACGGACAGGCAAAAAGTTCCTTAAAAACCGTACATTTTATGTCAAACAGAATTATTAACTTTCTTTCTTACGTCAACAATGCCGCTTAGAGACTGTCCCGGTATTTCTGTCTGGAAATAAAATATGAATGCACTGTATTATTTATATCCAGCGCAAGCAAGTTTTAGAGAGTGACAGAAAAGGCAGACAAATCTTCCGATTGACGTGAAGGTTTGACATGTAGTGATGGCAGAACTGCAATTGTCAGCTGTCCCAGAATGCACTGAGATCTGGGCCACTGTCACATCGATTCTTGCCTGGAAGCCAGTCAAGCGGGTGGGAAAATCGGGGTTTGGAGGGAGAGCAGCTAAAAATAACCACTGAGTGACCGCCCATTCACATCCACGAGCTACACATACGGAGCAGACTGTAAGTTCAGACAACAGATTTGGAAGGTGTGCAACTCTCTCTGTTGACTGTACATCCTCGCATTATGTTTGTATCTACCGGTATAAATTTAGTCGTGGTAGCTATGTTCTATTTAATTATTATTATTATTATTATTATTATTATTATTATTATTATTATTATTATTATTATTATTATTATTATTATTATTATTATTATTATTATTATTATTATTATTATTATTATTATTATTATTATTATTATTATTATTATTATTATTATTATTATTATTATTATTATTATTATTATTATTATTATTATTATTATTATTATTATTATTATTATTATTATTATTATTATTATTATTATTATTATTATTATTATTAACGGTGCAGCTGCTTCTCACTTGTATATTAATAATTTCTATGTTTTTGATTATACATTTTCTCGTAATTCATAACATTTTCTGCTGCCAATACGAAATATATTAGCGTACATACTCACATATGCCATGTTTATGCTATGTTTAGAAATATTATGTACAGTGTTTGCATACTGAATCCTCTCCATTGCAACACAAAGCAATAGGCATGTTGGGTGAGGCACTAATATTCGTATTATCGGAACACATTATTGCTAAACAGGTGTTAACATTAAGGTCGGGTACGGTTATTGTTTTACAGGTTGTATCTGATGATACCAACAATGAAAACAAACATGAATGCCTAGTGTTTAACACTCACTTTTATGTGGCACCTCAGGCGGTGACACTAATGATACTAAAATAAAGATGGAGCACCGGTGGAATGAGATTGTGGGGGAAAATGGAGATCCCGGAGAAAGCCAGCCGCCGCGCTCTGTTGGCCGTCACTAATATCACATTGCGGTCGCCTGAGATCAACCCGGGCCGCCTTAATGAGAGACGAGCGGTGTAACCACTCAGCCACGGCGCGGCCTAGACCCACAACAACGTATTAAGCAGACCTAAATAATGAAATGTCTGAGGTAAAGCAAGTTTAGAAATTACACGAAATCTAACCATGATAGCATGTAGGTATGTATGTAACTAAGTATGGTGTCTGGAACAATCAAAGAAGCAAAAGAACACTGACAACTTTTTAAAACACTTTTAATTTTGTTAGTGATTATAATAGTACCTGGCATGCAAGTAAGCACTCTAAATAATGTTTTATCATTATGTTTGTTTTATGTTTTACATTCTTGTATTAAACAATACATAGTTGGTATAATAGTCTAATAAAACAGTTACATATGCATACGAAAATTATTATCTTTTGCGTTTTCTCAATACATTATGGAAATACCAAATTTTGAAAGTCATAAGTTGGTCAGAGTAAATTACAAGAACAAAGTTAAGGAAAAGGTATTACGGTAACAAACTGTTTTAAAATTGCTCTATAGGACCATTTAAATCCGCAATTCTAATACCTTTAAAGGTAAAATGTTTAAATAAACGTTTACAAAATGATGCTGGCTCTATCTTGGCCTTCGAAAAGAGCAGTATTAAAATTAATGCTTTACTTTACATAATATATTATAAATATAAAAACCTTAAACATTAATTTAGATGTTTTTAAATAAAAAAGGCAATAAAAGTATAACGTATGTGATCCTAAACCAACGATAAATGAAAGTCCACCACCTCTTAGCATGTGATAGCACTGCTGCCTGTGGTTTGAGGGCCTATGTTACATTCCTGCTACTACCATGGGAATTAGTACCTGCTGAGAGGTCTGGTACAGGATACCTCAGGCTAGTGAGGTCCTTAAAAAGATGTCACTTAAAAAACCAGCACCCCATTCTAAATGGCCTCTATGAACAAAAACAGAGACAACAGCGGCCGTGCAGTAGGCGACGAACTGCTCATTGGTTGTTGTGCCATTGACATCTATGTTGTCACATTATTTATTATTCAAAGTACAAAACATTACATGTTATATAAATGGATTTTTTTTAGCAATTATACCCTAGCAATAAAGTAACCTAAATTGCATAAACTTAAACTCATTGTTTTCCCAATGCCGGTTGTATTAACCATGTTACGTAGTTTTCAACCATTTTAAACGCTTATAAATCTCTTGAACATTTATGTTAATTCAAAACCACGAGCGAAATAAATTCAATCAAAATTTAATAGTTGGACTATATAAATCGTTTTAATGGCTGTTGCCCTGTAAATGACGGCGTTTAAAAGCGCCAGAGGATTTATTATTAAGAGATTTTGTCACGCAATGCATTATTTCAAATGAATAAGCTGAAATTTACACGTTGTTGTAAAGGTACAGAAGCGCGTTATGTATTACTTCATTTGAGTACATATCAATATATGCTTTGATAAAGATTTTACTAAGAATCAATGCTTGGCGAAAGCTCTACTTAATTTGCATTAGTTTCCTCTGGAGCATTCTTTTAATAACAATCTTACAAGTATCCATTGAAAACTACACAGGGCTATGCAGCAGGACAACATGACAATTAAAAGTTTCAAAAAACAGAAGAGATCAGTAGAAACACAACAATGAAATATTGCATAGGTTTGTGACAAAAACGACAGCAAAGTTTGACCTCAAACTGCTTTATTTTCACATAGTTACCTCAATGTAAAACGTACAATTAGCATCTCTTTTACATGAATACAACACTTCAACACGTATACAATGTTTCTTCAGGTATGTCTTTTTAGCACGCACCCTTTGTGCTGCTAATAATGTTTCTGATACACACACGGGTCCATCTCTTACACGGCTGTACAAGCAGATTCAGAGTACCACTCCGATATTCACACGCACGCACGCGCACGCACGCACACACACACACACACACACACACACACACACACACACACACACACACACACACACACACACACACACACACACACACACACACACACACACACACACACACAAAAATGCCTTACTTGAGGCCCCACTTACTGCCTAGTGAACTGCTCACTGCACCATCCCACTGCCCGCTGAAAAACACGGAGCCGCATTCAGCTCGCATCACCACACTGTTCTTGCTATTCTCGCTGTACTACAGTCACACTACTCACTTATTCCTACTCTGTTCCTGCATCGGCTGTTACACAATTCTGCCGGGCGCGTTAGATCGTTCCAGAACTGGAAACCTCTCGAAGTACCGTTTCAAAGGTATTTTGCGTATTTACAACATGTCCTCGTGACGTTTTCGTGACATCAGCCAAAAATAGCACTTGAAGGTGTGTCATTCCCATCCCGCCAGCCAATAAGCAATAAGGCGAAGCGATTCCATAAATCCTGCTTCATTGTAATAGCGGCTAAGATTAACTCTGCGTTCAAAAGATGTCCATGAAAAGGTAAATATGTAATAACACAGCAAACTTATGAAAAGAGTTTAAAACGAATAGCATACATCACCAAGTTCAGTAGCTTTACGGTAAATTCTCTCTATTATTTACAGCTTTCGGTTATTTACAGTATACTATAGGACAGTAACTTAATAACCAGTTTTCTCTCCTAGGACACTTTCCGCAAAAAACAATTCTTCAGTTTTAATGTACTTTTCTCTGAAAACAATAGGCGCATGCCAATTATTTTGTTAATGATCCAGTAGATATCAAGTAACTGGTGTGAAAGATTTGAGTAACCCTAAATATACATGACACCGAACGAATATAGCCGTTCTGTAGTTTATAACTTAACTAGTACGAATTTCGGGGTTGCAGCTTTGGAATTCTCTTAAGTATAGTTTTATGCAGCATTAAAAATTTCATTATTTTGTGACTAAGAGCGCAAACCTCAAAAGTTGTTATTGGGACGTACCGACCACGAAAACAAAAACATTACTCCTTGCTCTTTATCAGTGACTCTAGCCTACCTTTCAAGTAATGGGGCATGGGGCAGTTATTTGTGCAAAAGTCGACTAATAACTCGGACAGTTGCAAGGCTGCTCTTCAGTTTAAAACTACACATTCCGTCATAACAAGGCGGATTTTGCACGTACTTGGATAGCAAATCCAAGCATTATAGAGCCCTATACGAACGGCGAAATGACGGATATGGTTTTGATGGATGGAAGAGCTGAAGGTAGTTTAACAAACGCACGATTAATTTATTTTCATTAAAAATATGAATTGTAAAAAGAGTTACATCAATGATAATATTTATCTGTTTAACTTCAGAGCATTTTGTCAAGATCTTACTCATTTGGGCATCATTTCACCCAATTCATTCACCGCCCGATATGACTTAACGTTGGAGGACATAAATTACACAAAAAAAAACTTTCAACCACATAACGTAAATATCAACAGCTTCCTTCTCAGTTACAAATACTTTATTTAGTATTATCAAACACGTGAGATAAAATGTTCGTCTCAATGTATAAGCCATTTAGTTTTGGTTAATTTATCTCCAATTCTTTGATGTTTTCTGTTCTGTTTATCATTTAATGCTTCCTTCCTCAACGTCAGTAAAATTAACTTCCCTCTAAAAGGTATAAGTTGCATACGTCCACCAGCTTTTTTGCCATCATAGACTGCTATCACGGAATTTTGGAACACGTTAAACACTCATAGGCAATAATTAAGCAATAGCTTTTTATTGCAGTTTCATAAGCCAAAGCAATTCTTAATAGTAGCAAGCTACTGCGAGGTATGCCGGTATGTTTACAAAAAACAACTTCTGGTGGATGTATCTCGTTAAGCTGTAAGTTATCCTGTATGTTCATTTAGCGTGCTACAAACACACATTCGCTTACAGAGGTTGCATTCGCAGTCATATACATACCTTTACTCTACGGAATAGGAAATGGTTAGATAACCTCTGGGATTCTATAGAAATGCCTACTTTGAGAAATGCATCCAGACCTTATGTGCACTTCTTCACCTTGAATACTAACACTGGGCAACAATGAAAATGTTTTGGGAAGAGTGAATTCACATGTATTTCCATCTGCTGAATTCAAAAATCACCATAAAATGATAGATTAGCCCTTGTTTTGAAGATAAAGTGACATTTTATTTTTTAGAGTGAAGATTTTAAATTTGGGGGAATTTTTTTTGGAGTTGGTGCACCTGTCAAATAACAAAACACAATCAGAGAGAAATTTTGGAAATTAAGTGATGCATAACTTAAGGAAGGCATTTTTGTGGGGCCACAAATAAGAGAACTTGTAAAAGATCCTGCATTTCACCAAGTTTTGGAGGGGAAAGAAAAGGAAGCTTGGGAAGCCTTCAAGGGTGTTGTTCATGGATTTTTAGACAGCAAGAGAGATGACAACTACAAGCGTTTGGTGACAGTGCTCCTGCAAAAATACCGTAATGCTGGATGCAACATGTCCCTTAAGACCCATTTTCTCCACTCCCACCTAGACTTTTTCCCTCCTAGTTGTGGAGCTGTTAGTGATGAACATGGGGAGAGAATCCATCACGACATTTCTGTTATGGAACAAAGATATCAGGGCCGTTGGAATAAAGTAATGCTTGCGGATTACTTTTGGTCTTTGTATAGGGATTCTGCGGAACTCCATCACAAGAGGCAAGCTAAAAGACGACGAAGTCAATAGGCCACCACATGATTTTCTTCAGACACGACTATCTGCGAAGTATTTTTCCATCAATTTTGAACTCTTAGCATGTAATTACCAGTTAAAAAAATCAAATGCACTTTCATTGTTGTTAGCATGTATGTAATTAAAATTTATCCTCTTCTCTCAATCCATTAATATGTAATACTTCCACCTTGTGTGTATCATAGAAACTACAGCTAATAAAAAGTTTTCATTGTCATATTTGTTTTCCTCAAACCAAAATTAGTAGGAATTGCCTCATGAAGTGCTTTTAAGCATTCAATTAATTTGAAAAGGTAAAATCACACTGAAAAATTCAAAATTTGCTATAAAGAATTTGAAACTCGAATGTTCCGTCACCGCGTCAATGCTATCAAGGTAACATACAAGTATGATATTGAATTACCAGACTCTTTATAGCTTTTCCTGTACATAAACAGATGTTTTAAAATACATTTTGACATAAATTACCCAAAGTTGACATCCAATTTCATAAGTACTGTAGGGCTCAGGCTGCATAGTGAACTACTATTCGATCAATCAATGATAATACAGTTCTTTAAAATCGGAATATTAAGTTGGTATTATCTTACCACTTTGAGGAGCAGAATAGGTCTGTGGTTCTTTAATTCGGTAAACAGTAATCCTATATTTCAGTACTAAAATCCTAATCCAAAACTATGCTTAATGTAGGGAAATTATTTCCTATACATCTATATACCGAATAAAATACCATAAACATTTTAAAACTCCTAATAAGAAAGTAAGCTTTAAACTTTCATGCAATGTTTTGACACAGCTGAACCACTTTTAAACATTACATATGAGCATTTAAACCACCTTGTGTAATTGAATTCAGGTTCGACAATATTTGGGGAATATTGTTTTAATTAGGTCCAAAGTTTAGTATGAAACAGCTATCACTTTACATTCTTCTTTAGCGATGAAACCTTTTTTTACATAATTTTGTTCCTATCAAAAATTTAACAAAGGGACTTACTTCTTTGAGGCATGATCGTGTATAGTTATCTAACAAGGGAATCTCCAAAACGATAGTTACTTAAACTTGATTTTCCTTTCTGTTAGAAGGCACGCAATGCCTATGTTGTTGCCATTTAACGGAAAAAGGCATGATGAATAACTTATTAAACGGCCTGATCCTGAACTATCACGAATTCTTTTTCCAAGAAGACATTTCATGACCATTTACTTTGTAAACAACTTGTGCAATCTATCATAAATAAAACAGTAGACGATCATGTTTACGTACTTTTAAGGTATTTATATTCCAGAGCTTTTTTTTTTCTAAATCTGAAGTTACGTGAACGATATGCTGCTCATTTTTCCTTGAAATATTCAAATCCATCAGTATTACAATCATCAGTATTCTCATTTGCCCAAAATTCTATTGACGAGAAGGAAATTTTCGGAAATTGATATTAATTATATTAAGACGTTAAAATCATAAATAACATAAATAAACATTTTATTAACACATTAAGAACTTTTGTTTTAAAATTACCGCTGTTCGATGTTCTTGCAGCCATGGTTAATGGTACAATGGTTTCAAATCCCAGCTACATAATGGGAATGCTTTTAGTCAGGATTATTTCTCTCCTCCATAGTCTAAAGTAAAGAGTGAATGTGTGTGGAAATTTAATGTTGTAAAATAAAATACCAAAGTAAAACACATCTAACTTAATGCAATACCTATATATCGCCGCACAGACCCCTAACATTTGGCCTTCCGAAAGGGCGCCCATCCGAAGTTCTTAGGAGGCGAGTTCTAATAAAGGAATCTCGAGTCACGCCAAGAAAGAAAGAAAGAAAGAAAGAAAGAAAGAAAGAAAGAAAGAAAGAAAGAAAGAAAGAAAGAAAGAAAGAGAAAGAGAAAGGAGAGAAACAGAGAAACAGAGAGAGAAAAGAAGCAAGGAGGAAGGGAGGAGGGAAGGAGGGAGGGAGGAGGGAAGAGGGAGGGAGGAGGGAAGGAGGGAGGGAGGAGGGAAGGGGGAGGGAGGAGGGAAGGAGGAAGGGAGGGAAGGGGAGGAAGGAAATAAATAAAGAAAGAAAGAATGAAAGCAAAAAAGAAAGAAAGAAAGAAAGAAAGAAAGAAAGAAAGAAAGAAAGAAAGAAAGAAAGAAAGAAAGAAAGAAAGAAAGAAAGAAAGAAAGAAAGAAAGAAAGAAAGAAAGAAAGAAAGAAAGAAAGAAAGAAAGAAAGAAAGAGAGAAAGATTGAAATAAAGAAAGAAAGAAAAAAGAAAGAAAGAAAACCTTAAAAAGCGTACACTCCAGCCGCAACAAGCCGAACACCGGTCCTGCAACCCTGATACACCATACAATGAAGTAAATTGAGAGTACAGGAAATGTAGAATATGATCCACTTCAAAATTAGAATACGGATAGTTTTTATTTTTTGGTTTACTTAATTTTATTTACGTCCTCCAACGTTAAGTCATATTGATCACTGAATGAAATGAGTGAAATGATGCTCAAGTGAGCCCAGGATCCATGGCGCTTTGAGTTACCGACATTCGTCTTTAAGAGTAAGAGAAACCCCGAAAAAACCTCATCCAGGTAACTCACACTGACCAGATTCGAAATTTGAACCCCTTGAACGTGGGGCAGGCGAGGAGGGCAAAACTACGGACCTGGGAAAATCACGAAGAGCCTATGGACTATAGTGGACAGCCGGGAATCGATTTCGGAATCGAGTCAGGCAGGTTAGTTCGCTCGGTCATACAATGGGTATAATGACCGCGCTTAAAGCATCCCCAGGTGATTGGCTTTGTACGGAAAAACTGTTCTTCCCCCTAACCACAATGTCATAAGCATCTTAGGAATCACCTACCGGTGAACAATGTTAGGCTCGTGTTTACAGCTGAGATTACCCAGGGTTGCCGTTGTTTAAAATAACGTTTACAAGTGGGAAAAAAAATCAAGCTGAATTCGCTGTATGAAATAGTCATTTATCTTTTCAAATAAATTTTAAATAATTAATGTATCCTATAATAATACCTAATGTTACAACGCTTTATAACATAACTGAAAAGAGATATATTAACTATGCTGTTATGGTATAGTACTTGTATTACCTACAAGAACTAAATACGTATTACTAGTATAATATCCAAGGAAAGCTTAGTAAAACATCATTACAATTTTAAAAGAGTTTAATTGCATCAATGTGCATGAATTTGCGAGGGATATTTACTTGCAAATTAAAGAAGCACTTTGGAATATTCTGGTAGTTAATAATAATTTATAAGCAAAGACTGCACGTTAGAGCTTTGTTTATTGCAATCGTGAGCCGATTTATCCTAAAACATTTTGGGAATTATACAAAAGACTAAAAACTAGTAAGGAAACGCTATTACTCCTTTTAAATGCTGGAAGCTTTTTACAAGGATGTCTGCTAAGTTTGAATAAAGTTAAGCAGTGTAATTTTTGGTGGAGGGGGGACTTTATGTTAAACAGTTTAAACAAATAATCACGTACATTCCGCATAATGATTGAATATGTCACAAACCGCTTAGAACTCAAGAAAGGTTAGAAATACTGTTAGATATATGTTACAAATATAAATGGAAATACATGTTAGTATATCCATGATAGGATCGATTCCCACGGTCTCCACATCTTAATTAAACTACGCAAGTGCTAAACGCCAATAACTATTAAACACCAATAAATTTATAAAACTACACTAAGTAAAACACTATGTAACTTCTATTAATATAAGCTTAATTAACACACACACAAGAAGCACGTTTGCACAGTCTAAGATAATAGAAGGTACCGCAGTTCTCAGGACACAAGAGAAATATTGCAACAGCGCTTTAACTTGGTGAACGTATTGAGAAGGACCATCCCATATGTTTAAGGGTGGAAGACCCTTATGCCCGATTTCACCAACAGATGTTAAAATCGACGTTAACAAATGTAACGTAACAATTGTCACAGCGCTAAAACTAATGTTAAATTTCTTGCAATTCACCAACCTGTTTTCTTAAAATGTTAACAAACCTGTGTTAACGCCAAGAAACTTGTAAATATTACAGCTATGGAAGCCTATGGATGATTTTCTGAACGTACTCCGATGCGCTTTTGTTTTCATTTTCGTCTGCACAAATGGCGGATGAACAAAATCATAAATAAAGCCGTGAGATAAATTCCTCATCGACGGAGAAAGAATTGTTAATTGAAATGGTGACGAAGTGTAAGGATATCGTGGAAAATAAGAGGACGGATACAGTGAATGTAAAAGAGAAAGATGTCGCGGGGAAAATACTGGAAACGAATTTAATTCAAATGCATGTGTCACTACTACAAGCACCAAACAACTTGTCAGTATTACGTAAATTTAAAACGAGGTGCGAAGAACAAGTGCCTTAAACGTTTCAAAACGGGAGGTGCACAATGTATTATCCACATAATTCAGTGAATTATAAAATCGCAAAGTTATTAATACTTGAAGCAAAGGCGAGATCGGCATATTCCTTTCGAGTGAGTGTGTGGTGTTTTAGGGCCCGTCGACAACAAGGTCATTTGGGCCTATTCCTTTCGATGTATATTCTAACTCAGTATTACGTAAATTTAAAACGAGGTGCGAAGAAGGACAAGTGACTTGAACGTTTCAAGACGGGAGGTGGACAATCTATTATCCACATAATTCAGTGAATTATAAAATCGCAAAGTTATTGATACTTGAAGCAAAGGCGAGATCGGCATATTCCCTTCGATGCATGTTCTAACCTCTCTTGTACTTCCGCAGTAACCTTCATAGCAACATGTTTCGACAGTCTATACCTCCATAAAACAATTTTCTTCGGATAGTTCCTCAAAATCATTTCTCCTCATAGGCCGTACTCTATTACGGTCTTAAATATAGCATATCGACATCAACAGCTGAGTTCATGCTCGCCATCTTGACTATTTACAATTGTTAAGGACTTAACATTAGAAATTCGGCTTGTTAGTTTAACATGAGATTTAACACGAGTGTTACGCTAACACTTGTTGGTGAAATGCAATTTTTGTTTTAACTATTGCTAAACTCGTGTTAAGTCTTAACATTTGTTGGTGAAATCGGGCATTATAATTGCTTAGATGTACGGACAGACGTGAAAGCTTTGATGGCGCCTGGGATGGAATGAAAGCGGCTACTATACTTTATTCCTTCCTACCCTGTAGTGAAGAGTAATGACATTCCTTCCAAATTTATGAAATGGAAAAATGAGTTTATATGAAACTTGTAAAAGTTCCAGCATATGACAATATTTGCGCAAACTCATACTCAACGAAATACGTTTAACACAACCACTAGACCCGTTAGCACACTTTTTAAGATGCCGCAGTACAGAGTTCAGGGCTGAACGTTACCAGGCAAACGAGTATGTTCATTATTCATGAAGCTTTTGCGACTTCTAACAAGTTTTTCGCGTTTGCCTTTTCGTCCAGATTTAGAATATCGTTAAAATCCAGGCTGTCACTGCCTTTGAAGTCCAACAATTTAGTTACTTCTAAGCGATATTTTTGAACATTTCCTGAAAGCTTCAAAGTGCTGCACACAGCCTCACAGAATTCATTGCGAGACTTTAAGCATTAAAATCTTTTAACGAACTGGACATAAAAATGAAATATCCCTTCCATTTCATTTTCCATGAACGACGTTTTAGAATGTAAATGTTCTCTCACTCGAAATTTATGACTTACCATCTCGTTTAATTATCCAAGTAATAGCCTTATTTCATTCTAGTTAAGACATGATTAACTCTGTCTGGATGTAAAGGATGCGGGTTCCAAAGGTTTTTGATAAAGGATTACACTTAGCAGCTGCCTGTCCCAGCCTCAAGGAAGAAACAACATCGTTAACCATTTTAGGTAATACTAAGGCTACTTATCCAACATAGAGGAACAATAAATTATTTTTTCTGTGCCTTATAAGCGATATACCGCTCTTGGATAGATAGACTTCTAATAAAACTAATCAGTCATATAACAAACAGAAGCGTATTGGATTTACACCTTTTTAAGTAGGTATGTGGAGCTATACTGAACAAAGTATTTGTTCATATGCGTTTTAAGAAAATGTGTGTACATTTATGTTGATTTATAATATAAGTTCAAATTTTAATATGATAAAATGTGTTCTTAAAATAAATCTAACTGACGATGTATCACATCATCATCGTCATCATCATCATCATCATCATCATCATTCTACCCGCCTCGTTAGCGTGGTGATAGCGTGTCTGCCTCACGTTCAAGAGGTCCCGAGTTCGAATCTCGGTCAGGGTGAGTTACCAGGATAAGGTTTCTCCAGGGTTTTCCCTTATTCTGAAAGACGAATGTCGGGTAACTAAGCTCTATGGACCATTTCACCCATTCCATTCATCGTCCGATATGACTTAACTTTGGAGGACGTAAATTACAAGCAAAAAACAAAATAATAATAATAATCATCATCATCATCATAATTCTATATCTTCGTTGTAGCCATTAAGGACCATAAAATTAATGAGCCGGTAGCAAATATTCATCACAATTATAAAACGTAGATCTATATCAAGGTTAATTATTCACCTACGTATCTATTTTTTTATTTCTATAACAATCTGTATTTTAAAATAAGACCTGTAAGCTGTATATAGTTAAATATGATCGGTATTCAGTGCTGGCTTCACTGTCGTACTCATAACTATATTATAATTAATTCTTTTATTCAAGTCTGTATTTTGTTAAGTGACTCAATTTACTATTATCCATTTGCTATTCACTTTACTTAAAAATGGTCCTACTTTGTATACTATCTTTATAGAAGATATCAGTTTTAGCAATATTTTTGCCCTACCCCAGTTGTTATTTAGAAATCCTTTACTAACAAATTTCAGTTGATTTACTTTAAATATTATATATTTAAGATCTTCACTTCCAATAAATACAGAACTCAGCGTTTTTTAAATATCTTTCCTTGTTCATGCAATACTTTCTCACCAGCCTTTGTAATTTACATGTATTTTTCCTTTCCCCAAATATCATTCAACAGTTCATAGAACACTAAACTCTGTTATTGGCTACCTCATTAAACATTAAACATGCCCATGTCTCTCCCTTAGGGTAGGGGTTCCGAACACTTCAGATACTGTGGTGTGAGCGCTGCTACCCCTAGCCTTCGTGGTGCTTCTAACGTAACTAAAAGTACGTCGGTCCGAACATTCGAGCACCTCCCGAATTAGAGTTATTTGGATTGGGTTGGACTCGGCGCAGTAGTGATTCCCGACATCCACGAGTAATGTGTACGTCTGGACGCCCAGACAGGGTTGAGGAACGCCTAAAAGAACCCCATTACTAGTCTGCAGAACTAAGGACACCTGCGCCCCTACCGAGATTGTTGGGTAGTTATTGTTGCGGGATTCACGCATATACCACGCCATATCCACTTCCACCCGAAAGGAGGGGCTTTGTATAAATTAGGTATGTCCTACTGGAAACACCCTCAAGACCAAGTCTCCAGGTTACTGAGGAAAGATAGAACTAGACGTTTTTCTACATGTGTCTCATAAATTATTACTTTCCAAGTTTTTCCTAAAACAGTTTTCCATCTATTGTTCTTTAAACAACTGTCCTAGTATTCTAGATACTGCTTTAATGAATTTCTCTCTTCTAAGTTACAAATACTATACCAACACTTCAATGTTTTATCCATAACGCTACCCTTACTTGCCAGTTTGCCCAATTCTATTTGTGTTATCTACCTACCAGTTGTATTCGGGAGCAGAACAACTTCTCTATAAACCTCTATAATTTGCCATCCACTTAATCACCATACTTCCATATTAAAAACAGTTTTGCCTCAATACCTCTTTTGTATATTTCTTCTGCCCATCTGACATTAATCTTTACAACTTATGGTGCTGATAAATTCCATTTTCTTTTCGCTAGTTCAAATTGCTTTGTTTCTTGCAATTACTGCCTCGTCTATTTTAACTGTTAGATAATTTCATTCCCTCACTACCCTATATTCATTTTAAGTTTTTAATTCTTCATATTTACTCAATTTCTCCCATTCTTGAGTACTACACTCTCTCTTTAGCGTCATTCCTTACATTACTGGTGAATGTTTTCAGGGTTTGTTGAAAACTAAGTGTAATTGCTGTTGCCCACAAACATGTGCAAAAAGTAAGCTAAGAGTCTAAATATCATTTATTATTTGGATAACGTTGTTCTGTCTCCCAATTTCTCAGGATATATCTTGGATATATAAGTAAAATAGGACTAAGTTCGCTTTCTAGGCCTTTTTATTGTTAGATTTCTCGTTAGAACTCTTACCCGCATCTAGGTAATTGTATAAGTCAAAAATCGATTTTATAAATCAAATTATGCAATATGTACATACAGATATAATATAAAAGAAAGTTAAGTTTCAGGTGAAGAAGAGAAATAGGCAACTCAAGATAGAGTAGTACACTGTGTAAACGTTTCTGTAAAGTTTAAAGAAGATAATAGCTCTTTCATATGCACGTAATATACCAACACTAATTTATTACCTGGCCGCGCCGTGGCTCAGTGGTTAGACAGCTTGGCTCTCATCAAGGCGGCCCGGGTTCGATCCCAGGCGACCGCAAAGTGAGATTTGTGGTGGACAACACGGCGCTGGGGCGGGTTTTCTCCGGACGTCCTGTTTCCCCCGCCATCTCATTCCACCGGTGCTCCATCTTTATCTCATGTATCATCAGTGTCACCGCCTGCGGTGCCGTATGTAGTAAAAGCGGGCGTTAAACACTACACACACATATAATTTATCACCTTATATGTGGAAGCGAGGAATGTAATGTGCAGGAAAGCCGAAATTGACGAAAGGAAAGGTAAAAATGGAGCAGTTAGGGAAATGTATGTCGGGGAAAACCGGAGAGCCCGGACTAAAGTCGCCCAGACACAACTTTGTCCACCACAAGTCCCTTGTGCAGATCCCTGGGATCAAAGTGGGCGCTCTTGGTGATAGCTGAACGGTTAAATCAAACAGCCATGGCAATATTTTACATCAAATTACCCAAAATACTTACATTTTTCCTGATAAAGCACGGGGTGACCTGAAATTCAATTTGAGATAACCTGTTCAAACCATTCTTTGTCTGTTGTGCAGATATTTATGCCCTTATCGTTTATCACCTGCGGCTCTGGATTCCATCACATGTAGTTTTTCTGTTAACAGCCGTCCTCACTTTAATGCCCTCCGAGAGCAGACTTTTTTTATTCAGTTGCAACATTGTTGGTAATGCGTATCTGTAGCTAATGGTTTTTCAAACATACTGTTATTGCTTTTTGGACGCGAATGACTCGCCATAGCTCAAGAATATGTATTTATTACTGCAATTTCAGTCGGCTTACCGCGCACAGTACATCACTCTCGTGAGCAGATTCATTGCAAGTGGGCCGGGATCTGATAAATGCAATACCGCAGATTAATGTACCTGTTTAACATCGACCTCAATTAATGTCAGACTTTTAAAACGAACGTGTACCTTGCTCTTCCTTCCGAAGGGGCATTAATAAAATGGCGCATTAAAATTTAACTGGGTTTTCAATAGGAACATACTGGCTCGAAAGAAATTACAATTGTAATTTGAATTAACCAACTAGAAGTAACAGTGATACCAATGACTCCCTTATGCGGCATCTTTTTATGCGACCTCCGATATCCCGGTCCTCTTGAACCTGCATGGCGGTGTTCCAATAGTAAATTATGTGATCCCTTTTCTCAAGATTGCGTGGGCAGAAATGAGATAAACATCTGCACTTAAATTGATTGACGAATTTAATGGAACTTTATAATCACCAATTTGGAGTTACCAGCTGTTTGAAAATATAGTATTGTTTTTTAAGCATTTCACCAAAAACTGACTGCCAAAGTATTAAAACTTCTGACAAATCAAAATTTGAAGTTGTTTTCGTAATAAAAATGACAGCGGACATTGTTGTGAGTCGGCTGAAATACGAAACGGCGACTGCTAATTATACATATATGTCACCTGAACTAGGTCATTATGCACTATGGTCTGCCGATAACTGATCATCGACAGCACTATAAACAGCAGTGGGAGACAATAAAAAATATAGGAAAATATATATGAGATTTTGTATTCTTAGGCCATCAAGGTAATTTCTTTGGAAAGCCACATAGTTTGAATCATCCACGAAAATAATCCTCCCAGTTTATATAAAATATTAATTAACAAATTTCTAATGTTAGCAGTTTTCTCTCTTAAAATATATGGACGAAAAAAAAAGTTTATAGACCAGCATCCTTATGAGCTCTATGTTTTATTTTCCTTTTTACAGTAGGTGAGTTAACAGGAGTAATACTAGCTAATTCAGCAATGGATATTATGTTTGCATGACACTTATTATGTAGTAGCTTATTTTAAAGTTATTTAATATGCCTTGCTAACAAACTTTACTACATCATAAATGCAAAGAAAATAAAAACCATTTCTTGCATGACAGTTCTTAGAAGGTTTTGGCTTCCAGAAACTCCAGTATGTACATTTATAAAATTAGAATAAATGCGATTCAGAATTTGGATACAATTTCATTAATATACACATCTGCAACGTTTGACCAAACTGTCTTCTGTATATTGAAATGTTAATTCATGGCACATGTATGTTTTTTTTTTTTTTTTTTTTTTTTAATTTATGTCGGCCCCAACGTTAAGTTATATTGGACGGTGAATGAATTGGGTGAAATGACGCTCAATGAGTCCAGGGTCCATGGAGCTTAGAGTTACCCGACATTCGTCTTTCAGGATAAGGGAAACCCCCGGAAAAACTCTATCTAGGTAAGTCACCCTGACCGAGATTCGAACTCGGTACCTCTTGAACGCGAGGCAGACATGCTACCATCTACGCAATCGAGGCTGGCTCTTGGCACATGTATATTACTCCTTACGATAAAACGTAACAATTCGAAATATAAAATCAGGCTGAAAAATTCAATCCGATAACCAGGATTTCAACTATGGATCTTCCGCTCACTACTGAGTTACTATGGTAACATGGCAGCCGCGGCATCAAATTCTGCAACTAACTCGCAAGCTTTTTCAGTAAACAACAAGGAGATATCATATTCATAATACATGACATTAAAAAGTACTTAAAGTCCATTCTTGCCCGACTAGGTAGGGTAGCAGGTAGCGTGTCTGCCTCACCTTCAAGAGGTCCTGAGTTCGAATCTCGGTCAGAGCGAGTTACCTGGATAAGGTTTTTTCCGAGGTTTTCCTTTATCCTGGAAGATGAATGTCGGTTAACTCTAATGCTCCGTGAACCCAGGACTTATCAGAGCATCATTTAATCCATTTCATTCAAAGTTAGAGGACGTAAATTATAAAAAAAAGTTCATTTTTTATAGTTCAAGTTTCATTAAACATTTCCATAAAGATACAAGGTGTTACAAGGATAAAGAAAATAAATTAATGGTATATATGAAAATCACGTAAATGTACTCAGGCCTAAATTCAGCACTCTTTCGGTCTTACACTCTTTCATAAGGAATTGAATAGTGACAGAACTTCAAGAAATCCGTTAATATACCAACAAATTCAAATAACCAGGAATATCTCGGAATAAATTTGGAATATCAAAGAAATTCATTCTTTGAACAGTAAACATAACATAACTATGTTATACTTACCATTATACAAAAGGATAGGGAGCTTTTCTACCGATAATTACCAGGGAATTACAAATACATATATTATTTGCAATGTAAATACATTCAACATGTGTATTTTAATCAAAATATTCAAGGCTATATTAAAAGTAGCAAAAATTTCGAAAAGGTTTCCCAAGTACAGGGTAGTTTATACCGGAAGATTTTCTTGAGAATCTTCGGTGACATTTTTAAAAGATTGAACCTAAATACCAAGGTGCTTTTGAATTAAGAACGCGCGCACACTCACACCTATCTTTCTCTGTTCTTATTGAAGGTGCCTCAAAACCATACTTTTCAGTGGAATGCATTTGTGAGTGAATACAACATTAGCTCCTTTGTAGAGAAAGTAAATACGAAAATAAAAACTGTGAGTTTTGTTACACATAAATTCTTAGTCTTTAGTCACTCTTACCAATATCACACTCCTTGTCAGTATTATTGTTGTTATGATTTTCAAAAGGGATCATAAACTTTATAATTTTCCTCCTTTCAACTTTTTAAAAATGATGATCATTGGTTCTTAATCGACATACATAGATTTAGATGGCTGTAAACTTGCATAATAGCGTGGAGATCGAAAATTCTTTATATAAAATCTCCTAATTTCACTGTTAAGTCCATAAATGGCTGGAAATAGTGTTGAAGGTGCGGGATTATTTGTTTGTTAACCCAGATCTCGGATGTGGAAAGTAATAATGATCGAAGAATGCACTTGAATAACAAAACAAACACCAGCAAGATCCACATTTCGGTGAAGTTATTACATTGGTATACTGGTTAGCTCTGTATTATATTATTTATCCTTGTGAGTTTCATTTCACAGCCAACCTTACTACCAATTTTCTGTCGATTTTTCTCCCACATTGCTCTTTTCTTCCTTATTTTATTTTCCCAAGAGGATTATTATTTTCCTACTATTTGATACTTCCAATCTCTTTGATTCCTAAGTTGGTTTGCACATACATCCTTTGTTGGTGCAGATCACGTGAGCTGTTGTTACTACTCTGCTTTTATCCCTTTCATTGCACGTCATCTGTTTTCCACAAAGAGCTCTGAATAAAATGTGTAGGCGTGTTTCTTGTGGGTAGACCGAGATCTACAGCTCAAAACATTTTCCTTCAGAATGAAATTCTACTTTTAGTTTCTTAATCCTTAGTTTTCAAGCTGCAGAGGTTGCTTTTTAAGGTCCAGTTAAGATAAAATATAGGTAAGATGTCATTATTGTACTTTAAAGCTAAGTTTTGACCCAATTTATCTTATGTTAGAAACAATTTTTAAAAGTTCTACACTTACTTAACATAATACACAAAAGAAACTGAACTAGAATTGTATTTATCTGTTGATTTTACAAGAAAAGTAAAGTCTCAAAATGAAGGTTAAAAGCAAAGTTACTAAAAGCTGTTCGAATTTCCTATAGTCAAATAATAAGTACTAATGGGTAGTAAATGATCTAGATATCTACTTCAGCAGTTTCCGATG
>CM060957.1:76961095-77093595 GCA_030765055.1 Mantis religiosa
GGTTGGATATGGGAATCAAATCCAGGAGCTCCCGAATGCAGGAAACAAAAGCTACCGCCTGAAACGTCCCACTTGATTTCGTTTCCTTTGCGTCCAAGAGTGAATTGTAGACGAGCGTATGCATAGTTTCCATGTATCGGTTTCAAAATAAGAGCCGTCTTCTGTCAAGGCAGGACAGTATTTATAAATAGAAACATTTTATTGGAAACCTGCCGCTTCATTAACATGATTTCTCCGGATAGAGTAATTTGTATTGTTCCATTTATTCCCCGCCTGTAACTCCTATGGTCAAATCGGCGGCCGTTCTCCTTTGAAACATATCGAAGGTGTTAACTCGTATTCGTTTGGTTTTAATCATTAGATCACGCACACATTCGCACTCTCATTCATACTTCCAGACTCTGGGGAAGATGAGGAATTATCTTGGTCGGAGAAAAATCCCCACCCCCACCGCCAGGAGTCAGTTGAAGGTAGCGGAATTTTCCTGACCAAGTAGCATAGGACTCCAACTCCTTCACCTGCCGTTGTGAAAGAGCTGCATAGCCTTAGCATTCGTAATGTTTATGACGCTACCAGAAGGACGAGTACGTAGGGCCGAAGGGTTACAACATTGGCTATCCAAGGTCATTCACTTCAGCCTAAATGGACGCCAGCATCTTGGGAACCTAGCAATGTAAGAGATGAATCTGCTAAGAAGGGAGCCACTTATTGGAAGTGAAGCAGCACTATAACTGCCATCCAGACCGATTAAGCTAACTGCACGGGACTATTCCTCAAAGAACATACGAAAATATGTATATTACGACTTATCTTTAAGTTTCAGAGACTCGAGTTCCCATATGGAGACTGGGCAAAAGCAAGTTTCTATAGCTGGTGAGGTAGGGTGTCTGCTTCACGTTCAAAAGGTCCTGAGTTCGAATCTCAGAAAGGTTGTGTTATCTCGATAAGAATCTTTTCGGGGCTTTCCCATATCCTGAAAAATGAATATCGGGTAACTAACTCTATGGACCCTGGACTCCATCATTTCATTCAGTTCATTCACCGTCCAATATAACTTGAAGTTGGAGAACGTTAACTGAAAAAATAAATATATAAATAACTGCTAAGATTATGCAAAGTTAGCTCTCACGGCAAATGGAATCTTTGCGCCACACTCTCCTCTCGAAGAGCACCTGAATAAAACGGCGCCGCAAGTGAATCCTGCCTGTACACGAGGTGAACAGACAGATGAGACAGCTGTCCATCCATGTGTGAATGCCCGTCACTTGCCCGTGTAGGAGTCCTCACTGTATGAGCTTTCAACCATCATTATCGTATTATAAGACTGGCACAATCGATTTACAAAGGTCACAGTGCTGGGCTGTGTCGCCCCCTCCAAATATACTAAACTAAATCATTTCTTAAGCATTTTATTTAGAGTACTGATTCGACTCTAAAAACAGCTTTAATCAATAACGCAATAATATTGATAAACATACTGCATAAGTGGTAAGAAGTGTTACTATGTTAATATTATTATCAACAATAATAATAATAATAATAATAATAATAATAATAATAATAATAATAATAATAATAATAATAATAATAATAATAATAATAATAATAATAATAATAATAATAATAATAATAATAATAATAATAATAATAATAATAATAATAATAATAATAATAATAATAATAATAATAATAATAATAATAATAATAATAATAATAATAATAATAATAATAATAATAATAATAATAATAATAATAATAATAATAATAATAATAATAATAATAATAATAATAATAATAATAATAATAATAATAAATTGCCCCGGGAAAGAAGTATTTAAAACCTATAAAATAATTGCTGTACTCTGCCAGAGAATTTCGCAAATATACTGAGGTTTTGTCTGGATCTAAACGAAGAAAATACTGGCAAACATAACATGAATTGTCTCTATCTATGAATGTAGAGAAGCATTGATCCTAAGAGAACAGAAAAGGTGGAAGCAACCAAATGTGCTACTTCAGGTTCAGCAATCCATGGAGGTATGTGCACAGCTGTGATACCGAATTGAAGGATAGTGATTTTTTTGAAGGCAAAAGGATCTACAAAAGCTGTTTATTCAAGCATCCTCACGTATTTAGTACGTACTTAAAAACTAATAGCAGTTTGGCTTACAACTTCTGACCGCAAATAGCAGTGGAATAGATTCCGTAACATTAAAGCTCTTTATATACCACTCTCCCAGATAAAACTGAGAGTTGCGCCCTTTTATTCCCTTAAGGGGCCCAAATGACCTTGTTGTCGACGGGCCCTTAAACACCACTCACTCACTCACTCACTCACTCACTCACTCACTCACTCACTCACTCACTCACTATTCCCTTAATTAATGCAGCTGTCACATCACTTCACACGTTCCTGTTGGATGTGCAGTATTTTGTTTGATGTGGACATACCATATCACACCACATCACCATATACTTCGAATGAATCCATTTTAAACCCGTAAAACGGTATTAATCTTAATTATGGTAGTATGGTAAAGCTCCATTTTGGCATTGGAATGACCTTTAAGGAAACATCGGTCAAAAGAGAGAGAGAGAGAGAGAGAGAGAGAGAGAGAGAGAGAGAGAGAGAGAGAGAGAGAGAGAGAGAGAGAGAGAGAGAGAGAGAGAGAAGCAAAATCAGGAAGTTCATGAACGACCAGCACCCACCGAACATTAACGCTGATGGATGCTCTCATTCTCTACCAGGGAATGTATAGGTGTTTGAGACAGTTGAAAGTAGCGGAATTTTCCTGACCAAGTAGCATATGGTTCCAACCCCTTCACCTGCCGTTGTGAAAGAGCTGCATAGCCTTAGCATCCGTAATGTTTCTGAGGCTACCAAAGGACGAGTACATTGGGCCAAAGGCTCTCCAAAGGAAAAGTTGGGTTGGTTTTCGTGGGGAAGTGGTGCGCTGATACCCTTGAAAGATTGGGTACAGCTTTGAGGTGATGTCCAGCTGTAACGTCCTGTGGTATTAAGCTCAGATTTTGGAGCCAACGTTACAGGTTGTTATTGGCCCTACTGAATGCTGACAGTAGTAGCTATTCACTTTTTAGATAGATGCGGTTAAGTGGCATATTCCTCTGTCTCTGTGTATGCGATTGGGGGAGGGGTTTAAGCAATTGACAACTAAGTATTGGCCTAAACACTTGGTTGGCACCCTTAACTAGGCATAGCAGCAGTTTCTGCTCCGCCCGCCTCGGTAGCGTGGTGGTAGCGTGTCTACCTCACGTTCAAGAGGTCCCGAGTTCGAATCTCGGTCAGCGTGAGTTACCTGGATAAGCCTTTTTCCAGGGTTTTCCCTTATCCTGAGGGACGAATGTCGGGTAACTAAGCTCTATGGATCCTGGGCTCATTTGAGCATCATTTCACCCATCCCATTTATCGTCCGATATAACTTTAAGTTGGAGGACGTAAATTACAAAAAAAAGTTTCTGCTCCGGCTAGATCTTCACTTTACACATACTATAGGCACGGTGCCCACTCAGCATGGTGAGCAATGTTAATTGTAATTTTATTGATAGAGCGATCTTGGATGTGTGGTGTTAAGAAATTACCTCCCTGCAAAGTGTGGATGAGCGGCCACCTCCGCCATGTGCAGGTGGCCCTGAGGCCAGTTTCAATTTGGTCAAAAATTACTAATATCATGGAACAATTCTACAAACTTCTCTAGACACTGCAACATTGAAAATCTTGCTTTCCTATGGCATTGCCTTCAATTCATACCAAATTCCGTAAAAAAGTAGAGGACACCATACATGCTTGCTAAACATTCAAAGCATAAATTTTATTTTAATATCCACGGTTGAATAATATATTTTACTCAACATTCTTAAAGCAGTATTTTCGAGGAACTGTATAGCATCACTAAATTCCTCATATTCATAAAGTTCATGAAACATCATCTCAACATACAATGTGTTATGCTAATGTATCTGATGTAATTTTCCACGCCTCATTAATTTTTGCACCTCATTATTTCTCGGTGACACGATCCCTTAATTGATCCCGTAACACATCTGACGAGGCTGAGAACAATCTGATGTAAACCTCATGAAATGCAGTTGTACCAGAAATAAGCTGTCGCATATTTCGTGAATGGTAAATTCTAATTAGGTAATCATCGTTAACTTCGTTATGATGTCAATTTAAATATATATGTACATATATTTTGCATCAGATCCGTGAACTGTGACTTGAAAACTTATTTTCGGAGAGCTATTAATATGTTTGGAAAGTATCCAGGTGCACAGACAGGGTCATTGCTCCGTTCGCAGAGTAAAGATGGTATCTTAGTTATTAATATTGTCACATAAATTCATTCAAATGTTTTTGCTCACTTTTCAGGTCTCTTCAAATATCCCATTGTAAATACTCCATGGCAATCAACACTATAAGACTTTCTTGAAGTTTTTCAGTGCCACAGAAGGTTGATATAAAAGACAATCAATTTAGCTAAAACATTGGAGTGACAGCACTCTTGTTACAAGTTGTGCTTCAGTCTTGCATTTATATTTTATAATATATATATATATATATATATATATAGTTCATTTATATAATTTTAACACCTTATGCCATAATGGCAGCCTATTATCTATCAAGTTTGCTGTTTATACTCGTTGACTATTGTGTTCGTTTAATTTCTACAATTATCTATGTAGCCTTATAAAAGTAAATCACTCATGCTGAAGGCCAGCTATATTTTCATTTTCTAGGGAGAATGAAGAAAAAGTCCTATCCTGGGGCTTATTTTATTATATTTCTCGTATTTATGGCCTTCTATTCCGAATCATTAATTCAAAATCAAAATTAATCTTAGATTTCAATTCTTCTTTAGTTTCATAGAATAAAAAATATACGAGGGCTGTTCAATAAAGAATGATCATAATTTTTAGCGGTCATAATTTTTCGCATTAAAATTCAATCTTATTATACTCTGTTAGCTTAATGTGAAACAAACACGCCGTAGTAGTTTCATTGTTGCTACTCCTGGTTTCCACCTATTAGAACCAGGCAAGTTCAGATATGTTCAGTATCGCCTACCGCTGCAATGGAGGTAACATGCAGTTAAAGTTGATGTTAGAGGAAGATCCGGAGTTTCTTTCAAACTTGGCTACATGATTTTGATCCTGAGAGCAAACAGCAAAGCTCAGTGTGGAAATCTCCTTCATCACCAACCCCCAAGAAAGCAAGAGTGGTTGCTTCTGCTGGGAAAGTTATGGTCATCTCATTCTTTCATATTCATGGAATGGTTTATCAGCATGTTGTACCTGCACACACATCAGTAACTGGAGAATATTACATGGATGTCCTGAAAACATTGCAAGTCCATATCAGACGCAAAAGACCACATTTCCGTGAAGCTGGCTGGATGTTCCGCCAAGATAATGCGCGGCTGCATTTTCTTAATGTTGTTGCGTGAAGTGCATCTCTCACCCCCTCTATAGTCCGGATTTAGCCCCATGTGACTTTTTTTCTATTCCATAACTTGAAGAAACGCCTTCGTGGGAGGCATTATCCATCATCAGAAGCAGTGGTGAAGGCTGCGGGGTCGATTTTGAAGAGTGGCATGTGTTTGAAGAGTGGCAGAAACGCTGAGACAAGTGCATCGTATTCAGGGGAGACTATTTTGAGAAGGACCATCAAAATTATGAGGATGAGCAAAGGTACGTTGTCAAAAAAAAGTTGTGATCATTCTTTATTGAGCAGCCCTCGTACGTCATTATAATGAATACAATAAAAATACAGCATATTTACTGCTAAGCTAATCATCTATATCAAGTGCTAACTATGAAGTCACACATTGTGACTTCAGCACGATTCGAAACATGGGGTACAAGAAAATATTGAAAGTTTGAGCTTATAACAGATAAAATTATTTTCCATCAATTTACCTAAAAAACATAGTGGTTTAACAATGAAGGCTGGGACTTAAGTACTTATAACATAGTAAGTCGTCACCAAATGTGCGTGTTTCATAGCATATGAGAACCCTTTGTCGTCTCCAGGAAGCATACGAGTCAGTTGGTCAATGTAATGTACTGTTTGCATGTTGGCCATAGTAGCTCAGTGGTTTAGAGCAACCGGACGGAGAGCGGGAGATCTGTGGTTCAAATCCCGGCTATGGCATTGAATTTTTTAATCCGGCTCCACTCATCCAAACCTTAGCCTACACACGGCTAGTGTGGAAGAAATATCATTTTCTATAAAATATACTTTTCCAAATAATTTCAAGATTTCGCTAGTTGGACTCTAATCAGAGGCTGCCATTACTGGTAATATCATGCCCATTCAACTCTTGCAGCGAAGGAAATGATAATTAAATTACAAATGAACAAGCACTGAAACGAGGTTAAGGCATGTAAAAATGCTTAAGCAGTTTATACTTCTTCTATTTGCCGCAAACTGGTATATTATAAAGCTGCAGTCAACACATATACATATAAATAAGTAAAACACAATAAATATGAGTAATTCCTCATGTACTCTGTAATAATATAGACACTTTGTCTTCAACTGAATTTTCATATTGAATATCCATTATGCAAACAAAGTATGATTGTACTTACTGAACTACTCGTCCATCAAACATAACAAGAGAAGTTTATTTGAAGAAATGTGCATTGTTTTAAACAATTTCTGTGGAATATAAATACGTGTTTGAAGCAAAGAATCATCTTTAAGAACATATTACATCAGTACATATAGCTTTCCCTTTAAGTTGTAGTGGTTTTGGAACATCCATCATAAAACTTTGTTGGAGAAAGGTATATTAGAACCCCAGAATTGAACGAATATTTTCTGAAAGGAAAACACTGTAGTTGATGCGAAAGATGTATATGAGTTTGGGATGGCCAACACAGAAGAAAGTGTTCCCTGCCAATATTTACTTTACTCCCCAAACACCTTTTCAGCTGAATCTGGATTGCATTCACTTTATAAAATTAAAAGAACTCCATATAACACTACCAATTGTCAAAATGCCTTTACCCACGAAAGATAAGTGTAATACACATATTGGTTTGTAAATAGATTGTGCATCTAGGAATGAGATGCTTTAACTGGCGAGTACATCTCCAGACCTTAATGTTACATTCTTCAGGTTTCAAATTCACTGTGCTTACTTAGAAAGATACAGCACTTAATAACTTTTTCTTTGCAGTCAGACCTTCTGATAGCTAATGTTAGCTATAACTACAACATCGAGCAGAGAACCTCATGTTTGTTCTGTCCTGCAGTGATAGAGAGAAAATATGAACTGGTTTCAACAATTTCATCGACAACTTAAAACTGTTTAAGATGTACATAATTTTGGACAAATCGTTACGTAAATGGAAAGATTAAAAATAGCTTCCACTCCCAAAATGAAAGCCAAAAACCGTGTATTCGACATAGATCTTAATAGGAAAGAGTATGTAAATGTCATTCACGAGGAAAGAAGATTCGCAAATGACGACTAAGAAAATAGTTTTCTTACCGATTAATCTCTCTTCTCGTTAAGAGATATTTTTGTACCCAGTCTTTCAAATTAGTGTGTTTTTCAAATTTAATTTTGCTTATAACTTATATCTTAAGAAAACAGAAATTATTATTCGCAACGATGAAAATTAAATAACTCGGGATCCGTGCGTACATATTAAAGTATCTGTTCTCATAAGCATTGTCGTGCCCGCCTCGGTAGCGTAGATGGTAGCGTGTCTGCCTCACGTTTAAGAGGTCCCAAATTCGAATCTCGGTCAGGGTGAGTTACCTGGATAAGGTTTTTCCGCGGTTTTCCGAATGTTACGAATGTCGGGTAACCCTAAGCTTCGTGGACCATGAGGTCATTTGAGCATCTCACCCATTTCATTGATCGTCCGATATGATTTAAATTACAAAAAAAAAAAAAAAAAAAAAAAAAGCACTGTCCATACTATAGGTAATAAAATAAGTAGGATAGAAATCGCATAAAATTAATGATTTGTGCTTCAGAAGTGATCTGCAATTTATTGCACTCTTTAATTTGTTAAAGTCAAGTCTTTGTATTCCATACTAATCACAGGCTAATTTACTAGTATTTGCTACATTTCAATTTGCCTCTACAACTTCAAAGAGCCCGCCTCGGTAGTGTAGATGGTAGCATGTCTGCCTCACGTTCAAGAGGTCCCGAGTTCGAATCTCGGTCAGGGTGAGTTGCCTGGATAAGGTTTTTCCGGGGTTTTCCCTTATCCTGAAAGACGAATGTCGGGTAACTCTAAGCTCTACGGACCCTGGGCCCATTTGAGCATCATTTCACCCATTTCATTTATCGTCCAATATGACTTAACGTTGGAAGACGTAAATTCAAAGCAACACAAACTTAATGCAAAGTGAGTACCCCAAATGATATTTCTAATACACTGAATGTGAAATTAAGCCCTAAGGAATTGAAACAAAATAAGAGAAACGTCACTCTTCTCCAAATGTACTGAATTTTACACTCAGAAAACAATCCGACCCTTCAGGAAGGTTATGAAAGTTATAAGGAAATTTAGTTCCTTTCCCAAATATAAAACTAACTATATTTGTTGTTCCAACCAACGACAATTACAAATTTTGATTACATATTCCAACCATTTCTAAAATTTGTGACAAAAGTAGAAAATGTTTTGCTGGCATACAGAAATATACGGTTACCTTTTACCCAGTAATTAAAAAGGACACAATATTTAGATTAACTCCTAAGCGCATCTACCTCAGGGGAATTAAATCCTCTGTTACACGAGAATATGTGTTAGACATAAGCTCCTATTTTCCTGCTTACATGATAATAGACTGAACAAAAGCCATACGCCCCCGTTGTGCCCAGTTTGGTACATCACGTGCATGCGTCATCACCCACACCGGCTTGTTTTTCTTGGCATCTTTCCTGGAAACAGGACAACGTTGCTTTTATTGGGACATTGTAAACAAACAAATATCTGGACTCTGAAACGTAAATAGATTTAATTCAAGGTACAAGGTTACAAATAAAGTCAACTGGAACTAATTTTAAAAGGCCGAGACACCTACACAGTGGGTCAGTAACAGAGAATACAAGTACGTTGTAACGGGATTTTAATTTATTATCTTCTTCTTCCAATAAGAATCACGCCAACTTCTTTGTAATATCCAAGTCAAGTTTTAATCTAATAAGAGTCATGAGATCTTTCTAAGGTGTGGACGCGGATTTTTGGTGAAAATAAAGTTTAGATGAGTCCAATTTTGTTATATATTATTTAATTATATAATATAAACTACGATTCACTCTTTTATATTATAAATATTGAATAACACTTTTCGAATCTTATTAATTTTTCTTTACAATTATAATGATCGTAACATCTTAAGTCAACTTCCTCGTTCTCCAGCAAGACACAAGATTCTAACACTTTTCTAGATTATTGATTTTCTTGTCCCCATAGTGATTCCCACTTTATTTTGTGATTGGCCGATTCACTGACACGTCATCACACCACGTGATACCACTACTACTTCGGCCAATCACACAACTACATACATTTTTATATATTTATTATTCCTTCGAACATTACTAAAAAAATACTGTTACAAATGCCCTTCTTCGAAATATATGGAAAATAACCAAATAAAGGAATTAACAATTAACAATCTGTTTCCATATATTTCGAAGAACAGCCCCAATTAACAATTTTGTTTACACCAATATTACACAACATCAATACAACATACATAAAATATAATAATATACCTACATTGGATAAAATATAATAAATGAACATTTAACAACAATTTCACATTATTACACAAACATAAAACACAACAATAAATTAACATTAATTAAAATACAACAATATATTGACATTTAACTATAATATACATGTTTTATTATTTAACTATTTTAACAATAAGTACTCCGTTGATTACAAATCTCTTGTATCCACACTTGCTTCTAGAAATGCTTGTCTTATAGCTATGGGTAAAGGTCGGCTTTTATGTGTATACGGAGCAGTATCATTCACTTTAAATGTGTGAGTATATTTGTTACACAGTCCAGGTTTTGAACTAAAGGCTTTCTGTTCTTTAATATACATAATCTCAGCTGTTCTTTTCCCGCTTGATCTAGATTGTATGTGTTTTCTAACTTTACTTGTAATATTCTCTGGAATTCTATTTCTTCCTCCACTTGGCTTCCGCCATTCTTATCTTGTATTGTATATAATTGGCAACAATGCTTTTCAAGGTCAGTTACATTATTTTGCAATCCATCAATAATTAAACTCTTCCCACAATTTTCATTTTCCTCGTATTCAATATTACCATTTTCTTGCAAAAGTATATCTTCTACAAAAAACCTTTCATTATTTATATTATCCATATTCACTTCTTTTCTTCCATCTTCTTCCAATAATTTTATTACTAATAAATCATTTTCTGTCTTAACCTTCATTTCATGCATTTCGAAATTCAATACACTTTGCCATTCATATAATAAATCATTACCCAAAATTACATCTCTTGCCAAATGTGGAATTACCAACGCAATGAAATTGAAATTCCATTCACCTATTCGCCCTTAACTAATACTTTCATTGTTGGTTAGGTTGGTGCTATCGTTTATATTCGCATCATTCTCTGTGCTTTGTGTATTTTCGACTATTTCATTTTGATTACTTCTTTCAAATCTCACACCCCTAAAATCTCTTTGATTTGCACTAAATAAACTAGTACCTCTACCCCTATTAAAATTACTTATTCGCTGATTATTTCCTCGATAAAATCTTACATGGTTTATTTGATCATTTCTTCCAATTCTCGTCGACTGATTGTTATGATAATTCCTTTGCACATTATTTTGAACTCCCTTTCCTGTTCCGGGAATTACAGATTCATAAGTTCGTCTAGGATCATAACCTCTTCCTTCAAATCTTTGATTTCTCACGGGTGCCCCGCCCCAATTTAAACTCGTCCTATTATTCCTATTATTTGTAGGTTGTGATTCCTGTCGATTTCTTCCTCGCTCAATATGGACGTTATTATAGTTACCATCACAGGATGCAGTATCATTAATGAGGTTATGTGCTTCAAATTCGGATAATAATTCAATCATATCAGAGAAATCAATAGGCTTAGCCACAATTAAATGATTTCTGATATGTGGTGGATAATGACGTATTAGCATGTTGACAATTTCTGTCTCAGAAATTTCGGGATTGATCAACTTACTTTTGTTTGCTAATTTTAAGAAATATTCAGTCATAGAAATCCCTTTTTTAAACTCAAACCTACCCGTTGCTAACTCAACTTTTATTCTTCTTTGTCTCTCAGGTCCCCAAAATCTATTTATAAACAGATTTCTGAAAGTACTGTATGTTTCATGTGAAGCCAAAGTTAACCTTAACCACTCAAGAGCATTTTTCTTCAAACAGCGTTTTACTATTACCATCCGAAATTCATTGGGAATTCTCTTAATACGGAAATATTCTTCCAATTCCCTAAGAAATACTTTTGGATTATCACCTGATTCCTCATCAAAACTTGGTGGACTAATATCATTTAGTGAATAATGTACACATTCATTTTGACCTAGACTGTGGAGTTGTGTGTGTGAGGACATGTTTTGTGTGTTTCTGTGATAGTTAATATCATTATCTGGACTCACAAAATCACTACATTCACTTACTACATCACTAGACTTCTGATGATTGCTTAATTCACCTGGTAAGTCACAATCGTTTATATTTGTAATTCTAGACATTTCTTTCCCGTTATTTACTTTTCTAGCCTGTAATGCAATTACAACTTGTGTCAGTTTTCCTAAGTTATCCTTTTCTTTTTCAAAATGTTCTTTTACCTCTTTAATTTGCAAAATTACTTCTTCTTTTGCTTTACTTATCTCATCAATTTGTAACTTTATTTCCTCTTGGTGTATCTTACTTTCATCATGTTGTAATTGCATTTCAGAACAAATTACATGGATTCTTTGTTCTACTTTATCTCCTAATTCTTCTCTTTGTTTTTGTGTTATTTCTGCCTGTTGTATCCTAAATGTTTCTAACTCTTTGTTTAATTCCATTCTTATTTCTTGTTTCACAATGTCCTGACCTAACCTAGTTTCCTGAATTATCTCTCTCAACTCATTGACTTCCTTTCTATTCTCATCCTTATTAATCTCTATGATCTGCATGAGCCTTTCCATATTATCCCTACACTCTTTTCTCCCTTCTCTAATCTCCTGTGAAATTTCAGATTTTAATTCCTGTTTTAGCTTCTGTAATAAATTAATTTCTAAGTTACTCACATTTTGTGCTAGTTCCTGTCTTACTCCTACATCTAAATCATTCATTTTCTTAGTTAAATCATTTACATTTTGTTCTATTTTAGAATCTAAATTACTCATTTCTGATTTTACATCTTTCATTCTAGAATCTAAATTACTCATTTCAGATTTAACATCTCCTATTTCTGATTTTACATCTCTCATTCTAAAATCTAAATTCTTTGCATTTTGTTCTATTTTAGAATCTAAATTACTCATTTCTGATTTTAAATCATTTGCATTTTGTTCTATTTTAGAATCTAAATTACTTATTTCTGATTTTACATCATTTGCATTTTGTTCTATTTTAGAATCTAAATTACTCATTTCTGATTTTAAATCATTTGCATTTTGTTCTATTTTAGAATCTAAATTACTTATTTCTGATTTTACATCATTTGCATGTTGTTCTATTTTAGAATCTAAATTACTTAACATTCTTGTTATTCTTTCCAACATTGACTCATTATCTATGCTTAATCTTGCATCCTCCCTATTCATTCCTACACTATCAGTAACTTCTCCTTCCACTATTATTTCTTTTCTACTCGCCATCTTTTTAACTATTTTCTGATTTCTTAACAACATAAATCTACTACTACTATTATTATTATTATTATTATTATTATTATTATTATTTTTTTTTTTTTTAAATTTCACTCACTTAAACCAGGTCTCGTTTTCTTCTTTCTTCTCTCTTCTTTCTTCTTTCCTTTTAAATTCCCACGGAGCTGCACGATGCACGATCTCCTCTTCTTTATCCTATTCGAGCCCCACACGTTGCTGCGCCATTTGTAACGGGATTTTAATTTATTATCTTCTTCTTCCAATAAGAATCACGCCAACTTCTTTGTAATATCCAAGTCAAGTTTTAATCTAATAAGAGTCATGAGATCTTTCTAAGGTGTGGACGCGGATTTTTGGTGAAAATAAAGTTTAGATGAGTCCAATTTTGTTATATATTATTTAATTATATAATATAAACTACGATTCACTCTTTTATATTATAAATATTGAATAACACTTTTCGAATCTTATTAATTTTTCTTTACAATTATAATGATCGTAACATCTTAAGTCAACTTCCTCGTTCTCCAGCAAGACACAAGATTCTAACACTTTTCTAGATTATTGATTTTCTTGTCCCCATAGTGATTCCCACTTTATTTTGTGATTGGCCGATTCACTGACACGTCATCACACCACGTGATACCACTACTACTTCGGCCAATCACACAACTACATACATTTTTATATATTTATTATTCCTTCGAACATTACTAAAAAAATACTGTTACAACGTTTAATAAATATTATTGTACGTTTACGCCCTCTACGATACATATTTGGTACTCAGAAGTATTTAACTCCACCCGAATATCGATATCACCAGAAATTGCAACAAATTCTGAAATGGACTGGAAACAAAAACATATTTTTAGAAGCCAAACCGACAAATAGCTTTCTAAAAGACCCCACGTGGAAGATATGTCAATATATTTGATTTTCTAAAAACTCTCTAATTTTTCTGATTGAAATTCTACAAGCTTAATTCACATGTAAGACTAATAGAATGCACTTATTATAAAATTTAGCGTTCAACCTATGAAGTCTTCTTCAAATTTCTTACATGTTTAAAGTTTCTCATGACTGGTAAATACTACAAGATAGTCAAACGCCTGCAACAAACAATGTATAAACTAAACTATTATAGGAACCCCTACCACCCCATATTAGGAATCACATTTTTGTATTTTAGAGAACAGCGTTTTATTTGTATAACAGTGTATTTAAGCTCTAGTATTACATTCTATAAGAGAGGTAAAGAGTCGGAGTATACAAATATATTATTTATAGACACTAACCTGTATTATTATTGGTCATACAACAAAAAGAAAAAATGTACTCCATATTAGGCAACTTTCCCCTTATCTTCAGAGAGTCTACAGATGTGCTTACAATTAAAATACTCATATCATCAGCAAAGAAGTGAACATATAGGACAAAAATATTTAAATAATTTATGGAAATTATATTATTTGGCCGTACAATTTATCCCTGGTGAATCCCATTCATTAGCGACATTAATTCAGTTGTATTATTGTCGCTATTCAAATTACGACTTTCAGTATTACTAAAACGGAATAAATACAATTACTGTGCTACAAATCCAATTCCTTCATCGAACTTCGTAAGAAAGTGTTTCCAAACATCACTAAATTGAGTAGATGGAGTATTTGTATTTTCAAGCTCATTTAGGCACACCTAGTTGTATGTATCAAAATATGGAATACAGATAAAAATTTTACTTTACCAATACTCTAATAACAAATTTGTTTCAGTATAAGTGGTAACTGACTTAGAAGGATTTACAAGATTTTCGCAGCAGCTGGTACAATACAGCCTGGTCAGTAATGTCTACATACATTGCGTATGCTGCCTGTTTTAAATACAAGAATAACCTTAAAATATTTTATATCTTGTAAATTAATAAAACATATTAATTGGCAACCATTAATCAGAACATAACTGAATGATTAAAAACAATCCTAATTCTTATCAACTATTACCATTAAAAATGCACATTTGCTTGACAAACAATGCTACCTTCACCTTGTCATATCACATCAACTCTGCTTTCTAATATCTCGCAGCTTGTACAGTACAAATGAATTTACAAAACCTTAAGAAGCACAACTGTTAAATGCCATATCCCACTTCTCTTGCAACTTCTGCCAACTAGCACTGTAAATCTTCAGTAAGTTCTTTTCCGCAAGTAAAAAGTGAGTGTTCAACGTAAAAAGCTTCAGGTTCACGGTCATTAAATACTAAGAGCTTATAATACTTTTACTGAAATGCTATAGATGGACGTTATTGCTTAGTGAGTTTTTTTCTAAAAGCAAAAATAGATGCCTGTTTTAATAACTGATGAACACGAAAGAAAACTACTGTGATAAAAAAATACTAGTCCTGCCCACGTTCTTAACGTGACATGCCTTAACAGGAATTAAACTAGGACTTGCGGTTTATGCATATTATTCCTATAAAGTAATATAAGAGGACTGCTCAATAAAGAATGATCATAATTTTTTACAGTCACATTTTTTCGCACTAAAATTCAATCATATTATATTCTGTTAGCTTAATGTGAAACAAATGCGCCGTAGTACTTTCATTCTTACCTGTGAGAACCAGGTAAGTTCAGACATGTTCAGTATTGCCAACCGTCGCAATGGAAGTAACACGCGAGGAACAATATGCGGCTTTGAAATTCTGCTTTCGTCTCAACAAATCTTCAGCTGAGGCCTATACAATGTTAAAGGAGGCCTATGAAGAGTCTGTTCTTCTCTACAGCACAGTTCGAAGGTGGTTTAAAATGTTTAAAGAGGAGAGACAATCAATTTCAAAGGAAGGTGGACCCAGCGCTCCAGTTATTGCTCTTACGGAAGAAAACATCAACACTGCTGCTGCCATTGTGAAAGAGGATCGACAAATTACCTTAAGATCACTTTCTGAAATACTGAACGTTTCATTGGGTGCCATCCACACGTTGGTGACAGGAACATTACACATGACACGTGTTTCTGCGCGATGGGTTCCAAGACTGTTGATTCCCGAACAAAAGGATATTCACATGCAGGTCTTCATGCAGTTAAAGTTGATGTTAGAGGAAGATCCGGAGTTTCTTTCAAACGTAATCACTGCTGATGAAACTTGGCTACATCATTTTGATCCTGAGAGCAAACAGCAAAGCTCAGTGTGGAAATTTCCTTCATCACCAACCCCCAAAAAGGCAAAAGTGGTTGCTTCTGCTTGGGAAAGTTTAGGTCATGTCATTCTTTGATATTCATGGAATAGTTTATCAGCATATTGTACCTGCACACACATCAGTAACTGGACAATACTACAGGTATGTCCTGAAAACATTGCAAGTCCATAACAGGCGCAAATGACCACATTTCCGTGAAGCAGGCTGTATGTTGCACCGCGATAATGCGCAGCCGCATATTGCCAATGTTGCTGAATATCTTGCAAAAAGCAACGTGAAGTGCATCCCTCACCCTCCTTATAGTCCGGATTTAGCCCCAAGTGACTTTTTTCAATTCGCTAACTTGAAGAAACGCCTTTGTGGGAGGCATTATCCATCATCAGAAGCAGTGGTGAAGGCTGAGGAGGCGATTTTGAAGGATCTCTCAAAAATGGTTTCCAGCATGTCTTTGAAGACTGACAGAAACGCTGGGACAAGTGCATCGCATTCAGGGGAGACTATTTTGAGAAGGACCATCAACATTAAGAGGATGAGTAAAAGGTAAGTTGTCAAAAAAAAAAAAAAAATTGTCATCATTCTTTATTGAACAGCCCTCGTAATTGCAAAAAGGTAATAAGTTACATTATAGAACTTTGCTGTTTATTCGGCAGCTACGATTTTTATATTACAACCTTTACAAAATCTGATAGTTAATCTAGTATTTTAACCTATCCTATAACGTATGGTTGGATTACAACTCCGCCTCTTCATAGGGTTCCATTTTGTAAACAAAAGGAAAAGCCCAAATAACTTTTACTGCTCAAAACATATTGCAAAGTGTTTACAGATTCATGATTACTGATATACTCTTGCTTTTAGTATCCTGCATTTTTAACCACCTCCATTGCATTTGTTATTTTGATACATCCTATATGAATGAGAAGAGTTATTCCAGTACAGCCAGTTATTTTACTACACTTTTTGTATGCGACCATTAATCGAGAAGGGAAATTACATATTTAAAATGTTTCAACTGGGATGTCACCTCTAAAAGCAATTAACAATACATAAATATCCCATTTGCCAACCCCTGACCTTATTTGAATCGATTAATCCCAGAGGTGTTGCACGGGAAGCCTCCTGGGTATTGGTCGTTAAACAAACCAATCCAGTCTCGTGACTGTTATCGCAGCACGTAGGTAAACCCACAACTCTGCCGGGGTTCTCTGTTAAACGCTATACTCCTACACTGCAGTATTGCCGACTAAAAGAACGTTTTGACATCAACTGTCTGCATCAAATTCTTAACGTTATCCGTTCTGTGTCAAAGGCTTGTATAAGCGTGTTCATTTGGAGAGAGTTTCTCAAATATTTAATCTATATACTCCCTTTTATTACAATAATTAAACAGTCATTTACATTCCCGAAAAGGCGACTTTCTCCGATGACACAGCAGTAATGTCAGTGGGCGACACTGATGAAGAGGCTAAAAAATAACTTTAAAAAAGCGAATAAAATTAAATGAATCAAAGTCAGTTCATATAAACTTCACAAACAGGAAAACAGAAAAAGTACCCATTTACCTAAGTAAATGGACAAACTGTTCTCTACTAAAAAGAGATAAAATACGATGGTGAGTCAAATGAAAACCTTAAATATTTTTTTAAAATATTATTTACTGTGCAGAAGTGGTACAAAGCTGTATCACTTTTCAACATAACCCCCCCCCCCACGCTCAGTGCAAGTCCTCCGGCGCTTGCAACGTGCATAAATACCTTCAGAAAAAAATTCTTTTGGTAGTCCGCGCAGCCACTTATGCACCGCGTGGCGTACCTCTTCACCGGAACGAAATTTATTTCCTCCCATTGCGTCTTTGAGTGATCCAAACATATGGAAATCATTTGGAGCAAGGTCTGGTGAGTATGGTAGATGAGAAAGACGCTCTAAATGCAGGTCTGTGATTCTTGCAATTGTTGTACGGGCAGTTTGGGGCATTGCCATGAGGCAAAAGGACACCTGCTGACAGCAATCCACGTCGCTTTGATTTGATTGCAGGCTGCAGATGACTTTTTAGATCTGTGTATGATGCACTGGTGACAGTGGTCCTTTTAGGCATGTAATGCTCCAAAATGACACCTTTCTCGTCCCAAAAGATAGTCAGCATAACCTTCACCGTTCTGTACGAAACTTCTTTGGTTTTGGTGATGAGGGATGAAGCCATTCCTTGCTCACTCTCTTCACTATGGCTTCAACTGCTGCAATGTTCTGTGGAATCACTCCTGACCTGGACGTGGAGCATCTTCCACTGAAGTCACGCCATTTGCGAACTTCCTACTCCATTCTTAGACTTGCTGCTGTGACAAACATGTATCACCTTACTGAACCTTCATTCGTCGATGAATTTCAATAGGTTTCACGCCTTCACTACGCAAAAACCAAATAATAGAACGCTGTTCTTCCCTGGTGCATGTCGCAAGTGGGGCGGCCATCTTTATACTGATACTGCGACGGTATGTGTGCATCTGCACTTGTCTGCCACCTACAGGCCATCCTGCACGCTGTTTATAGCACGCTTACCAACTTACATGATAATGGCGCGAAATTTTGATTTGTTATTACTGGTACCGATTTTAAGGGATGCAATGAATAAAGAATCGTAATGGATTTCAAAGGAGCATTGTATATTTGTTACGACACTAACAGGTGCAGTTGAGTTGTGTAACAAACGACGCGGGAGAAAGAGGGTTTTCTTGGCAAGAATCCTAAATGGGTAACACTTGATTCCGTTTGAAAAGAATTGTTCGGACCCTTCATAATGGCATGACTGAGACTAATAAACAACGGATAAAATAGTCACAAAGGGATATTGGTGTGAATAAAGGGCTTCAAGAGGTGAAAGTCACAGACACGCAGCTGTGTGGGAGAGACAGACCGTGGCTGGCCGCCGATTAAGACGGTCATCTGCTTCTGTCTTGGGCGAAGACAGACCAGAAGCGCTGATAAAAGATATCTGTCGTTTCATACGTGAGTAACGAATTAAGTTTTATCGCGTACTAAGCAGTCTACATACGGTAACTCTGAACAGTGATATTGGTAACCCTTGGTCGGCAACTTCAAGTTTGACGTCATGATAAAAAGAAGCAGTCATTAAACCAGTTTGAAACTTGCATTCCAGTGTCATTAGAACCATCCTTACTCCCATACACATCTACGCATAACCTGAAGATACCCTGCTCTGCCCAGCTCTACCCATCCTTTTCGCGTAGTTACTTTACAAATTTGAGGTTTTCATTTGACTCGCCTTCGTATTTAAGTCTGGTTATAGATGATAAGCTTAACTGGAAATAAAACAAAAAACATGTCAAAAAGAAAAGTGAATATCCACAGGGACTTGAATATAGAATTTTTCAGTGAAGAAATGAAAGCTGCTGCGATTAAGCACGAAAGACGGTTACATGCACATGAAAAACACAGAGGTGTTCATTACTCGACAGAGCGTTGAGGCGTATTGACCTTAAGTGACCAGCGCTGTGATCGTCTCTTATCGGGTCTTATCCGGTCCATTAGAAGAGTGAAATATTAGTAAGTTAATGCACAGTGAGTTACGAAACACAAATAGAGCGATTGGAAGCTGCGTGTGTATATATGATATGTTTTCTCGCGCCTGCCGATGTATGACACGTTGCTGTCCAGAAGACATGATTACATCTGAAGAAACTATACATATACTGGACTCACCGTGTATGTGCGATAAGCTGAGGTAAACATCTCTGTGTTGTGAATTTTTCCCGATACGCCTTCTCGCTTTGCCATGTGGTACTACGTATGCTAGCAAATAGCAACACAGTATGAGGACTAAAAGCAGCCAAACCCTTGGCTTTAGTGTTTTAAAATCAGTGTGATGGAGCTGTTGTGATATAATTATTCATAGCAGTAATATCTAATGGACGTGATAACATACAGTGAAGACTAAAACTATTAGATACGTGTAAAACTTATTTGTAGTTATTGCAGTAAAACAAATTACACCCCCGTAATTGTATACACTATACAACAATTTCATCCGCTTCATTCATACATTAGATTCTAACATTTTCACCCGGTTTTAACTTCAATATAGCAATGCCAGATTTGTCTAATAACCAAGTTTAAGAACTTCTAAGCAATAAAGTCAGGATGGAAGGAAATAAAGTTGAACTGTTACTAGGAGATAGGTATGGATATCCCAGGTAACCCACCACCTCCCATCCATCGCGCAGTCTTTTGTTTATTGCAGCAGCACTTGGCGGTTTCTATCTACCTATCAGTGATACATCCGTGTTCTTTCTAGTGGCAATCCTGCACAGCCAAACCGAGGTGCCACTACTGTGGTGCCTCCTGCCTCACCTCGGTCAGCACACAGCATAACCTCCGCCGCCGCCGTCGCTGTTGTGCCTCTTGTGGAGGGCACAATCACTACACAGGGCAGGTGCTTTGCCCCCTACATCCCTGTAGGAAGGCATCACCTATTCCACCAGTGCCGTCATCTTCTCAACGACAGCTGAGTACACCACAGCTGCTACATGAGCAACCTCTACAGCCAACAGCACTTCACTCTATCAGCCAGGAGCAGCTCTGGAAGGAAGTCCAGGGCCTAGGGCAGGCCGTTCGGGTTCTCCATTCGAAGTTCCTGGTCGCAATGGCCAAACTGACCAACTTGGAGGAACTTCTAACAGAGCTCATGACTTCATCTGCGCATCAAGCTACAGCACACGCGAATCTCAGCTCTGAGCTTGCAGAATTACGAGAAGACATACAGGAGAAGCATGAATTCTCAATCAAACATCGCGACACACGTACACTCATGCTCCGGAGACTCATCAAGGAGGAAGTGGCAGTCCTCCAGATGATGTTCGACGGAGCCAACACCAGAGGTCGACACCAACCGCCGCAGAGACCCTACACTCGCCAATAAGCTTAATTCCTCATTCACTTCCAAACAAGAACGCTCACTACTCCCTGACAAATTACCCAGAATCCAGTCACACCCCACTCCTAATAAACAAGGGCGTAAGCAGGGCCTTGGTCATGCTTACGTCCTGCCGCATTCCTCACCTTGGACCAGGCCTCGGCCTGGCCAATACATCCCTTCCTTGAATCCGCAGGTGCTACAGCGGTACTGCCACAGCACCACTCCTGAATACTCACCGGTGGAGGTTTTTTAGTGGGTAGGGCTGGCGGTTCGATTCCCCAGAGGAGTCCCACACTCCAATTCCAGGGTAAGTGCGTAACACGCATTTTTCCTCCACTCGAAAAAAAATAGTGGCAACGGCTTGTTGTTGGCAACTTTAAAGCCTACTTACTTAAGAATACCTGTGCCTCCGAATAACAATTGCATTTCCTCAGTTTTACGCATAGGATAAATCTCTAAGAGAATACTTTCTAGAGTTTTTGGATTTCACTGGCGCCTAAGTGAAAATGCTTATCTGGTCTGTGCAGGTGTTGACGCAGCTCCTGTTACCTAAGAACACTGAGACGACATATAAGCTGATATAAGAAAGACATTGACACAAACGAATAAATATAAATAAATGACGTATACCACAATAGACATATGTCATAATGCTAGCATATACTCCGGAGACCGCCACAATGGCAAGGCCACTCTATGAAGGTCAGTAAACTCCCTTTGCAATTCCTGTAAACAACAGCCCTACTCTATTGTCTATTTTGCCCTCAAGGAAAATTTGTCGCCTCTCAGTCGGAAACCAACCCATTGTTAAAATCCCATGCATGCGTCTGACAACAGGCTATAAGATTTTGACCGTCGCACAGAGCACATGTCTTCGCATAAATGTTTGCAACGGACCGTTAGAGAAAGCGTCTCTGATATTAGGTCCGAAACTGGAAATTCTCAACATTGATCTCAAGTGGGGATACTTAAGAGCCAATAGAAAATTCATATTTGTTCATGTGATTTCGCAAACTCCGAGAAATACCTAGAGTGTGCGTAATTCAAAGTGATGGCGGAAATTAGGTTTTGCTAGTAAGACACTTGGGTCCTGAGTTCTACGTGAGACGGGAGCGTATTCGGCGCTGCCTAAGAAGTATACTTCCACGCCATTTACAGAGACAAAGTGCAATATTTTACAATTTCTCCGGTGAGAGCACAACGACTAATGTATAGGGAGGACGATAAATATATCTAATTCGACTACGCAGTGCTACTGCCCCCATGCTTCACGTCACAATATTGACAGTGACGCTTAACTCAGCAACCACACCGATGACGACTTTAAGGTGGCAAGCGTAGGAGCCTAAGGACTACAATAAACTTCTGTCTACCAGATCCGAGGTGTCATCGTTAACCCACAACCAGTCAGGACGCAACCACTCCTGAAGTACAGATGAGAGTTCTCATGCGGGAGCTACATGTCACCTCGAACCGGTTACAATCTCCCTTTCCTTAACCTCCTCACGCCAAAGATCCTTAATTGTGAGGCATTGAGCATAAGGGAGAGCTCGACGTGGTTCGCTTCGGGCCGGACCGCCTCAGTGTGTGTGTGGTATGAGGATTAACATTCCATTCAAGAATATTCAAACTGATTGTTATTAAGTATGTGTACAACTTAGGTCCTTATATCTAGAATAACATATATTTCATTTTAACTAATCTAAAAATGTGATTTCTAATGGGATACGAAGACAAGAAAACTTTTCTTTTAAAGTTACATTTTACAGGATTTCGTTACGATGAATGTTTAAATATTACAAACAATTTCTGTTAAGTTTATTCATATTTGTAATCCACTTATAACAAGCCTTCGATTGCGTAATGAAAATATGAAGTAGGCTTTAAACCTACTTCAGGGATATAGTTTATTACTGATTTTCAAACACCTGAATAGCATGCATATTTCACAGGGAGACAGCCAGAACCAAAAAAGATTGACAGGGGGGGAAGCAGTGATCCGCTAGAGTGACAATGAAAAGGTTGGTCGAGGGAAAGGGAGGGAGCATGTATGGGAGAGAGCATCTCTGCAGTTACAATACCGCGAGCGGAACTGCAGGTAGCCCTAGAATGTCTTGCGCTTATGATCCTTGTCGCTCAAAGCTTCGTTTCTAAGTATAGTTAAAAATAAACAACCAGTGCAAGGTTCATTATTTATCTTAAACATTTCAAAATGTTATATCCTCTTTTATCGAGATAATGTTTTAACGCAAATTATGGAATTAGGTGTTTGCACTGCTTACACTAAGTGACGAAAATGGCTTCCATATGGGAGTTCCAGGAACCTGCATGACTCTACCTAACAGCCTCAGAGAATGCAACGAAAATACAGAGAACTGCCGTTTTGAAGCAAGCAGGGAGATTTCAAATGCCGTTGAGCATTATAATTTCTATAATCCTGGCTTAAATCAACCCTATTACGAAACAAAGTGCTTTTTTACTCCCTTCCTAAACGTTGCTACACTTTTAGCCACCTGATTGAAATAACTTTGTAGTAGCCTGATCCAAACTTTTCTACCAACTTTGGAGTGGATAAATCACTGATACTAAATGTGTATGATGAACCATCTCAAAGCCTGCATAAATATTTAGAAGTTACAAATTGCCTTCTCTAGCACAAACCCAAAAGATATGGGAAGTTATTGTAGCTATTAAAACAAAAAATGCGACTCTGAAATTTTACCCAAAATATTTTATCTTGAAGCTCCCTGAGTAAGAAAGGTTATAAAAGGAGCTGAGAATATATGTATTGTGTGGTATGTGTATTTGGGTATATCTCTATGTATGGGAACAGTATAAGTATAAAAGGAAACGGAGAATGAAAACCAATCAGCTTTCAGCATCTTTCAAAGATGTACACCAAGAATCCACCCCATACCAAATTACTCTTTATAATTTTCAAACTTTTTTTATCTTCTCAAACTTAACTGTAACTAATTTTGATTAAAATGTGTATATTACATTTTCAGGGAACGTCCTGTGAATTCGTCCTTATAAGGGAGACCTTTATATAACTGTATACTCTCCCTAAAATTTACATCTGTCAGAGAATAAAACCTATTTTGAATAGCTTTTATTCTTGCAAGACCCATCTCTAGATATTTTCTTTTATTACTCGAATTTTTAATTCTTTGATTTATATGAAATGCTGTTGTTTTTCAGCTGTTTCTCTCGATTTCAAAGAGAAAGCGACCCACATTAAAACATTTGACAATCACTTCGATTTCCTTTATTCCTTTGTCCCTTTGAAAAACCATACGATAAAGCTAATTTTGGAGATGTTTATCTCGATAACCTGAGCTTGATAGAAAAACACGTTTTAGTAAGAATAGTATGTAAAAGCTATGTAAAATAAGTTACGGTGACTACAGAAGTATACATGTATGTAATACCCCATATAATATTAATATTATCAATACACGTGTCAAGCTTCTTAATAAGCGTTTAATTTTTATAAACACCCGTGACAACACAGGTCGTCGCTGCTGTTAACATATGTGTACGTTACACAGAAAGAGAAAAGAACTGAGAAGAGCTAAAGGAAGGGATAGTAAGAAAGAGAGAGAGAGGGGCGAGAGAGAGTTGCAAATGAAGGAGAAATTGGAGATTGAATGAGAAGGAAACTACACCTGCTAATAGTTCACAATAGCTTTTACATGTATCTTCAAGCAAATCCTTCCAGTTGGCTTAAAATTGTAATATCTGTAGTCTTGTGTTTTTTGACCATGCTTCATTCGAGTAATTTTATCCGAATCAATCCATATATTTGATTTCATTTATAAATACTTATTTTATTTTTCAGATTTTCTTTACACATTTACAATTTTCCACTTAATAATAATTTAATAGCTATTCCAGCGGTGCTCAACTGCAAGCAAGAAAGGAGAAGCTGAAACTTCTTCCACCCGCTGCGACAGAATGAGCCACTTATGCATGTTACTAAGTTCCAGTGATGACATTGCGTTATCGTTGTTAGGTACAGAAAATGAAAGGTGTACTCATTCACCAACCTCTAACTATAGGGCCTGCCTCTTGTTGGCTCGGTCACTAGTGGAAAATAACATGTGTAAGGAAAGAGAATACATGCTGCAGAGCTATTCTGAGGTATGAAATAAGAGAGGTTCGGAGGAGAACCTAGCTCCTTGACCAATTGAAAATCAGGGTCTGTTCCTTGCTCTCGATATACGGGATGTGGGGAGAGGACCTAAGGGTGCCCATAACTGGGAGACACAGTTGAGCTGAGTCCCGACGTTCCACTCCCAATAGTGCTGGACACATAGGACCAAGACCCAGGTCTCTTTCAACCAGGGAGAATACGAGCTGTCCCAAAGGGCGCCAGGCGTCCTCCGTGGGGCTTTCCATAGAGCAAGACCTCGGTTAATAACAAGCCCCCCATCTGGTCTAAGGACACAAGACGGGATGGAAGTGAATACGCCGCTTACGCGCACCAACGGCAAAAGGTGCAGGCTACCGATATGACCACGGTGGGGCCACCTGGCGATCTAGCACGCCTTCTACTAGCTCTGCAGGCTAGTATCCGGGAATATTAATGGCTTCCCTCAACCCCGTCCGGAGACGTACCCGATCACCCACGGGTATCGGGAACCACTGCCCCCTCGAGACCAACCCAATTCGAACAACTCCCAGAGGGAGGGGCTCGAATGTTCGGCCCGAGGTTTCTCTAGTAACGTCAGAGGCACCACAAGATCCCCTCCCCTAACTGGGAGACACAGCAGTAGAGGGCAATTAAATTTCCCAATGGCATCTAATATCTAATACAATCAACTCCCTTTCCCCCTACAGATATACACATCTCATGTTGCGCTTGAACATCGTAGACCTTTCCCGATCCGGAGGACAAAGGTTTACACAGACCACATTTTCTGTTATGTAACTCGAGACTCCCAACTACATTTAACCTTCAAAAAACCAACGATGATGTCTACGGTATAATGAAAAGAGAAGAAATAAACTGAATGACAAGTGAGATAAAATGGAAATACAGAAAATACGAGCAGGTAATTACTTGTCCTTACCAGCGTTTACTTAGGAACCAAAGAAAACCCGAAAAAAAACCTTCATGGATTAGGAAAGTCAGTTATGGGAATCAAACTCAAAACCTCCCAAATAGGGGCGACAGACGTTACCATCTGAGCCATTACGCTCGGTTCAAACTTTATTGAGACAGCCTTTCTTTTATATTTTAAGTCGGATAATATTTTACTCTCTAACAATATAAGAGAATACAATATATTATATACAAGGGCCAGCTGAAAAGTCCCAGGCCTCCCAATAGAAAGAATAATAAATTTGTTCTTTATTTCTCAACATAATCTCCGGAACGGCTGATACATTTGTCATAAGGCGTTCTAATTAAATTAAACCATCTCTGTAGTGCGATTTATGAAGGTCCTCAAAATCGTTGTTTACCGCATCAATAGCCCCCTCGTTACTGTAAAATCTTCGTCCAGCAAGACAATTTTTGAGGTTCGGGAACAGGTGGTAGTCACTGGGTACCAGATCTGGCGAATAGGGTGGCTGTATAAGCAATTCGAACTTGAATTCGCACATTTGTACCATTGCAATGACAACCATGGGCCGGAGGACTGTCGTGAAGAAACAAGATTTTTCCTAGTCAAATGAAGTTTTTCTTTTCACCTCATCACTCAAACGTTGTAGTAAGCTTGCACTTTTAGCCTTTTCCAAGTAATCAATAAAAATAATTCCTTGTGCATCCCAGGAGACATTCGTCATAGCCGTGTTAGCTGACAAAATTGACCTTGCCTTTTTTGGAGTTGTTTCACTTAGGGCAAACCACTGTTTTGACTGTGATTTATTTTCTGGAGTGTAGTGATGTATCAAAGCTTCATCAATGGTAATAAGCCATCTCAAAAATTCACTAGGATTTTTATGATAGACCTCCAAATTCTTAATAGAAACAGTTTTCTTTGCAACTTTTGATCAGGTGTCAACAAACGCGGCACCCATCTTGCACAGCCCTTGTGAAGGCCAAAACATTACTTAAGATATTACCTGCAAGTTCTTTTGATATGTCCACAACCTGTGCTATCTCAAACAACTTCAATCTGTATGTAGTCTTCTAGTATTAAATAGTGATTTTTTTCTCAATGATCTCAGGAATTCTGACTTCCACAGAGTGTCCAGAGCAAGGCTCATCACTAGTGCTCGTACGTCCCATTTTAAACTATACAACCCACCTTTTAATCATTGTATATGAAGGGGCAAAGTCCATTTCCTCCTTGACTTCTTTAGTCGTTAAGCCTTTGAAATGGAAATATTTAATCACTGCTCGTTCTTCCTAATCTTCCATCTTCGTGAAATCTCTATGCTTATCTTGTTCAAATACTAAACAAGTTCTTGACCTACAGCTATGGATACAAGCTAGTCAAGAGTTAAACTATATAATGCTATCCGTCAAGCTGGTCGTGTGGGCCATCTCTATGTGAGGCCCTGTTTGTTGATGTAGAATAATTAAATTGTGGCTACTTTGTCAAAATATTTCCTTTTTTATGCCTATCTGTGGTCAAACAGAATGATCCAGATACCTACTACTATCAAACAATATGCTAGTGTAATTCTTATATAAATAAAAATTGTAATACTTTAAATTTCGTTTAAGTGACTGAGGTTTACTTGATTGAACTTCACGTATTACAATAGAAGAGCTGGTTTCACGTCCTTAACACTTTATATTTTACTATATTATATACTCACTCTACAATTTTACTTAAAACAGCCCTGTATCTCCAATGAGAGACAATAGGTTACTAACTAAATTAATTTTAGGAACGACTGAGATTACTCGAGTCATTGTTAGTATTGGAGCTCGAGGTGATATAGCTGTCAAAACAGTTTGAACACTTCGCTAAAACCTTGCAGCACTTTATAGGAAGCAGTAGTTTGGTTGGTAAACTTGTTACACACAGATTAGTTGCGGTTAACAAACTATTATCTACAATAACCAAACAACTATGGGAGTTCAACTGTTGCAGAGGGAAGCAGTAGAACTTTCATGACTCACTTTACGTAAATACGTGCTCATTTCAAGGCGCGACATTGAGAACTTAAAGGCCAAGTGCCAGCACCTGTACCACTCACTCAGCTTTGTTGGGAGGTTTCCAAATTATGCAACAATTACAAACCTCTCCTCCTTTGAAAAACAGTGGGAGACCTGTTTACAAACCCACACATTGGATGTAATAAGCGTATGAACTAATGTCAACTGCACCTATAAAAACACTGTGCTTAGGAGAAATGAAGTTCACACCCATGATATAAACTTAAATCTTCCAAAATATAGGCGAAGGAAAATTATAAATAGCCTTCTAGTGTGCTAAAACTAATCACCGATGACTAATTGGCTTATAAAAGTGCATCTCCATGATTGGCAAATATTACGTTCCCCAAATATCTATGATTTTTTGGAGATAATCTCATTTCACCTTCCACCACTTTTCTTCTCAATTATTTATGCCATTGATATTTTAGTATGAATAGTGAAAATACCGGAAATAGTTCATGTAAATTAAGTAAGCCATAAAGCGCAATTTCTGTAGTGTAAAATCCAGGGGCGGCCGGTGAGGCATTGTATTGGCGGTGTCACAAATAAATGAACGAACGAATGAATAATATAATAATAACCCATGACGTGACAGCCCTTAGAGGGCCAAGGTCTACCAACCCGACTGCCGGCCTCACGCCCACTTACGCACGGCAGAGGTGGGCGATCATCCAACCGATACGGGGAGGAGATGTGGTCAGCATCTCGGCATCCCCCAGCCGGAATGTTGGTTTTCGTGACCAGGGCCGCTTACCTAGCGCAAGCTCCTCAATTTCCTCACGATGCTGAGTGGGCACCGGCCCTATACCCGGGACTTAAAATCCCCACCACATGGCTGGGATCGAACCCGGGTCGCTTTCCGTGACCAGAGACCAAGGCATACTGCCTTAGCCCGCTACGCCACGGCGCAGGACGAATGAATGCATAAACTAAATAAATAAATAAATAAATAAATAAATAAATAAATAAATAAATAAATAAATAAATAAATAAATAAATAAATAAATAAATAAATAAATAAATAAATAAATAAATAAATAAATAAATAAATAAATAAATAAATAAGTAATTAATTGAGTAAGTAATTAAGTGAGTGAATAAATAAGCAAGTAAATAAATAAATAAGGGTTGTTAAAATATAAATGTGTATCAATTTCGAACGATTTACGTAATCTTATCAATAATCCACCCTATTTTATAATATACTGTTACATCCGTACTCTTGTTACGCAAAGGTGTAACGAGCACAGTAAAAGTTTGATAATATTATTCATGGGGAATGTGATACGAAGCGTTCGTGTTCGATTTCGCGACAGAGAGACAGTTATCCTAAGTCCCGTGCTTTACTGCACTCTAGCGGATAAAGCGTAAGTTATGCGCCAGAGAAATCTCGGCACCACCTTCTGCCATAGGAAGCCGTGTATAAGCAGATATCCTAGCCCTTAACACAGGCGCTTATGAGCGTAGATGGTGCCGTTCTGGAATCGGCGCCAAGCCACGGAAAACCAGGACAGAGCGCTTACGTTTAACGCGCCTATTCACACGAGAGAGCTGACACTCAGAAACAATCTTTTCTGTGCAATTCCTATAAACTTCTCTTTCTTTCGTTTTCATACAGATGGTGCCATGACACAGCGGCACTACCTCAGAAGCCTCCCTGGTAAAATCTATATTTTCTTTTACATATACTCTTAACAATACTCCTTTAAAAATGTCCGTTATATGCTTTTAAACAGCACACAACTAATAAAGATCAGAATTAATCTTAACAATATAAATATAATTCTGGTACATTTTAATTTCATTCGCAACTCTTTTACTATCAGAGCAAAGTTTTTTTTTTTTTTTTAATCCATAACATAACAAAAATGTTAGGTATCATACACATGTTTAGGGAAATTATATTTATTCTGTTGAAAGCGGGAGAGAATTAGCATGCAATGCTCTCATCCCCTAATGTCAGGAAATTGCATACGTATGGACAATACCAGTAATAATCCTAACCGGAAAACACACTCATTTTGCGAGAGTTGTATTTTTTATCCCGGACAAAAAGTGTTAATGGGACTGGGTACAAATCAATAATGTGATAGAAAATTACAAACAACACGTTCTATTTTAGTTTGGTGATGCATTTCGAACCTGCTTATTCCTGAGGGGTTTTTGTTATTTGGGAACTTAATTATTACTTCAGGACTCAGGAACCTCCTAAAGGTGGAACATCCCTGCCAGATATGAAATGCTAGACTTGCGGCGCCTTTTAATTCCCCCCCCCCCCCCAATAAACTTATGTAAAATGTTTTAAAGGTAAACCGGAAACCAAGAAAAGAAGTAAAATGACAGAAGCATCATTGGCTTTAGGCTCATTCACAAATTAAGACAATACTTTAATAGTACAAATTTCAGTTATCACTTCCACATGTCAAAGTCATATGTGAGGCTTTTTGATCTTCTAAATTCTAGCATAATAAACTATTAGAACAGAGAATAATTTAAACAAGTGAACTACAATGAAAAAATTCTTTGCCACTTTGGACGTGCGGTATACGAATGCAAAAATAGATAGCAATTAATAATGATTGTAGTGCTTTAATGTTTTGATATAACAAAATTTACTATTGTCGATAAAATAATATATGGTCCACTAATGAATTATTTTCATACATGCTATCTGCGAGTTGTACATATATTTTGATAAGTATCTGGGATATTAATGTTTTATTCTGAAGCTTGTATTTTTGAAAAGAGAGGATAACAAAAGGCTTAAAGCCCAAGAAATGGGACTCCAGAGTTCCTTGATAGGAATTTCACCTGGATACCACATTGCCAATCAGATCATTACGGAATAGTCAGGAGTTTCGCATACTGTCGGAGAAATAAAGCAGTAAAAACAAGAATGCAAAAAAAGGTGTGTGCAAAACTGCGAAATAAAAATTGAAGTATGCTTCGTCGTCTAAAGAAAACGAGAAAGAAGGAAATTTCAGAAAAAATAACACTTCTGGAAAGTGTTAGTATATGTTTATATTTTAAGGTTGGAAGTCCTGAAAGACATTCTTTGGCCACAAAGAAAACGGACTCCTGGCAATTGTACGAGGCGTGTCCGTAAAATAAGGTCTACAATTTTATTTAACATAGAAAACATGTTTACTGTCAATGAATGTTACATTGATGGAAATACGGAACTCACAGCTATTTTGCAACGTAATCACCATTGCGATATATGCACTTTTGCATGCGCTGTGGCAGTTTTTGTATACCCTTGTCATAGCACTCTCCCGCCAAGTTGCGCAGGTAGCGCTCAACCTCGTTTTTCAAATCATCGTCGGTCTGGAAATGTGTTCCACCAGGTGTGATTTCAACTCAGGAAACAGATGATAACCACTAGGTGCTAAGTCTGCACTGTAGGGGGTGTGGGTGAGGATGTTCCATCCGAACTGCTCCAGGAGATCAGCCGAGGCATGTGCAATTTGCGATAATGCGAATGTTCGGTCAAAATCATGACAATCGCAGTCTTACTGACTTCAGGGATAAGTTCGCACAGCTCGCTGTCACACGCCGATCTTTAAGCATTTCTTGCTCCACTTTTGCAATTGTTTCGGCTGAAACCGAAGGCCGACCAGAACGCTGTACGTCCGTCTTTGAACTCTCTGACCCCTTTTGTACGTTTTTGATATCCATACACTGTGGCCCATAGACTTCGCATAACTGACGATGAATTTCGGTGGGAGTAGTGCCCTTGGCGCTCAAAAAACGTATCACTGCACGAAACTCGCAATTGGCAGCGGAAGTGATAGGAAGCTCCATCGTAAACGGCTGCCCAGCCCAGACTAGTGGTTGCAACGGGTTCGTTGTGGTGGGGATTTGAAGGGTTGACACCAAGTTACATGCCAGTGTTGCCGGATCTCGCGTAATAGCGTTCCTCACGGCTCCACCGCCTTGGAGACCTTATTTTACGGACACGCCACGTACCTTTGTACCTGACCCGGTCGCAAATTCAGTGGATGCCGCAAAAACTTAACTAAACATCATTTTGTCAGAATGAAGACGTCTATAAAATAAATCTCCCATATGTATAGAGAAGAATAAAATAGCAATGCAGACATCCTGCACAGTAACGCCACCTGCTTCGCCTCCTGCGTTAAGTGCCACCTGAAACTAAATTTATTATAACAACAAATATCATGTTAGTAATAAACTGCCATATATCCATCACACAGGTTTTCTTAAGGTAAGCTGAATACACAAAGAATATACTGAAGTTTAAGCAGGCAATATTTTAATTACTTTTTTTTTTAAATTGATGATTAGCTGTTTTTGGAAGCAACCTTTAAATTATAGTCCCTCAGCTCGTCTTTTGATGTCACAAAGACCCGTTAGGAAAACTTAAGCGCCGATATGAAAATCCTTCTACGTCCCCAAAGAATAGTTCTAAGTTTGTTGCTACACATCAATTAAAACAATATCCTCTTCGGGTACAGCCGTAAACTTCCGGGCCCCAGAGACATTTGGTACCTATCTACATTGCATTCCCTCTCCTGCCAAACTAATTCCGTCAGTACAGACACTTACCGTTGCAATATCTGAGTTCCGAGGGTTAAAGAGAGCAGTTAATTGAGTTGGCGTCTAACTCCCAAATTGTCGGCAGGAAGGAATTTAATATTTCCAAGTGCTGTGGTGGTTAGTGACCCTATCAGTCCCAACCAATCAAGGGGAGGGCGGCAATTGAGTTCCCTTCTGTTAGCTAACTTTGTTCCATGCTGGAGGGGATGCAGCCTCCAGGCAATTGGTATGTTTAGGTCTGTAGCTAGTTAGTGATTAATGCAACCGCTTGATACTAGAGGATCGAACAGCGATGCAGCACAAAGAGGAAGTAAAAAGACGTGATCGATCTTTGATGAAAGCGATGAGTTGCTGATCAACATAACACCACGAGTGTAGATCGTTTTCCAGTAATTTAATAAATGATAACGAGATCGAGAAATAAGCTACAGAGTTACAGTACAGCGTTACAGCACCAGTTGAGATTTCAGATGACACGATGGAGTAGTGGCTGCTACAGCCAATGACGCTGGTCAAGTTTTGGATATGGAAGTTGTAACAAATCCGCAGATGCTGTAACTTAAATAGTAAAGACCACAAGTTCTTCAAAATCTATGAAATCTCAATTAAGTTACCTGAAGTAATTATAATATCATACCAACACAATTTCTTTATATTTTAGTATAATCAGTGAAGTCTTTTTTTTTTTAATTTGGCGACCTCTAACGTAAATCATATCGGACTATGAATGAAATGAGTTAACGGATGTTCAAATGAGCCCAGGGTCCATAGAGCTTACAGTTACCCGACAAATCCAGATAATTCACCATGATCAGATTAAACTGGGGATCTCTTCAGTCACTGAAGTGATTACCATTTCAAGATGTCTCTGTTATACCATTGTTAGTGTAATCACTGAAATGGCTTCCCTGATTCTTTGTAATATGCGGCGTTTCATCTTGTACCGCTTCCACTATATTTTGATTTCGCAAATGAATGACAGAACTTGTCTTACAGATAGCTACAACCGCCAACAGTAAACAGAAAAGTTAATGAGAGTAGGTTCCTAGATCTTTAGTTGAGTAGAAGCAGAGGAATGAATGCAAGTTCATTATGAAAATTCTAACAACAAATGAAAACATGCAGCCAAAGGGTTTAGCTGGTTTCAACGTAAGTCAAAGTCCCATACAAGACCACAGAAGTTCTGGGTAATTATACACAATTGGTATAACAAATCAGAAAAAGAATTCAGACCGTAAACTAGTTTTTTGTTGTTGTTAATGATGATGATGATGATGATATATATATATATATCATCAATTCAACTACGGCGGTCATCAGCGCCCTTTAAAAAAACTAGTCATGGCAAAAGCCAGATATAAAATCTTCCAAAAACCATACAAGCGTAACAAAACCTATTAAAAATACACGTACATAAAAAACATCAATCAAAACCCACCAAATATTTCGTTCACCAAATCCCAAACCCCAAACTAGACAAAAATCTAAAAACCTTCTCCAGGGGTCTCCACGCACGGCCTACACGTGGGTGGGCCTGTTGACCGTCTCCCTCAACCACGAAGAGGAGCCCACACGAGGGAGACTGTTGGCTCGGGACCCTGGGTGCGCCAAACCCGTACCTACCGAAGTAGGCCCCTGGGGGGATTGTTTTTTGTTCATTTGCCCCTCCCATTTTAATGCTCGTATACATCCTTTAGTTTTTGTAATACAGATTGGAATCACATTTGAATATCACAGCCAGGATCGAACCACGGATTTTCGGACTCTTACTCTTTAAGCTATCACGGCTAGATACATGGGCATTAAATATTTTCATCAGATTCAACTATACTTTGAGACAGCTAAAGATGCGTGGTTTGCGGCCCATTTTTGGCAATGGATTTTTCAGCTTTCGTACGTAATGCTTCCATATGTTTAGAAGAACGGTTACCAAAGTCACACAGACGTTCAATGTTAATTTTTATATCATTTCCTATGTTTGGTACTATACCCCAAACAAACATTTGATATTTAGACTTCACCGAAATAAAAGTTCTGAGTTCTACAGAAGACCATTAAAAAGCAATCATGTCCTCGCCTATGGCTGAAGTCATTCCGAAAAATATCAAAATTTCTGTGTATATCAAGCGTTTAACTATTTTTTTTTTTAAAAAGGAAGAACGGAAAAAGTCTATATTGAAATATTTTAACCCTATTTACAAATGCCTACATGTTAAAATAAACGTCAGTTTAGGTATTTAAATAAAAACCTGGCGCGACAATTGACGGCGAAGGCCTACCAACCACCCGACTACCGGCCTCACGCCCACTTACGCAAGGTAGAGGTGGGCGATCATCTAACTGATGCTTGGAGATGTGGTCAGCATCTCGGCATCCCCCAGCCGGAATGTTCGTTTCCGTGAACAGGGCCGCTTACCTAGCGTAAGCTCCTCACTTTCCTCACGATGCTGAGTGAGCACCAGTCCTATACTCGGGACTTAAAATCAGCACCGAACCCGGAACACTTTCCGTGGCCAGGGACCAAGGCATGCTGTCTTAGCCCGCTACGCCACGGCGCAGGACATTTAAATAATAGGGCCAAGTTACAATAATTTGAATCCTGTTGGAATTGGAGTACACTTTTCTATAGGTATGAAAAATATTACTTTCCCTACTTCAATCTTCTATAAACTGTTATTACGAACAGTAACTATTCTATTATCTGCTATTCTACTGTAGAATACATTAGGGAAAATACCACAGTCATATTTTAAAGGACTTGTCATTATATGATGGGAAACTATATACTATTTGCCTGGCCACAAGAGCAAAATGGTTTGCGACTTTCCAATTAAAAAAAGTGTTAAATATTCACAAATTTAAATCAATAGCTGAAATATATCGGAGATAGTTAACTACACCAATAACAATTTAAATATATATTATGTGGTTAACGCCATATACATTTTTAGTGCAGTATGGTTTTGTCTATCGCTTAAGTTGTATCAATCATACAAAAGCACATACCTATGTTAAATACACTATTTTAAAACGTATTTTAATTAAACTCGTTAGAGCTACTTTCAGGAAAATCAGAAATATAACAAAAGTTATATGTAAAAATAGATAAGGGTGAGATGGCTTTCCTAAACATCTTTTATGACAGTTTTGGAAGAATGAACTGAAGCTGCGTTTTATCAGATTTTCATTTGAGCTATTAACAGACAAGGGTTTAAGGGGGCACGGATATTTTCCACTAAAAGCTATTTTTGTGTTTCATCGGACTCATGAAATATCAAAATTCAAAATTTCAAAATTTTATTTGAAATACAATGGGCAATTTGTCTATTTAATGTATGCTTAAGTGAAATTATAAGTGTGGTGTATCACTTGCACCAGAGCTCTGTCCACTAAAACCAATTTTGATATAGGTCGGTTGCCTGTATTAATTCAGATAAACATTTGCTGATATGCTTTTATAAAATATTTTGATGTGGACACAATGAGGTCCCGAGTTCGAATCTCGGCGAGGGTGAGTTATCCGGATAAGGTTTTACCCGAGGTTTTCCCTTATTATGAAAGACGAATGTCAGGTAGCTCTAAGCTCTATGGGCCCTGGACTCATTTGGGCATCATTTCACCCATTCCATTCATCGCCCGATATGGCTTAACGTTGGAGGACGTAAATTACACACACACACACACACACACACACACACACACACACACACACACACACACACACACACACACACACACACACACACACACACAAAGATGATAGAGGAAGCTGAATCGATGTTCAGCTGTTTACAGCTCTCTATACGCTGTATAGAACTCGTTTGTTGATATATTCGATGATATCGCGGGAAATAAGTGAATAGCGAAGGTGCTTCAAAATATGACAAAGTATTGAATAATTATTGAAAAAAAATATATTTGAAATAATCTGTGTATTAAACAGAATCAGCTTATTGTGTATATCTTAACATTCAACAATTACACATAAATAAACAAAAGTTTTGTATATGATGTGGACTTCGAGGTATTCACACACAACCTAAGATATAAATTTTACTTATGTAAATATATTACGACCGCGCCGTGGCTCAGTGGTTAGACCGCTTGGCTCTCACCAAGGCGGCCCGGGTTCGATCCCAGGCGACCGCAAAGTGAGATTTATGGTGGACAACACGGCGCTGGGGCGGGTTTTCTTCGGGATCTCCGGTTTCTCCCGCCATCTCATTCCACCGCTGATCCATCTTCATCTCCTTTATCATCAGTGTCATCGCCTGCGGTGCCGTATGTAGTAAAAGCGGGCGTTAAACACTACACATTTCATTTCATTTAAATATATTACGTATATGGTATGTTATTCAATATTCTTAGCTATTTTTGAGAGCATCTAACATTTCAAAATATCTTTCGTACTAGGGGAAGGAGGATTTTTTCCCCTTCTTTCTTAATTTCTTCAATGATCGATCAGGATTACATGCTTTACAGATTCTTATTAAGTAATTGAATGTCTTATTAAATATATAAGTACATGTAGGAAAACCAATTTGGCTCCTATTACCTACAAAACACTGAGAAACGAGGATGACACCATAAGAGAGAGAAAGAGAGAGAGAGTGAAAACTGAACAAAAAGGTAATCAAAGAGATAACAACAATAGGGAGGTTTTTCTTGAAAATCTTTTCATGAAGATACTAAGATACCCTACATGAAGATACCTACTTCAATACTAAGTAGGGTAGGCAACTACATTTCTGTTCAGGTAAATGATGAGAATGGTAGAACTTTTGGTAGACAAATTTGATTCAGACCTCCAATAGCTCAAATAATTGCTGAAGAGATAATTATTGTTATTTGACTGACATATATTTATTCTAAAATAAAGCAAGTATTTTGCAATTAAATCTGCATATCCAATTCTATCTACAAGACAATTGGTAGAAAATATAAAAGGCTTAAAAATATACTTATCATCTAAATGCTGTTAAAAATTCAGTATAGGGGATCTTTAGCTCGAATTATCTGACATTTTGATAACACCATCTAGACTTCAACTGTTGTGTGCTTATTTGTGTTGAAAAGTTCAGATGAATATTTCAAAGAGAATTTATACAAAGGTCATGAGAGTTAGCGTAGCAATGTTAAGGTCAAATGTTGCAGTGTAAAATATACAAAGCTGACCCTTTGCCTACGCAACAATAATTTTCATCCGGATTGTTCTCTGTATTAACAGGATGAGGCTTGGCTTAGCCACGCGAGCACTGTAATCGTCACATCTCTCGCCCACGCACATAGTCTGTGAGGCGTTTACATCTATCATGCTCAACTGACTGCGATGATATTTGCTTTAGTGCAGGAACCCAAACTAAATTCAATCTCCGGCCATCGCCAGCCAACCCGTCTAATTACAGGAGACAAGGTGTTATTCATAAGGCTGCGTTCCAGTAATGAAGACCTACAAATGAACCTAAAACTACATTTTAAACCGCTCACTGACATTTCCTTTTTCATGAACTGGACATAATTGGACTGTTTCAGTAATTTGGGTGTTACATTCACGTAATTTTCTTTACGCGCTAACATTTATTACTTTCTGCACAATAAGTAGGGGAAGTATTGCATATCACACCGAACCAGGTGGCACCGCGATAAAGTCTGCGACGCACACTTTACTGGACCTGGGTTGGATTCCCAGCAACTCTAATACACGGGCTTTTCGTAGTTTCCCCGGGACGACAAGTGAATGCTTGGGTAGGTACCTCTTCTTCCAAGTCTTTTCTGCTCCTCATTTCCTAAAACCATGATTTCCTTAATTATTTGTTGTAGGTAGAATAACCAGGCGACAGTATTTGGTAGCTTGCGGCTGGGCGGTGAATGCACGCTCTGTAGCGATTTCATTCCTGGCTCTGCCAGGGTGAACAGGACAATAGCGTTGTGGGATGCTTTTCCCTGGTAACGATATATATTTGTCGTAATCAATATAGGTTCATCCTTCAGGTATCTCTGCCCCCCCCCCTCATCACACCCCTCAGAGCTCACCGGTAAAAGCAAAATGGGCAAGGTGGACTACACGCGGCGCTCAGCCCTGGTCGCAGGGGTCCTTTTATTTTGTCCGTAATATCTTTATCTTTATTGCACTTCATTTTAAAGTCCGAAGATTTCCCAGAATTATATTTTTGAAGTTCACGTTTTTTTTTTTTTTTTTTTTAATGTACGTCCTCCAACGTTAAGTCATATCGGACGATGAATGCGATGGGTGAAATGATGCTCAAGTGAGCCCAGGGTCCATAAAGCTTAGATTTACCCGACATTTGTCTTTCAGGATAAGGGAAAACCCCGGAAAAACCCTTATCCAGGAAACTCACCCTGACTAAGACTCGAACTCGGGACCTCTTGGACGTGAGGTAGACACGCTACCACCACGCTACCGAGGCGGGCGAAGTTCGCGTGTTTAAGAAAGGTATGTTCTTTAGAAAAATGTCAGCTTTCAGTGTGTGTGTGTGTGTGTGTGTGTGTGTGTGTGTGTGTGTGTGTGTGTGTGTGTGTGTGTGTGTGTGTAATTTACGTCCTCCAACGTTGTCATATCGGACAATGAATGCGATGGGTGAAATGATGCTCAAGTGAGCCCAGGGTCCATAAAGCTTAGAGTTACCCGACATTTCTCTTTCAGGATAAGGGAAAACCCCGGAAAAACCCTTATCCAGGTAACTCACCCTGACCAAGATTCGAACTCGGGACCTCTTTGACGTGAGGCAGACACGCTACCACCACGTTACCGAGGCGGGCGAAGTTCGCGTGTTTAAGAAAGGTATGTTCTTTAGAAAAAATGTCAGCTTTCAGTGTGTGTGTGTGTGTGTGTGTGTGTGTGTGTTAGTGTGTGTGTGTGTGTGTGTGTGTGTGTGTGTGTGTGTGTGTGTGTGTGTGTGTGTGTGTGTGTGTGTGTGTGTGTGTGTGTGAAAGATGGACACTCTAATTACAAAACTTGGTAGGTATTTATATTCAGGTCTCCCAAGGATTCGACACAAGGAACCATAAGGAAATTCCTCCACTGGAAAACAGTCTTTACATTGTAATTTTTGTATTTTATTTTTTTTATTTTCGCATAAAATGTCACTAAATATATTGATCAGAGTTCTATATGTGTAAGCTAATTTGCAGTGCAAATAAAACTTTTATCTTGAATGTTCGGGAATTGCACCTGAAGTTCTGTTAATTCTGAATAAGTTAATATAACTGGTACATCGTAAAAGAGATGAAATCTTAACACATAAATCATCAAACACTTTCAACGAATGTCTCTTTTAGCTTTAACTATTACCGAGATAATCGAATTTTAAAATAGTTAACAATTTCACTAGTTAACTGCTATGTAAAAATCTATCACTTTAGCATACTTATTTTCTTTACACTCAAAACATATTTGTCTATGTGTAATGCAAGTTAATCTCGGTTAGGTAAGTAAAAAGAGTGTCTTTCTCAAGGCACTCATCGACTTCCAGTGGATATGATTTACACGATGTTCCATCAGCTGCAATGCTAGTTTACGTGACCTAAATATCGCTACGTACGAAGGCTGTTCAATAAAGATTGATCATATTTTTTACGGTCATAATTTTTCACACTAAAATTCAATCTTATTATATTCTGTTAGCTTAATGTAAAACAAACACGCCGTAGTAGTTTCATTGTTGGTACTCCTGATTCACGCCTGTGAGAACCAGGTAAGTTCAGACATGTTTAGTATCGCCTACCGCTGCAATGGAGGTAACATTCAGTTAAAGTTGATGTTAGAGGAAGATCCGGAGGTTCTTTCAAACGTAATCACTGCTGATAAAACTTGGCTACATCATTTTGATCCTGAGAGCAAACAGCAAAGCTCCATGTGGAAATCTCCTTCATCACCAACCCCCCAAAAAGCAAAACTGGTTGCTTCTGCTGGGAAAATTATGTTCATATCATTCTTTGATAGTCATGGAATGGTTTATCAGCATGTTGTACCTGCACACACATCAGTAACGGGACAATACTACAGGGATGTCCTAAAAACATGGCAAGTCCATATCAGGCGCAAAAGACCACATTTCCGTGAAGTAGGCTGGATGCTGCACCACGATAATGTGCGGCCGCATATTGCCAATGTTGTTGCTGAATACCTTGCAAAAATCAACATGAACTGCATCCCTCACTCTCCCTATAGGCCAAATTTAGCCCCATGTGACTTTTTTTTCTATTCCCTAACTTGAAGAAACGCCTTCACCATCATCAGAAGCAGTGGTGAAGGCTGCGGAGTCGATTTTGAAGGATCTTTCAAAAATGGTTTCCAGCATGTCTTTGAAGACTGGCAGAAACGCTGGGACAAGTGCATCGCATTCAGGGGAAACTATTTTAAGAATTATGAAGATGAGTAAAGCTACGTTGTTAAAAAGAATTGTGATCATTCTTTATTGAACAGCCCTCGTATCATTGCTGCTCAAATTCCTCAGACATCCTGAAAGGGCTAAGAAAACTATATCTGGGCTGAAAATACCTCAGACAGAGAAAGGGGCTCGAACTACGTCCATTCCGTATCTACAAACGCTCCAAGCTACTATGCCATAGCGCAGCATCTTTATTTGGACATGATTATCATTGTGTAACATTCAAAGTTGCGTGTTGGACTTTCTTTTTCTTTCTTATTTTCATTTCAGTTTTATAAGGATGTAGTTTCTCAGACACATTTTCGTTCCCCGACCGAATATTAATTCCGTTCCTTTATTAGACCTCGGAATGAACTTCGTCCTTGTGGATCCTATAAGAGCGCTTTCAGAATTACATTTGACTTTGCGACTGGAGTTCTGCCCTAATTGTTCAGGAGCCGAGAGAAAATAGAGCCATGCCACAGCTTCTGGATCACTGGAACCACCTCATTTCCTCGGTAACTGCTATGGGCGCCACATCGTTTCAACCGCCAATTCAACCCAGCTGTTAAAGCTAGTTGCACTCTGTAAGAGAACAAAGGATCTGAATATCAGAAGCTGTAATACTCATATATATCACGCTTTATAACATTTCGAATATTACCTTCTAAAGTTATGCTAACGTATAATTTTAACAATGCTCAGATCTTTAGTACGATAATCAGCTTATGGATTACAAAACCACGAAAGACATATTGCATAGATATTATCACGTAACGATAGCATATATAATTTCTCTAAATATTATACCTCGACATTATCGCTTGTTTTCAAGTACATCACAATTACTCTTTAATCTTCGCACTGCCTCTCCCACCAGCGCTACCGAATGTGGTATATGCATCTCATGCCCCTGAACCGAGAACATTTATATTATGCTGGTCGCCAATCTAGAAAGTGATTGACATTTCGTACGGAGAGAGAGGCAACGTTGCCGCTTATTGCTGCCACGTGGAGAGCGCGATAGTACTACGCCTGCGAAGGTGATTCAGTTGCGACTTCAATTGGTATTTTATTATTATTAATTATTTATAATGCTGTACACAAAGACAATAGTACAGTCGTGGATCTAGATGCAAACGCTAGAACATGCAAGAACTTATCAATGTAAAGATCATCGTAACAAAAGAGGCATACCTGTGATATTTTGATGCTTATTGAAGTGGGAAAATACCGCTTATATAATTTTTTCCGGGCGTTTCTAATTTATACCCCGATGTCCAACTTTCTTCTTTAAAATACTTTTCTTTCCCAATGTTAACCTTAATGCCCTTACTGATACCTACGCACGTGAAGTCCTATCAAGCACCTTAGAGAATGGAATACTAGACTCCCCTTTCAATTTCTCCTCTTCGAAGTATTCTCTCACAGAGCATATTATTTCCCGTATATGTCCTTTAATTGGAATACCTTTATCAAACACAGTTCAGGTTACGGTTCAGCACGGTCAGGTTTTCGCTTGTCCCTATATTTAGACATAATTAAACATTCATTAAACACAATTGCAAACGATCACAACACGCGCACAGATATATGAACTCACACACACATAAACCAAGGCAAATTGCCACAAATAAAATGCAAAGTAACTTAACAGTACAGGATCTCTAGCTGTGAGGGCATTCTATTTATGCAGCGTTATCAGATAAGAAATAAAAACCTAGGTATTATATTTACTGCAGCGTTTGCGTAACTCGCTCGCCCGCAAATCATGCTAAGCACGTGTTAGAATATCGACAACCAAGGTTTAGCGTCTAACATAGTCATGGAAACGTCTCGACTCTAATTGGTCCCTCTGATCGTTACCATGACAACCGTTATGACGTACTCATTCCCTCCCATTTATTTAGAGCGTTCTTCCATGTGGTTACTGTTAATCACATTCTAGTTTGGCGACCAGTATAATAAGTTACGTTCGGATAAATGTTTTAAAATGACAGATGCCAATCTTGTAATAAGAAAGAATTTTATTTTCTGATCATGACCGTACAAATACCCTGTCTTTACAATAAATACTTAGAAAGCGAGTGATGCCTGTTTTATCTTCACATGGCTAAGGTTAAATGTTACGGATAAATATTTGAAAATTATAGACCCCAATCATAGGATAAGAAAGAATTTTATTTTCTGACCATAACTGTACAAAAATCATGTCTCTACGATACTTAGAACATGAGCGATGCACGTTATATCTTCACATGGTTATGGTTACCCAACCTTCATCAATACAACACAGATAAGCCTGAAAAACAACACCATTCTTTCCTCACAATATCTCAAGCATAAATAAATAATGCACCTACTATGAAAACAGAAGTCACTCTGTTTGAAACAGAATTAATTTTTAGTTCGTTTCCAGAGTAGAGGTGTGTTATTTTGTTAAAGTGAATAGCTTCGTTAAGTCGTGTGTTCTCTTTGAGCTGAAGTATTCTTAATATTACATTATTTTATTATTATACACATATCTTTTCTCCAGTGTTTGTAATCCGAGTGCATGGATATGTCCCTCGAAGCTGGTAAAAGTGATTTTAGATCAACAAACGTGAAGTGATTCATTATCATGGCAAAATAGTTGTATTTAATGTGTACATGTTTTTTCCACGAAAGCTCTCCAATCCAGAATATAGCACAACTGTAGATTTTTTCAAACACCCAGCAATTAACTGTGGAAGCTTGTGGCGTAGGTAGTGTACAGTGTCAGGAATTTGTAGTGAAGCAGCTTCATCCTTAGAAAAAGGGAGCGCGCCTATATTTCAATCTCAGGTAAAGACCCACAAAGTTGGAAAGCGAGTTAATAGATTGGAAACCGTGCTTGCTGATCCACTACTGTGACGTGTGTCAAAGTAAGTTTTAATGTTTTAGGAATACTTAATGTGTTGATTGATTACGGGAAGAATAGGCAGAACCCTTGATGGCGGGTTAAAGTGCTCTTATGTCCAGAACCTAAGCGGTGCACGCACCACCTTGGCAACAGCGTTCCGCTTGAGCATTGGCCAGCGTTCACATGTCTTTAACTATTGTGAGCGGTATCGAGTTACATTTAAGAGGCATGCGTCATGGTTGTAGCCTTGGAGCTTTATTTGAGTCGCACCATCCTCGACTAGTAGCTTCCAAATGTCACTAACGGGGATGCCTATGTGGAACCCCAGCATTCTTCTCTTTATATAATCCTTTTGACACCAACTGTTAGACGTTTTTATTTCGTTCCTTGTTCCTAATGAGAGTGATTAAATCTGGATTCTACTTTTAAAAGCCGATTTATGAATTAGAGTATACCCTAGACTTTTAAACAAATGTTTATGCATTTCTTTAGAGATTGACTTTACTTTACATAAAATTTCTCTTACAGAAGGAGGTTTTTGGAGGCACCGGACTGAAACAATTATAGTTGTAAAAAGGCTCCACAGAATAGTCAACCAATCAAATTTCCCATCATTCCTAAGTGGAACATAGGGCTCTCAAGAAACTTCTCCATCTGACTCTACACCTGGCTAGCTCCCTGATCTCACTCCAGGTCTTCCCCATCTTCTTGGCTTCTGCGAGAACTGTTCGCTTCCAAGTTATCTTGGGTCTGCCAATTCCTCTGCTGCCCTGAGGGTTCCAATCCAATGCCTTTCTAGCGGGGTCATCTTGAGGTCGGCGAAGTGTATGTCCCAGCCATCCCCACTTACCACAGAATGGTAACAGTTCATTAATTATTTATCTTTCGCTTAAAATCAAATGCAAGGGGTACTAAGTTTCGAGGTCAGAGATGAAAATATGAATTCTAATCAGCAATATAAAAAACCCTGGTTGCCAACATTTAGTCCTCTGTTTGAAACACATCAAACAGAAACACGTCGTATTAGTGTGCCATGATCAACTACTTAGCCCAAAATAAACTGTAGAGACTATGTATATAAGCTAATCAATTAGGTATCCACGTCACGAACGTTGGTTCTCAAGATGTGCGTGCATATTACCTTAACTCGAAGACACAAACAAGTCGTATCGATTTATCTATTTCAGGAGCCTAATGATACTTTCTTTAGAGCCTGATCGAGAATGCCAGAAAATGTATCAGACAAGGAATCATCTGACAGCTCTTAATCTACAGCGAGTCACCTTCATGAGTATCTTATTTATTTATGTGCACTTTATATAGGTATAGTTAACATATAAATGTTTTGCATGTTCATTTGAACTAAACAGATCACAAAGTGGTGAGTATTGAATAATTATTTTCTTTTAGTTAATTGATGGAAATTAATAATTTCTCCACACTAGCCGTATATAGGCTAAGGTTTTTCATAGTCAACATGAAAAATTCAATGCCATGGCCGGGATTTAAACCACGGATCTCCTGGTTTCCATTCAGTCGCTCTAACCCATTGAGCTACCATGGCCAACGTGCCGTCCTGACATCAAATTCTCCATTTGACTCGTATATTTCCGTGGTAGACCACTAGGAGCTCTTGCATCCGAGATACACCGTTTGTGGCGACTTACTATACCAAACTTTATCCTTTAACTCATACTATTTTAGTTAATTGATGGAAATTAAGCATTTCTTCGCTCTAGCCGTATATAGGCTAAGGTTCTTACTTTTAAATACCGTGATGGAAAGGGGGGATACTATTTTTCACCTCAAAATTCAGTACAGAATGTTCACTGAATGTGCATACATGTGACCTGCATCGTGGCGTAGAGGGCTAGAGCATTGTGCTTTGGTTCCCTGTCATGGAATGCACGCGGGTTCGAACCCATCCTTCGGGGTGAGGAGAGTCCCGGTGTCCGCTAAGTATCGTGAGGAATTTGAGGATAGGTGCCTACTATACGTAGCGAAACTCGCTCAAGAAAGCCATTGATCGCCCACCCCCGCATTGCGTATGTGGGCGTGAGGCTGGCAGTGGGATTGTTAGGCTCTGGCTGATTATGTACATACATGTTATGAGAATCTCTGAATCCAAAGGTTGCACTTGAAGGTCTTAAAACACTCATTAGGTGTGCGTGTGGCATACACAGACAAACGTGAATAAATTGTTACATTGTTCTATTGATCAAAACATTTGTCCGCTTACATTAATTTCATACAAGTGTTTAATAGTTGTTTTGACAGAGTGCGAAAGAATGTAACAAGTGCATCTTTTTTTTTTTACAAAATGTGCTACAAATTAAAATACCCTTACAAGTAAAGTTAGTATTTTTTTTTTTAATTTCTCTTAAAGGGCTCTGATTTGGATAACACGTTTGAAATACCATAGAACTGAATATATGAACCAATTTTCTACGAACAGCCAGTGAAGTTTTATTTATTCCGAGTGAAAAGTGTGTTATTTTGTACAACTCGGTAACCAGCCCAAACTTCATTATTATCCTGCAACAAGGTCACATTAAAACACGTATATTGAATCATACAACCTTTTAACTTTTAAACTGTTTTCCAAATATTCCTTACATAAAGTTTAAAGGTGACTCCCATCTCGTCGCCAATGTAAATTGGAACACAATACGATAACAATAGTTTAACTCCATTCTGGAGGTTTTCAATTAACGCACGTCTACTTTAATGGTTTCAGCTGTCATTTCCACGTCTTGCATGTAACAACATGGGGGGGGGGGAGAAAATATTATAGCTCATTAAGTCTTGAACACTCTAGACAGAAGAATAAAGTTAAGTTTATAATATAGTTTATAATATAGTTTTTTTTAAGTTTATAATAAAGTTTATAATATAAACGGAAATGCTAATCAATAGGGACAGTCGTGTAAGTGAAACGAATTTTAAATTATTTAGAATACAAGAGTTAGTTGACAAAGAATATAAAAGTCGTGTCTGCACTTACATAGAACAATTTAATATCAATAATATTCGGACGAATTATTCAGAAATAGTGATTTCTTTATCATACACTGCTGAAATTATCTTCTATTACAAGGGCCATTTAAAAATTGCCGAAGGAATCCAAAATCCCTCCGAAATTTCGTCTTCTTTGGTACATTCGTGAAGCGCAATGATAAATATTTCAGTTAACTTTCTGGAACTCTTCTGAAGGTAGTTCTTCTGAAAGGGAAACTTTATTTTTCAAAGGGACGGCATGGAAAGCTTCAATGGACGGCTTCCTTAGTTAGCTAAGTTCCTCTCAAAATATTTTGCCAGTTTCTAGCGTTTCTTCAGTAACAACTTTATCCAAATCAAGACACAAATATACCTGAGAAGACATCTGGAGTGGACTTGCTGTCAATTCACCTTAAGTTGCAATTAAATTTACTAACAAGGCTCAATGTAATACTATTAACATATGTTTATTTCCTAAATATTTCTAGCAACTTAAATCCAAAATATATAAACACTTATAAAAAATGTAGAATTTACTTTATATCAAACTCACAGAAACCAAAGGGTGCACATGTTTGAAATAATACTAATAATAATAACACTAATAATAACAACAATAATAATAACAACAACAATAATAATAATAATAATAATAATAATAATAATAATAATAATAATAATAATAATAATAATAATAATAATAATAATAATAATAATAATAATAATAATAATAATAATAATAATAATAATAATAATAATAATAATAATAATAATAATAATAATAATAATAATAATAATAATAATAATAATAATAATAATAATAATAATAATAATAATAATAATAATAATAATAATAATAATAATAATAATAATAATAATAATAATAAAGGTTATGTTTCATTTGAAAGTGTTCAAAATGTTCGCTTTCTCTAACAAGTGCATAGTCGATGGAGAAGGTATTTCATTCCATCCAAAAATTCTATATCGAGAATTCGTCTAAAATATGTTTTGGAGAGCCTTACACCTCGAACGCTTTAAAAGAAGGTAATAAAATTAATTTTAAATGAGATATTAATATAAATAAGTAATACGCAAAAAATATGACATTAATATACTCTGTGTTCCATAAAGCACTTTAACCTTTTTAGCCTAAGATTAATATTGGAACTACATTAAAATTTGGAAATATAAAAGGGCATTTTTAGGAAAGCATGTGCGTTTGTATGTGTATGTACTAGACTAGACTACACTACGGGAGGGATTCGGCACGGAGGTTCAAACTTGATCTATTGTACATATGCCTCCAAGTGGGGCCTTCCCGGGAGGAAAGATGAGGCGGCAGGAGACAAACGTTGGCCAAGGAGCCATGACAGTGCAGACCACCAGATAAGAGATGACATGTAATGATAATGGAGAGACAGGAAATTTGGCGGATGTAAATAACCTACCAAGCATTCGCCTAGAGACCCGGGAAAACGTATGGGTCAGGTAGATCGGCAACGGGAATCGAACCCGGCCTGCCGAATGCGGGTGACAGACGAAGCCACCTGAGCCGTCCCTCTCAGTTGTGTGTGTATATATATGTAGGTGTGAACAGGGTAATTCATAAACGACAAATCGGACAAATACCAAAGCTGGTATTTAAACTCGGCATTTTTCTAAAGATACGACCGAAGATTTTCAAGAAAATCCCCCAGCACCAAGCTACTCTTTACGTGGAAAACATTTTGAATTCTTTAACTCCCTTAAAACATCGTCTAAAGATTTGAATTAAAATACAGCATATCTAATACTTTTCCAAGCGGAATAAAATGCATATATTGAACTGTCTTCAAGTAATTTTGTCTAGTGTTCATATAACTGATAAACGTTTAAGGTGAGAAGGTACTTTCACTTGTTTATTTTTACATTTTATTATAATTTCATCCCTCTAGATTACAAATATATATTAAAAAACTTCATTGGAGCAATATTTAATATCTAATTTGCTTATTATATTAGTGGGTGTTAAGTTGTTGCCACGCCCTTTTTGTAAACTTTCATAAAATCGATCATAGCTTCTGTAATACTGAACAGATATTTCTGAACTAAGCCTTGTTTTATAAGGGATCTTCCAAACTTTCTGCTGGTATCACTGTAACTCCAATGATGCTAGTTTTTCTTTCGTCTTTGGCTTTGTATATAAACAGATATTTGTTTTGAATAATATTTTGTACTGGTTATTGGTGAATATATGACATGGGTAGGTCAAAAGCATTTGGAAAGAGAAAGTTTACAGGCAATCGTTTTACTAAAAACAGAACAGTACATGGTGGATACAGTCAACATGAAAAATTCAATGCCATGGCCGGGATTTGAAACACGGATCTCCTGGTTTCCGTCCAGTCGCTCTTAACTTTTGAGCTACCATGGCCAATGTGCCGTCCTGACATTAAATTCTCCACTTGACTCGTATATTTCCCGGTAGACCACAAGGGGCTCTCGCATCTGAGATACATCGTTTGTGGCGACTTACTATTCTAAGTACTTAAGTCCCAGGCTTCATCATTTAAGTCTTATTATTTTAGTTAATTGATGGAAATTAATCATTTCTCCACACTAGCCGTATATAGGCTAAGATATTTGATGGATAGAGTCAACATGAAAAATTCAATGCCATGGCCGGGATTTGAACCACGCATCTCCTGGTTTCCGTCCAGTCGCTCTTAACCTTTGAGCTACCATGGCCAATTTGCCGTCCTGACATTAAATTCTCCAGTAAATGTAGAAAATATAAATACAACAGACAATGAAACCACAAGTAACATTGAGGTTATAGTAGGCCCAGTTCCCAGTTCACTATGATAGTAGTCATATACATAGAAATTGATGAGCTGTGAGTGCTGAAAGCACATAAAATGGTTGAAAAACTGGCCAAGAAGGCGAGAAAAACGAAGAGGAACTTGAAAAGAACAAGGGAGAAAACGTAGGGCCAAGACTATGTATCAGGAATGTTCTGACTCAAGTGAGAGGTCAGTAATCAATATATAAACTTGAAAGCTATTTTTCTCAGTTTCACATTTTTTTAGGTTCTGGTACACTTTTTTTTAAAAAAAGTTATTCAACCAAAACATATGAATTTTTTGTGTATTAAACAGATTTATAAGAATAATAACAAAGGATTTTTCTCTGTGATTCATAATACTTGTTAAAAAAATTAAGTTATCTGAAATTTCAGTGTTTTTTTTTAAAAAAAATAGTAAAAAATTATAACAAACTATCAGTACAAAATGTTCAAATAATAATACGTATTATTCAAGATAAATGTTTTAAGAACATGCCTGAAAATTTTCATGTCCACCCAAAGATCATGGAAATAGAATTGCGGAGATAATTCTATTAAGCTACTTAATAAAAAATATCAAGTTGATAAGACATTTTATTTAAATAATTTTGTGTATCATATACTATTTTGGGGATAACCAATATTAACAGTTCGAATTTCATAATACTTTATAAATTTTTAAAGTTGTTTTTCGCGATTGCCAGGAAAGACTGTGGAGGTAAGAGACTGTGATGTTGCTTATAAATCCTTTCTTTATCGATTACTCTTTCTAGTATACATACAACTTTAAACATGAGTTTCAACATTTCAGTGCTATCATCTATTATGTACTTTCCATAACTCCATGTGTAAATAAGCCTTCGCAACAATGAATTTAGAAGCAAAGCACTTTTACCTAAGTCCCAAGAGGATTCACCCACTAAACCTGTCTGCTCCAGTTCTCCATTATGGAACGTTGTGAATGTGCTGCAACTGTTTACAAGATGGGATGTACGCTCTTCCCACACACAACACTGGTGGGAGGGGTAAAAACTAACACCTGGAGAGTAATGACAGGTACACAGGGGCAAGCAGCTGCTCCAAACATCTGCTCCCTCACTGAGAGCACTGCTTAACAAAGCATTTCCGTTTTCTTTATTGCCAAGGTTACTGCAAAGAAGCCCCCTACATTCTGCATTTTTGTTAAACAGCTGTTTACGTCTCGTGACTGCAGGGAGAAAGAATTCTTTCTCTTCTTCTACTAGTCTGCAATATTTCTTTTTATAGAATTCCCTTTCTTCCACGCAGTCGCTACGTTAAATATGTTATTATTAAAGATGATTACTCCACAACTGTACTTATAAATGCATTAGCAACCATAAGATACAAATAATTCCAGTTAGTCTAATGCCCGATTTCACCAACAAATGTTAAGACGTAACACGAGTTTAGCAATAGTTAAATTAAAAATTGCATTTCACCAACAAGTGTTAGCGTAACACTCGCGTTAAATCTCATGTTAAACTAGCAAGCCGAATTTCTAATGTTAAGTCCTTAACAACTGTAAATAGTCAAGATGGCGAGCATGAACTCAGCTGTTGATGTCGATTCGCTATATTTAAGATCGTCTAAATGCATTCGTAATAGAGTACGGCCTATGAGGAGAAATGATTTTGAGAAACTATCCGAAGAAAATTATTTTACGGAGGTATAGACTGTCGAAACATGTTGCTATGAAGGTTACTGCGGAAGTACAAGAGAGGTTAGAACATGCATCGAAAGGAATATGGCGATCTCGCCTTTGCTACAAGTATTAGTAACCTCGCGATTTTATAATTCACTGAATTATGTGGATAATAGATTGTCCACCTCCCGTCTTGAAACGTTCAAGTCACTTGTCCTTCGCACCTCGTTTAAAATTTACGTAATAATGGGTTAGAACATGCATCGAAAGGAACATGACTATCTCGCCTTAGCTTCAAGTATTAGTAACCTTACGATTTTATAATTCACTGAATTATGTGGATAATACACTGTCCACGTGCCGTCTTGAAACGTTCAAGTCACTTGTCCTTCTTCGCACCTCGTTTAAAATTTACGTAATAATAGAATATACATCGAAAGGAATATGCCGATCTCGCCTTTGCTTCAAGTATTAATAGCTTTACGATTTTATAATTCACTGAATTATGTGGGTAATAAATTGTTCACGTTTGTTCACGTTTGTTCACGTTTAAGGCACTTGTTCTTCGCACCTCGGTTTAAATTTACGTAATACTGACAAGTTGTTTAGTGCTTGTAGTAGTGACACATGCATTTGAATTAAATTCGTTTCCAATATTTTTCCCGCAACATCTTTCTCTTTTACATTCACTGCATCCGTCCTCTTATTTTCCACGATATCCTTACACTTCGTCACCATTTCAATTAACAATTCTTTCTCCGTCGAAGAGAAATTTGTCTCACGGCTTTATTTATGATTTTGTTCATCCGCCATTTGTGCAGACGAAAATGAAAACAAAAGCGCATCGGAGTACGTTCAGAAAATCATCCATAGTCTTCTATAGCTGTGATATTTACAAGTTTCTTGGCGTTAACACAGGTTTGTTAACATTTTAAGAAAACAGGTTGGTGAAATGCAAGAAATTTAACATTAGTTTTAGCGCTGTGACAATTGTTACGTTACATTTGTTAACGTCGATTTTAACATTTGTTGGTGAAATCGGGCATAAATGATACAGCTTCAGTTTCAACTTTAGCCTTTTACTGGTTGCTCTTTAAGTGCTGATTTGAATCTAAACCATACAGAAACCTTTGCTACAAGAACCAAAGAACATTATTCGCGGAAATAGAACATAGATTTTCGTAAGGAACGAAGCCTTTATTTATTACTTCGTTATGTTGTGCCATGAAATTCAAATTAAGGGAAAGCAATAATTTCTCGAGCTGCCTTTCATTTTGTGATGAGTAATTGCGCGTTATAGTCTACAAGCATTGCTGTACAAACTCGGAATGGATGCCGAGGTTCCTCAAAGCCCCATGGACTGCGGGAACACAGCTTTTCATCTTAATTTGTACCGGACTCGCCGTTCTTATCATAAATAACCTGAGCTGAAAGCTGGCGGGAAATATATCGTCGTTAGTTCGTGCCACGAAGACAGAAAAGGGAAGAGTTGCCGAGGTACACAGACTAAATAAACTCACATCACACTGCTAAATGTCCTAGTATCAGGACATTTTAAATACGGTCTAGTTGAATTAAATCTGTTTTAATATGACGTTGAGAGAGGTGTGAAAATTTAAAACACTTTAAAAATATTTGTAAGTAAAATAAAATGTTTACTATTTTTATCTGTTTCACTCTGTTGAAACATTCCTTACCGTCCAACACAAATGCAGCTACAGTCTGATTTTTAAAAGAAGACGCGTGAAGGTCATCAAGCAAGGTACGTGGTTGCTACGGTAACGTGAACAAAGGTTGCCAGATTGTTACACTGATGAATCACATACTCCTCAGGTCAGTTATCGCTAGTTGTATGCGGAAAACACAGTTTGCTTGAGTATTCAGTTGCGCTGTGTATTGTTATTCTACTTTGTTAAAACACAATTAAAAACGTTTTTATGAAAGCAAGACGTAGTGGCGGTAGGATTAGAAGTGGACCGAGGAATCATGGCCCAAGGCAAAGATCAGCTTACGGTCGGGGTATTACATTGCATAGCCAAGCCAGAGAATTTATCTGTTCTTTTAGAGAATTCTTCCAACAGGAAGACGAGAGTTTGCTCCTTATCAATGAACAGCTTATTCCTTTTATCCAAAAGCGACAGTCCCATTTCAGTAGATATGCTTGCACGTAAAAGAACTCCTGTGGGTCAAAATTCCAGCATATCGGCGGCGTTGATATGACCATGTCAATTAACAAAATCGTTAATAATAGTATATTGCGATACTAATGTATATGGAACGAGGAAGGGTTTGAAAAAATGAGAAGCTTACACCGAGTTCTTTCAATTCTCGAGATTCCATTATATGCTTACCACATGTGTATTGCACATTATTTTTTGCACTATTTCTACTTATATCAATCTAAATTTTACTAGTTAAGATATTAGCTGAAATATTAATAAATATAATTGAAGAAAAATGTTAGATTTTAGAATGTTATAGCCTATATGTGTTTCTATGGAGAAATACCGCACTCTGCAGGAATGTCAACTTCCGATGCATAGCAAAAATAAGGGTAAGCATGGAATATTAGTTACATAGTGCATAAAGTATTTAAAAGAACTCATGTGAAGACTCTACAACGCAGTGAATGTGTGAAAAACTCATTTCTGCTCCTAAAGTAGGCTTCTTCTTCTTTTTCTTCTTCTTCTTCTTCTTCTTCTTCTTCTTCTTCTTCTTCTTCTTCTTCTTCTTCTTCTTCTTCTTCTTCTACTTCTACCTCACGGCTTTGGATTGGTTAACCCGTTCCGGCTCCAAATTGGTCTGCCCATCTTTTCTTCGGTCTTCCCTGGTTTCTTCTTCCTATAGATTTATAGTAAGGCTATTTTTGGTATTCTGTTATTATTCATGTCCATTCCATTGATTTCTATCTCTTTCAATAGTATGGTTTATTTCTTCTACTTTTAATTCTGTCCTAATATCCTGACTACGCTTTTATCAATTTTGGTATATCCAGCTATTGCTCTTATGAATTTCATTTCTGATGACTGTATTCTCGTACTATTTCCTTTTGTTAGTGTCCATGTTTCTGATCCATAGATTAGAGTTGGTATTGCCATTGTTTTGTATAGTTTTATTATAGAGTCCTTTCTTACTTTATTTTTTAATGTTCTTTTTATTGTGCCTGTTATATAGTTGAATTTATTTATTTTCTCTATTATATCAGCTTCCCCTTGGTACGAGACATTACATCCTAAATACTTAAAGTGTGATTTCTGCTCAATTATTATGTTATCTAACACTATTTTTTATCTTACTGGAGTAATTCCTTAAAGTAGGCTAATACAGATTAACTGTGCATGTTTTTGTTGTGGTGAGATAACTCGAACCCTTGTTTATGTTACGAGTGTTGAGAGAATAAAGAAAGGGGATCTGCTGGGCAACATTGCAAGCACCGAGGCGGAAAAACAGATGACCTTCACGTATCTTCTTTTAAAAATCAGACTGCATATACCGGGTGTTCCAATTTAAATGAAAACTTCCGATGGGAACTTCTTGCATCTAACTGTCCTTGGAATATACAAACTCCCCCATTACGTCATGTGAAGAGAACGAAGACTAGCAAAAGAGATCGGCCACGTCTATCCATGCGGTCCTTGCATTTTCATCCAACACAATTCCACTACTTCCGGCAGCTGACCGCATGAAGCATATTTCACAACTGCCAAGAAAGAAAAAGGTAAATGACACTTGCCGCGCAGACAGATGCATGGGAAAGAATGTGCAATTTTCGAAAGCTTATGGTGATTAGGCGAGAATATGGCAACATATCTTTTATTTTGTTATTATTGTTGTGTTAAATTTGATATTTAATTACATCTTAGAATTACATTTATAAATGATTAAACAGCCTACTCCTTACCTGCAGAAAGTATTGCATTCTAAGCCAAACAAAATTCAAGACAGATATTTCGATATAAATACACGATCGCATTGGTTAAACAAAAAATAGAAAAGCTTTCTAGTTCGTGTATTTGTGATACCTACTCAAAAATTAAAATTTGGTGAGATTACAAAGTTCGCGTTTTCCAAAAAAGAATTTAAAAATTATTTTCATGAAAGTCCTGAATTCCAAGCCGACCCTCTTATGTACACAGAAAAATTTTCATTGTTTTTTTTTTCTAAAAAAATGCCAAACGATGTTCATTAAAATACCATACTTTTAAGATGTTTATGAAGCAAATAGAAAGCATACCTTAAATTTTCTTGTAATAAACGCATTTATATAAAAATTCATTTGTTATAATTTCTAAACCGTACGAAATTTCTAAATCACACAGTTAATATAAAAAATGGTTGATGAAGCGATATAAATTCCCGAAATATTATTTGTTGTAGGTTCGAATTCTCAAATATGTTATACTTTTTCAGCTACAGAATCCCTATTCCACCCTCTCCTGTTTTGTTCTCGCTAGCTTATAAGGAGAACATCATTTCAAAATTATGTTTCCACAGCGACCCGTTCTTAAAATGTTTCGACCTGGCATAAGCCAATAAAACGATTCCTACAAAAAATCGATTGGCATGAACCAGATAGAAGAAATTTTTTGCAAGAACAGGTTTTTGAAAGTTTAAATTCCTTACTACATGCTCCAGAAAATATTCATCTCCACTTTAAAACAATTTTCAACAGTCAAATCAGAAGAGGAAAACAGCCCGTTTTAAAAGATGGCGGAATTCGTTGTATTGTTATTAATGTGTTTTATGTTGTATTTCATATTTTTTGGAACATAGCGTTGATTTTATGCTATATGTGTTCAATACATCAAATGTTCCATATAATAGCGACAAATGATTTAGGCTGATGGAGAAACAAATTTGTGCAGTAATAAAATCGGTGGCTTTAATGAGAATGATCAGTAAAAACTTCGATAGTTATCCTGACATATTTGTGCTAGTCAGATAAGAGCCACTAGCAGCAACATTTCAAATCTCATTAGGAAAATGTACATAAAATAATACTGTAGACATCATAGACGAAAGAGTAAAAAATCTCACCAATGTTCAAGAAAAAGCTTAAGAAAAAGCCCAATTCCTCTGTGATATTCTTTTTTTATATTATGTAAGTATTTGAATGTTATGTCAATTCGGGATGACCCGCCTCTGCCCCGTAGGTGGTAGCGTTCCAGAGGTCCCGAATTAGAATCTGGTCCCGAGTTAGAATCTATGTCAGGGTGAGCTATCCAGATAATATTTTTCCGGGGTTTTCTCTTATACAGATTGACGAATGTCCGATAACTCTAGGTTCCATGGGACCTGGGCTCTTCATCGTCCGATATGACTTTAACGTTAGGAGTTCGTAAGTTTAAAAAAATTTCAATTGCAAAGTAAAAGTTTCTGAAGTAATTATATTTTGCACAACAAATGTATCTGCGAAACTATAAGTAAGACAATCATTTCTACAAATTACCGTATTAAAAATAAACTGGAAGCTTGTTTCTAGCAATGTAAATAAAACTTAAAAATGCAATGTCAAAACCCAATGTCATATTCCCCCATCAATAATCTACAACTATTGTAAAAACTACCTGGTTAAACTATACGGCCATAGTGTTAATTGCCGCTGTTATGAAGGCAACAATAACATGATTTTGCAAGTACCTAAATTATTGAGTTTAAAGCCAGCATTCCTTAGTTGTGTAGACGACATTCTATGCCAGTTTAAGTGAAACTATCTTAATGCTTACATATACATACCACATTTTCTAATTAATGTTTTATAACATAATTTCGCATTAGATGAAACAGCTATTTTGTTGGCAAATGATGCTCTTATCCCTTTTCCCCCGCTGCAGAGTGGAAATTAATAGTTTAATTGATGTAAATATGGGACATTAACCCAATAATTAATTAGAATTAAAATATTTTTCCTTATATTAAATGTATGCCATATATATTAGGTTTTCCCCAAAGGTTTCATTCATTGTAAGTAACACTAGTGTTGAACTGTGCCAGATATATGGAAATAAATATCCTATTCCATAGTATATGCTGGTAGCTATGGAAATAGTAGTATGCATTATAGGTTGGCATTGCTTCACAATTCTTTGGAACTTCCATTACAAACACATGAGAATGGTACCAAAATCAGATTATCGAAACACAAGAACTGCTGAAGAGGTGTAATTTAACCAACGTTTGGCTATGGTGGTGCACTCTAGTAATTACAGCAGCGTGCATGTTCTTTACTGCAGTGTGCACGTGTATAACATGACCATTACAATGTCGATCGTTTCTCGCAGCCAAGGGAATGATGGAGGTGGAATACGCTTTACCACGGACTACCACAAAAACCCTTGCTGCATTAATTTATTGCCAGAAATGTTTCCCCAACTGATATTTACATTCTGTAAATATATTATTTTAAATTAATAATAATGTCAATTATATTAATTGAACGTAACGTTTTAAAAGAAAATGTAACGTTTGTCATAATAGCATTTTTACTCCATTGATATGCTCTTTTAGCAACAGTTGTCCCTCTGCAGTGAGTTTCATTCATTTAGTATTCCATATTGTGTTGGGTTTTTCTCTGCATTTTTTTTTTTTTTTTTTTTTTTTTTTGTAATTTACCTCCTCCAACGGTAAGTCATATCGGACGATGAATGGAATGAGTGACATGATGCTCAAATGAGCCCAGGGTCCATAGAGCTTAGAGTTACCCGACATTCGTCTTTAAGTATAAGGGAAAACCCCGGAAAAGCTTTATCCAGGTAACTCACCCTGACCGAGATTTGAACTCGGGACCTCTTGAACTTGAGGCAGACTCTACCACCACGCTAACAGGCGGGCATTTTTCTGCACATTAAATACACACACATTCAAACTTGCATGCGTCCACGCACTTCCAGACTCTAGAGAACAATTTCTATTGTCTAGCACAGAAGCGAACTCAGGACCTCTGGATTTGGAAGTGAGCATGAGAACCATCAGATCAAAACGGTAGTCATAACATCTTTGTATTTTGGAAACATCTGCAATTACTCCGCCACTACCCAACTTTCCCCACGAACTTATTTTTTTTCCTTAAGAAATTTAAATACAGTGCAATAAGAAGATTTAACCAATTACCTGAATCTTTAAAGATTATCAGCATATAAGTTTAAAAAAGAAAGTCACAAATTCCTAACTCTCAACCAGTTCTCCTCAGTGTAAGAATATATGAGCTATATTGATAAGCTCTGAAATGCAATATAAAAATAATCCGGGACACTTTCAGCTAATGACTTTTCTTTTTCAGTTCCTGTCATGCTGAGTTAAGTGTTAGAAGTAAATAAACAATTATTATCAGTACTTGATCACTGCATTACGGAATATGATCTAGATGTTAAAGGTAGCATATAAATGGGGGGAGGGATTGCAACACCGCCCAACTGATGATGGTTGCAAACAACTTTAGGGATCTCTTCAGCATTAAAAATCCGGTTCGTTTCTTGCATGAAAGGGTCTCACACATGGTGCAACAGTGTGACAGACAAACACTGCTCAGGAATGCGGATGATTGTTTTAACCAGAACGACATTCTCGTAATATCTGCTTATGTGTGCTATTAATGCCCGACTGTGAAAGATCTATTCCAATTAGGCGGATCTAATGCAGCACGAAGTCAAATCAAAATAGCTCACTGCTTTTTTTTAATATATTCAGAAGAGAATATCAAAAGGTTAGACTACATTTTGTTTGTATGTCCGTCCCGTAGGGGAGGGGATCCGTCCCCTTCAGCTGCCGTGGTGCGGTCGCTGCGGACCCCTAGCACTCGTGGTACCTCTGACGTTACTAGCGGAACCTCGGACTGAACATTCGTGCTCCTCCCTGATTGGGAGTTGTTCGGATTGGGTTGGACTCGAGGGGGCATGGTTCCCGATACCCGTGGGAGATCGGGTACGTCTCCGGACGGGGTTGACGGAAGACATTAATATTCCCGCGTACTAGCCAGCATAGCTAGTAGATGTGCTAGATCATCAGGCGGCCCCACCGAGGTCATATCGGTAGCCTTCCCATTCTGGTGTTAGCGCGCGTAAGTGGCGTATCCACTTCCATCCCGTCTTGAGTTCACAGGACCAGATGGGGGGGGGGGTTGTTAGTCTCTAGGTCTTGCCCTATGGAAAGTCCCACGGAGGCGCCGGGCGCCCTTTCGGGACAGCTCGGTAACTCCCTGGTCGAAGGAGCACCGGGTCCTTGGTCCTACGGGTCCAAGACTAATAGGAGTAGAACCTCTGGCATTAACTTGTCTATATGTCCGTGCCAACATTGGCATTTCTCGCTACCTAGAAACAGTGCAGTTTAAGGGTACCCATAGCTATAATACTTATATTTACTGTACGTAACTGAGAAAGTAAAAATTATATTATTATTAGAAAATATTATTTCTTGGGTATTTGTTATGTGTTTGTCCCATTATAAGTGATGTTCTAATGATGGTTTATGATACATTTTGTTTTAGATAAAAGATCATTCACAGTTATGAATTAAGTCAGAATTATGCATTTTAAGGTGAAGCGGAAAAATTTAGTGATTAATACCAACATAAACCAATACTTGGACATACTATTCACAATTTAGCACGTGGCCGATATTAACATGTGCATTAAGTATGTCACATTTATGTATAACGGCTAATTAGTAAGTAAAGTCTAATACACTGACAGAAGTGTTGCAGTAAAAGCTCATACATTACATTTAATTCTATTTCATACACAGAACTCGTGCAATTCTTAAGCATTTAGGTCCAGCGTTTCACAGCATTCAGGTTTCAACTGTGAGGGAATATCAAGCATTTGTTAGCTTTGAGCAATGCTAATGGAGTTTAGAGCTCAGTTTCTGTTTGATCAGAGAACGTTAGGAACTTGCATAACGTGTCCTGGAAGGCTACAAGATGTGTCTCAGTGTACAAAAGTGACCCATCAACTCGTCAGACAACAGATGTTTCGTGCATAGCAATGAGGGGCTTCTAAGTGTTGATGATATTTTATCACGTGCAGCTGTTGCTTATGACTCAGTGATCCAGATTAATGCTTCCTCTGGCAGGTGTTGGTAAAAATTGAAATAAATTTATATCACGTTAGGCGACAGTATTCTGCAGTTCATTTTCATATTCATTTTAATTACAATCAATATCTGCATACATATGCTACCAATTAGATAATATCGCCAAACTCTTTTGATTAACATTTGGCATGCCTTTAATATCGTAACCTATTATTTCCTAGGAGCGGTTATTATACCTATATTATACCCAAATTTCTTCCTCCAGGCTTAGTAAAATACATAGTAATCATATTTACTGTTGTTATTAAAACTGGGGAGACCTGAGTGCCTTGTACTTTTTTCAAGTAAAAGTCATTGTGTTTAGAGAGGGAAGCTGCGTCTCCATCTACTTCTCACATGTGTGGACAATGCAGCGACCATGCAGATGGAGCTGTTGTGCTAGGAGCTAATATTCTTATGTCTAAAGAATCTTTAAGAATGGAGAATTCCAAAAAAAAAAAAAAAAAAAATCATACTGCGTGTTGTAAGCCGTTGGACTTAAATAGCAAGAATAACATTTATTCAGTTTTAAAATTTTAGTTATAGGAAGACAAACATGTGTGCAAACTCGTTGTTTTCTCAAATAGATAGTAAGCGAATAAAGTTAAACAAAAATTAAATCTAAAAACATCAGTCAGTTGCGTCATTAAGACTACTAACGTTCACTTATTTATTGAGATTTTATTGAAACATGCATCATAATTCCATATTAGGTTTCAAATCTGTTTCATTTTCGTATAATTACATGTTGTGGTCGTTTCCATTACACATTGCAATTTTCCTGAACATAATTGTGCCAACAACAATGAGAATGCTTCAAATTAGTTCATAACATATGGTTGTAGGTATATTACACCATATTGAAGAGACAACAATTGCAATGATATTTTTCTTTTCTGAACGTAATTAAGAGAAGCAAAGCAAAAATAAAGGTTTCTGTACTGTATATACCCCAAGCACTGAATCCGTTCGGTTATTGAAAATGTCACTTGCAATGCTTCAATCAATAGCCAACTCATTTAAATATTAAATCGATTTGCGGCTTTTCAGTTGTGAACGCGCAACAGAATGTATAGATAGATTTTGTGAAATGCGCTTCCACTTATGTATAAGAATTATATACGTACAGATACAGAAAATACCACCGCAAATACGAGAACTCTTCAATAAAGAATGATCACTTTTTTTTTGACAATGTACCTTTACTCATCCTCATAATTTTAATGATCAATCTTAAAATAGTCTCCCCTGAATACGAAGCACTTGTCTCAGCGTATCTGCCAGTCTTCCAAGACATGCTGGAAACCATTTTTCTAGAGATCCTTCAAAATCACCTCCGCAGCCTTCACCACTGCTTCTGATGATGGACAATGCCTTCCACGAAGGCGTTAGGGAATAGAAAAAGTCAATGAGGCTAAATCCGGACTATAGGGAGGGTGAGGGATGTACTTCACGTTGATTTCTGCAAGATATTCAGCAACAACATTGGCAATATGCGGCCGCGCACTATCGTGATGCAGCACCCAGCCTGCTTCATGGAAATGTGGTCTTTTGCGCCTGATATGGACCTGCAGTGTTTTCAGGACATCCCTGTAATACTGTCCAGTTACTGACGTGTGTGCAGGTACAACATGCTGATAAACCACTCCATGAATATCAAAGAATGAGATGACCGCAACTTTCCTAGCAGAAGCAACCACTGCCCTCCTCGTTAGCGTAGATGGTAGCATGTCTGCCTCACGTTCAGGAGGTACCAAGTTCGAATCTCGGTCACGGTGAGTTACCTGCATATGTTTTTTTTTCGGCGTTTTCCCTTATCCTTACAGACGAACGTCGGGTAGCTCTAAGCTCCATGGACCCTGGACACATTTGAGCAGCATTTCACCCATTTCAATTACCGTCCGATATCACTTAACTTTGGAGGACGTAAAATTACAAAAAACCTTTTGGGGGGTTGGTGATGAAGGAAATTTCCACGCTGAGCTTTGCTGTTTTGCTCTCAGGATCAAAATGATGTAGCCAAGTTTCATCAGCAGTGATTACGTTTGAAAGAAACTCCGGATCTTCCTCTAACATCAACTTTAACTGCATGTTACCTCCATTGCAGCGGTAGGCGATACTGAACATGTCTAAACCTACCTGGTTCTCACCAGGAGTACCAACAATGAAACTACTACGGCGTGTTTGTTTCACATTAAGCTAACAGAATATAATGAGATTGAATTCTAGTGCGAAAAGTTATGACTGTAAAAAAATTATTGAACAGCCCTCATACTTCTGAAAACAGAATTGACACAAAGTGCTTATCACAAAACTGAGTAATGCATAATGCCGGCATTCCTATTTGGTAAGATTGATAATTGTATAAAGAAATGGTAGAGAACAGATATATAAGTGTAACAAATATATGTTAAAATCAAACGATAATATGAAACACGAGATTTGCAAATTTGTCAAGAAGCTGTCAGCTAAGCAATTTAAGTGTTGAGGAAAAGCTATTAGTTATAAGTCAGTGTAGCAATACTAATTAGGCGTTGTGATGAACTCGGCTATCAAGAAATCCGAACACTCGAGGTTCCGGTAACTGCAACTCAGTACGTTCAGAAGTTGCAACATTGCCTGCAAGTATACATGTATGCCAATTATAAAACTTAGAAACGCGAAGAAATTCTTATAAATTAGCAAGTGAAAGATTATAAAGTGATATTTCAGATGCAAATAAGAAACAGAGTTTGGCAAGGTAGGGACTTGGTTGGAATTTAATGAAATAACATTTATTTCTTACATTAATGTTCTTCGAGCCTTACAGGGAAGTAACTTTATATTAAAGATCTGCCTCACTGTAATTGGCATTCTGTAGTGCCTAAAAATCATTATTAGATAAACACATACTTGTCAGTAGCCGAAACCGAGTCCCTTAATATTTTAGATACTAAGCCTAAAAATACGATTGTCAATATTATTTACGGAAGCAATTATTTTTAAACAGCAAAGACGTTCGCATATATAATACAATAGTTACAATAAAGCTAGGATTAAGGAACAGTTTAATTCTTCAATCTCAAACATTTGACAACTCGCTTCAAATAGTTTATTAACCTCCATTAAATTTATCAAGCAACTAACCACAGTCCCTCTGGGCTTAAAGTGTGCATCACTTCTCCAATAAACACGTGCTGACGTTCCCTAAGATCAGCTGTTTACGTTTGACTCTTATCGTTTGAATCTTCCACTATTGCTTATATGTTTTGGAAATTAATTACAATATTTATACATACAATATTTACTCATTACCTAAATGTATCAAATAAGTAATAATATATTCGTACGCAATGTAGTAAAGAACTATTTCCATTCACGCCTCACAGTTTCACTCACTCTAGATATTGTGCTACGAGGTAGTGTTGACACATCCGGAGAAAAAATTTCCTACTTCACTACTGAATCAGCTGGCAGCATATTTATTTAAAACGGAAGGCTGGAGAAGTCAGCAAACGGTAGGGAGACACCAAACGTGAATTCACAATTTATATTACTAGAAAAACGGAGTGTCCAGAATTCATTTAGCAAAATTTAATTTCGAGTTGTTTACTCTTTTCGTACACTTTTCAACTTGTGAATTTTCTTACTAATTTCATTTGCACAACTGTAATAAGCAACAATAATTATATTTCGACCTCTTAACGCAGAGATTTTTTACAGAACTAAATGACTTTAAAATACAGTTAATTAATTCATTACAATAGTAACATAAATCTGCCAACACAGGGTTAAGTATACTTGTTTTACGAGAGTGACTGTACAAATTTAAACTAGAACTGGATGTCGACAAAATCAGGAACGATGAATCAACCTAAGGCAGCTATGCTACGAAACTTTAAATCCATTAAAGTTTTACCCAGGATAACAGGCATTAATTAGCGAAAGAGCTAATTTTGCTTCCCCAAACTAAGAGTCAGGGTGGTACCATATAACTTCCAGCACGAACAGAAGCTCTACATAGCTTACATCCGAAAACTCGAGGAGAAAACACGTATGTAGGTATTATGATGCAGATATGAGCAAAAACGTATCATTTCCTACGTGGCAGCAAAGTTCCCGCAATATCTAGTACTTGAGCCCGGTAATCATCGATGCTTCTTTGTCTGTATGGCCATAGGTCACAATATAATAATAAAAGTGCAATAGCCAACTAATACCTCAAAATTAAGAAGGAATTTATTAAGTTTGCTGCTGTTATATGCAAATAAAGCAAGTGTATATTGGCCAAAATTATAATTAAAAAATAAAATATGTAGAATGTGATAAGCTTAATGACAGTAGTTGACGTGTAGTTAATATATGTTCTACATTTAATGTGGTATTGAAAAAAGTGATAATGAATACTATTACATAAGAACTTCCTATTTACGCACTTTCTACTATATACTTATAAAGAGCAAGCACTGCAATTCAACAACAAAATTCGATACAGAAATTTAATTCCAAAACATGTACACCCTGAACCCAAGAAGTCATTTTTACGAATTGGCCGCGTGTTTTAATTTCATTAGCAAAATGAAATGTACATACTTCAGGCTATTCAAGGCAAACATTTCAAGTAAGTGTTTTACTACATAGAGATAAAGCAGTAATTCGAGAACATTGTATGCCTAAGTTACTGGTAAATATTTTAACAGCGTTTGGCTATGTGATGGTTTTGAAATTATATTTTCTTTGTATTATTAGCAGAGAAAAGAACTTCCCAATTGAGAAAAGGAAAGCACACGTTTTAAAACTGATACCAATAACAAGAAAATTCTGGTAAATGGTTAACTATAAAACAGCAGTGCACAACATAACATCTGTATTTTGACGAGATATACATTTTTGGAGCAGTAAGATTTTGTGGATCTTTTACAGTTTAACAATTGAAGATGTCATCCAGTATGAAGAAAACTACAGAAGCTATCCCCAGAAAATTCAGATACAGGTTTCACTTGTCATGATGTCTTTTTTTTTTTTTAATTTTTTTTTTTTTTTAATTTTACGTCCTCCAACAATAAGTCATATCGGACGATGAATGGAATGGGTGAAATGATGCTCAAATGAGCCCAGGGTCCATAGAGCTTAGAGTTACCCGAAATTCGTCTTTCAGGATAAGGGAAACCCCGGAAAAAAACCTTATCCAGGTAACTCAACCTGACCGAGATTCGAACTCGGGACCTCTTGAACGTGAGGCAGACCCGCTATCACCACGCTACCGAGGCGGGCATGATGTCCTAACCATATAGTATTTTAAACATAATCATCAAAGCATTTAGGAAAAATCAGAGCTTCAAACTTAAGGTGCTCAGGTTTTCTCGAAAACTTTCGCATCGCATACTTGTAAAATGTAGAACCTAAAAATACTGGTATAATAGTTATACTATTCATGCAAACTCACTTATAATAATAATAATAATAATAATAATAATAATAATAATAATAATAATAATAATAATAATAATAATAATAATAATAATAATAATAATAATAATAATAATAATAATAATAATAATAATAATAATAATAATAATAATAATAATAATAATAATTAGAGGACCTCGAAATTCATATCAGTGAAATGTCAATATTTAATTTTTTGGGTGTTAGGGGATTCTTTTTCCTCTCTCTTATGCCTTTAGGCGTCGGGTTGAGGAACACATACTGTGAATCAGATAGAGAACTCAGGAAGAATGTTCAGCCCGACACCTGGTATGAGAGAGAGAAGTAGATGACAATGAGGTCGAAATGAATGAAAGATGATAATGCAGCAATTGGTGGAATGATGGCAGGGGGAAACCGGAGATCCCGGAGAAAACCCGTCCCTGCGCCATGATGTCCACTAAAAATTTCACTCGCGGTCACCTGGGATCGAATCGCTCGGCCACGAAGCGGCCTAATAACTTGCTTTACTATTAAGAATTATTTAATTAAAAATCTTCTATTAGCGGACAAAATTAAATTCGCATTTTGTAAATAGAAATATCTATTTATATACTTTATTATTTGCAGACGATCAAGTTCTCATATCCAGCTCAAAATATGGTCTACAAAAAGTGTTGCATATATTAAATACTACTGTCAATATAGTTTAATAATATCTATAAACAAAACTAAAGTTTTAGCCTTGGAGAGATCCAATACCATAAGAGCCAAAATATTATCAGAAGAAAAACCCGTTGAAGAAGTCAACTACTTTAATTATCTTGGTTGCAATAGCTCTTATTTTAAAAATAGTGACATTTTGAACAAAATCAACAAATTTAGTGGTATGTGTGGCACCATAAAGAGAACCTTAAAAAATACGAGAAGAGAGACTAAATTGAAGTTTTATAAAGAAATGGCAGTTCCTATATTATTATATGGTAGTTAATTTTGGACTTTAATAAAAAAAGAAGAACAAATGATGGAAACAGCAGAAATGAAGTGTTTAAGAAATATAGCAAAGAAGTGATGAAATTCGAAAAGAAATTAATAGTTTTAAGCTAACAGATAGAATAAAGCAATATAGAAATAACAGGAACATGTCGACAGAATAAATGATAGCCGCATTCCAAAATTAGTTTTAGATTACAAATCATTTGGTATAAGAAATATTGCTAGACCAAGAAAAAGATGGATACAACACCTTTAATTTGAAATTTATGAGACTGAAACGAGCCTTGATTGTTGTTGTTGTAATTTGCGTCCTCCAACGTTAAGTCATATCCGACAATGAATGTAATGGGTGAAATGATGCCCAAATGAGCCCAGGGTCCATAGAGCTTAGAGTTACCCGACATTCGCCTTTCAGGATAAGGGAAAACCTTATCCAGATAACTCACCCTGACCGAGATTCGAACTGGACCTCTTGAATGTGAGGCAGACTCGCTACCATGTACGCTACCGAGGCGGGCAACGCGTCTTGATGGCTTAAGCGGTGAAAAGTCGATGATGATGATGAAGATGATGATGATGATGATGATGATGATGATAATCCTTTAGCTAATAATTAAATTCCCAGTTGTTTTATGTGGAGCAAAAGCAGATATGCACAGATTAAGCGAGGTTCCCAGTTTAATTTATCGTCATTATAATGAAGCGGAAAAATACATATTTGATATACATATTTGCCATATCGTATGGCAAAAGCTTTACCTTTACGTACCCGTGAGGTATTCTATAAATTGCAGCGAATGTTCATCACGAACGAAAACCACATATTGCAGTGTTTTGTACGAACGAAAACCACAATGATTCCCTCGTGTTCATTATGGTGTTCATTTAGCATTTGCATTTCCATTTCTTTATCGGTATTCAAACACATGTACGCACGCATACATCATTTGAAATCTCAGTCACGAATATATACAAGCCCCAAACAAATATTTGCATTCGCCGGAAGACAAAAATCGAAAAACCTGCTCATAATTATGCCTGTTTTTATAACTACGTTCCCTAGGGTTAAAATGATTTCCTCTCATACCATGGTTTTGTAATATTACTATAGGGAACAAAAAGTGACAGATAGTGGGAATAATGTAAATATTTGCATAAGCAGGTATTAATAGGCTCTCTGATAACTGGAAGCACGGATGGTAACGTGCCAAAGAGATCATTATCGACGAACTGATAACGAAAAGACTGCTGACCTTGTTAAACAGTACGCAAAGTTGGTAAATAGGTAATCTACTTTAAAGGGTAGCGAATGCAGATGTGAATCTCACTTGAAAAACATGTGACTTTTCGGCTACTGCTGTTTTTAAATCCACGGGTGTTTATTGGGATGGTAAACATTTAACAGATATATTTGGATGTAAACATCGTAACTGACAGAACAATGGCTATTAAATCAGTCATAATATTTGTTTGCAAAATACGAGGGCTGTTCAATAAAGAATGATCACTTTTTTTTTGTTTCTTTGACCACGCACCTTCACTCATTCTCATAATTTTGATGGTCCTTATCAAAATAGTCTCCCCTGAATGCGATGTACTTGTATCAGCGTTTCTGGCAGTCTTCAAAGACATGCTGCAAACCATTTTTAAGATATCCTTCAAAATCACCTCCGCAGCCTTCACCACTGCTTCTGATGATGGATAATGCCTCCCACGAAGGCGTTTCTTCAAGTTAGGGAATAGAAAACGTCACGTGGGGCTAAATCCGGACTATAGAGCGGGTGAGGGATGCACTTCACATTGATTTTTGCAAGATATTCAGCAACATTGGCAATATGCGGCCGCGCATTATCGTGGTGCAGATTCCAGTCAGCTTCGTGGAAATGTGGTCTTTTGCGCCTGATATGGACTTGCAATGTTTTCAGGACATCCCTGTAGTATTATCCAGTTACTGACGTGTGTGCCGGTACAACATGCTGATAAACCATTCCATGAATATCAAAGAATGAGATGACCATAGCTTTCCCAGCAAAAGCAACCACTTTTGCTTTTTAGGGGTTGGTGATGAAGGAGATTTCGACACTGAGCTTTGCTGTTTGCTCTCAGGATCATAATGATGTAGCCAAGATTCATCAGCAGTGATTACGTTTGAAAGAAACTCCAGATCTTCCTCTAACATCAACTTTAACTGCATGTTACCTCCATTGTAGCAGTAGGCGATACTAAACATGTCTTGAACTTACCTGGTTCTCACAGGCGGGAACCAGGAGTACTAACAATGAAACTACTACGGCCTGTTTGTTTCACATCAAGCTAACAGAATATAATACGATTGAGTATTAGGGCGAAAAATTATGACCGTAAAAAATTATGATCATTCTTTATTAAACAGCCCTCGTAGAAGACATCCTTTGACATGGTTTCGCTCTCTCTGGATCAGTTGTTGGCTTTGGAAAAACAAAAAAAAAAAAAAACATTTACAAGTTCCACATAAAATAAAACTACTCTGGAAATGGAAAAGCGTGAACATTCGTTCACACGGTGTTTCTGGTAGTCCTTCATTTGGAATAGACGACCAAAATTACGTCAGACGTAGTAAAATATCTCTGTTGTTATTTGGGAACATTTGGCAACACGATAGGCATCAAGGAGTACCAGTCTGTTGAGAATCTTTGAAATTACATGCATTTTGAATGATCATGAAGGGAGAACAGAGCGAATCGTAACTGACGAGTTCGGCCAAGTATAAAGCTTAAAATGTAAATAATAATAATAATAATAATAATAATAATAATAATAATAATAATAATAATAATAATAATAATAATAATAATAATAATAATAATAATAATAATAATAATAATAATAATAATAATAATAATAATAATAATAATAATAATAATAATAATAATAATAATAATAATAATAATAATAATAATAATAATAATAATAATAATAATAATAATAATAATAATAATAATAATAATAATAATAATAATAATAATAATAATAATAATAATAATAATAATAATAATAATAATAATAATAATAATAATAATAATAATAATAATAATAATAATAATAATAATAATAATAATAATAATAATAATAATAATAATAATAATAATAATAATAATAATAATAATAATAATAATAATAATAATAATAATAATAATAATAATAATAATAATAATAATAATAATAATAATAATAATAATAATAATAATAATAATAATAATAATAATAATAATAATAATAATAATAATAATAATAATAATAATAATAATAATAATAATAATAATAATAATATTAATAATAATAATAATAATATTAATAATAATATTAATAATAATAATATGATGATGATGATGATGATGATGATGATGATGATGATGATGATGATGATGATGATGATGATGATGATGATGATGATGATGATGATGATGATGATGATGATGATGATGATGATGAAGAGGATGAGGATGAGGATGAGGATGATGATGATGATGATGATGATGATGATGATGATGATGATGATGATGATGATGATGATGATGATGATGATGATGATGATGATGATGATGATGATGATGATGATGATGATGATGATGATATGATCAGGGCAGGCACTTTGGACACCAAAACATTGGTATGAGGCGGTTGCAGGTTGCGAGACACTGACCTATGGAACCTTCTGACATTTCATTACCTCCGCGACCAGTCATAACGCGATGGGATACTTTGGCTTCCCGCAGTTGTCTACTGTGCTAAATATTATCAAATAATAGTTGAAGTTATCTATAATTTTGATGACAAAGACAGTTGTGCCATCAAAACTGTGAAACGTCTCCTTTTTAGCAAACTTTTTGAAAATATTTGCTACATAGCAAATGTTTAGCAGAAACCATCACCTATTTGGAGACTTCGAATATTGAAATGTGTGCTGCTTTAGGGGTGGTGGAAAAGGTTTGTGAAAAAATAAACGAAATCTTTGTGATACTAATAATTGCGTTAAACAAAAGCTTCAACGTAGGAACGTAGGCTTCCACGGCTCGAGCCCTGAAGCAGCCTACAAAATGGTGGGTGAAACGTCGGCAATTAGCCAACATACGACGCGGCCTTCTCCGGAAGCTAAGGTTACCTACAAAAGCTTCAACGTGTTCTTAAAAACAATACATCATATTCGAAACTACGTGAAGTGCGAAATTGTTTAAATAGCAACACAGATTCAAGTATAAACTGTTTCAAGTATGCTCCAATCACATCATGCGATGTACAGTTCGGCCGCTCTTTCTCCGGCTCTGACATTTCTCGAGAAGGGGAAGCAGGCCGTTGCCAGTTCTTTAGCGAATTTCATGCAGAGGAACAATGCGCATTTTAACTACTTCACATATTTACATATTTCACGAACCAGTAGCCCTATTATTATAATAGCGATGATGATAATAATAAGGCTTACGAACACTAAAAGTCGGAATTCACGCGCGCAAAATATAGCAAAGAAAGTTCACCAGCACAAGCAGCTAAAGCCACGTGGCTCAAACAAATTTAAGCTGGCAACACGGTGTTGGGTTCGGAAGCCACGCCTAGCAGCGACAATACTAGCAGACAGTTTTAACTTCCTGACCACAACACCGGATATACAGACTCCCAGTACTACCAACAGATGCAGTAAGTGTGTGAAAGTTTTGGACCTAATATTCGAATATAGTGGTGTTGCTATAAACATCTTGCATGATAATGAAATTCTAAGTTGAATTTCAGTGTTTTAAAGGTAATATAGTACTGTATTTTCATTCTAAAGATAATTTTGAGGATGTTTTTAATTGCTTATTACTGTATGTTGGTACTATTAAAGTTCCCCCTCCATCTCTTGCTGTCGCAAAACGTCAGAGCCGGAGATACAATGGCCAGACTGAAGAGAGAACATTCTCTCAATACAAAAATATTTTGTCAGACAATAGAAAAAGTTTCGATTTTGAGAATTTACGAATGTACATTGCAATAAAATTAATGACTATAAATAAAATTAAAACAATGTGATTTCAATAAATCTGCGTATATGTTCACAAAAGAGACTTAGAGACCCTCTCATATTATTCATATACCTATAAGCGCCTCTTTGTTGTCGTTGACTGACTGTACGTACCAAAAGGTTTGAATTGGGTGTAGCGTGCTCTACAGACGTCCTTCTCCCACCCTCAGTTCTTGGTAAACAAACCTAATTCTATGGTTTCAGCGTAGTAAACGTAATAGGTTCGGTGTCTAAAGTTCTTGCCCTGGTTATGATTTACTAATTATAAAAGACCATTCTGAATAAAGAGGAATTCACTGTCATACGGCATTTTAATCAAAATTGTTGAAATAAAATACTAGGATCCTTTTTATATGAAAAGCTAAGTAGAGTTAAGTCTGGGAGATTGAAAATCTTCCACTGGTAGCCTTGGAAAGTTAAATACAACATTTGGCATTTAATTTAGTTTTTGTTTTTGTTGTGATGTTTCGACATTAATACGCGCAGACACAAATGGATGCAAGCGTAAATTTCCTAATGTTTTTGGGCTCGGGAACCTAAAAAGGTACATATTTTAAATATAAAAAATTCTCGGTAATGAATTTTGGATGTAATGTAATACATGTACACAGTACAAAAAGGTTAAAGATAACAGCTAAATTAATCCGGGATGGAAGCGTCTACAGAATTTCCATTTCTCGTTGTACTCGGGCTATCATCACACGAAGCCGAAGCTGTTATCTCATGCTTTAACAAGACCAATGTCGTTTACATGAGGCTCTGTGTGATGTATGCCGTATAGCCTTGATGGCGCCGGAAGAGCCTTTAACTGGGGCGTGTCTATAATATGACAGTCCTTGACTTTGTATTCAGTTCAAGAGCGTGAAGAAACCTGTAGTGGGGCACCCTTTCGCTTTCAACATTTTCTTAAGATGAACTATGAATTAGTTCCGTTGTATTAAATCCAGAAATGGGATACAGCGATTAACCGGAATATTTGTTAAAGCTTCCAGAATTTGAAAAAATAATTATGATTCGTTACATTCTTCAGATATAAATCAGAGTTGTTGGTGTCTTGAATATTAACACCATGCTACAAATAAACAATAATAACATGCAAAATAAGTGATCAAAACACCGCATTAATTTTGATTTAAACACATGGTAATTTACGTATATTCAAAGTTAAAATTAATTAAACTTTGTTCACAAGCGTGGACCTGTGTACACAGCACTTAAGAAACAAAACTAAGAAAATATATTTCACCTAAATGTGGTATGTTCAGAAATTAGACAGTATCTATGTTTGGTGCGGAAACAATGCTATATTTCAAACACAATCCTGACTATACCACTTGCACGCTCACAAAATAAATCAAGTTTTTAAAGCCACCTGATAGTTCGAAAAATACCGCATGAAACTTTGTTACGGATTTTTTTTTTTTTTCTTCTGCAATTTACGTTGTCATATCGTCATATCGGACGATGAATGACAGGGCTGATATGATGCTCAAATGAGTCCAGGGCCCGTGGAGCTTGGAGTTACCTGACATTCGTCTTTCAGGATAAGGGAAACCCCGGAAAAACCCTTATCCAGGTAGCTCGCCCTGACCGAGATTCGAACTCGGGACATCTTGAACGTGAGGCAGACATGCTAAGTTTTACGGAGATGATATCGAATTGAGAGAAGGTTATTTCCAGCAAGATGGAGCAACCTGCCGTACATCTAATGACACCATGGAACTTGTAATCAGTTTCTATAATAATCGAATGATCTCAAAAGGTCTGTGCCCTTCCCCCACAGATCCCCTGACCTAACGTCACCGGATTTTTTCTTGTGGAGGTAACTAAACAATAGAGTGTACAAGAATAGGCCACGGACAATTTATGTTCTCAAGGAATCCATTCGAACCGAAATAAATAACATTGGCGAGGATACTCTCCGTAAAACTTCTGAGAATATAGTGAGACGAGTGCAAACATGTATAGATGCTGGTGGAGGACACTTTCAACATTTTCTCTGAGATGTAAATAGTGTAATGTAATCTTCCAATTGTGTATTATATTGTCACCCGAACGTCGGAACTTCCGATAGAACCGGCCGGCAGAAGGACCAGACGGGAATCTTTCAGCACACGCCCACCCATTTGACTCGTGTAACTAACTGAAGGGATGATTAGGATAGCGACACGAGCCCCTCCCACCAGACGTCTGGAAACCTCGGGATATTTGTGCGCGCACGCGAACCTTCCAGAAACGGCGATCTTCCCTGTATAAGGCCTGCAGTTGGCGAGTCAGCTCAGTTCTTGGCGAGCAGCCGTGAGAGCGCCGAGTGAGTGAACGGACCGGAAGACTGTGTACGTACATCGGAGGAATTGTGCGTAGTTGCGAGTGCAGAGTGGATCTGTGACAGACAAACTGGTGAATTGTAATTGTGTGCGCTACGTAATTCTCTGTAATCGGCAAGTGTTCCAACTGTAATTCGGTGGAAATAAAGAACATTTCGAGTCTGTGCAATTGGACTTTTAATTTCACGAACCCACAAAGTCACAATATTCTCCCAAAGTTGCACGTGTGTCCTATTATTGGTTCAAAAGATATGGTCTATTGAAATGGTTCAGATTCATATGGATCACATTATAGTTATGGTAATCTGAGAATAAAACAGACCTCGACTTTATTTGAAAATTAAAAATAGCAAGGAATATATATTTAACATAAATTGTGCACTATAACGATATCTATATTTTGTGGGCACCAAGATGTTATCTATGTCTTACCTTTTATCAATTATAAAAAGCTACTCCTAAAAACAGAGGACTTTAAAAGTCATGTCCAAAATATTCAAGATAAGTATTTCATTTTTCAATAAGCGTAATTGTGATTTTAATTAGAATTACTACAACCATTTTAATAGAATAAGAATTATACAACCATTTTCCATGAAAAGGTAGCTTGGGGTGACAAAAATGTTTAAAAAATTTGGTGTTGCATTCTTGAAGATGCTAAGTTTAGGCAATTAACGGACTTGTTTTTGTGCAAACAAACACTCAGAAATACGGATCATGTCCTGAATTTACCACAGGTATACATAAGGTAAATAATTAATTTATATATTTTATATTTATTTCCGAACCAGTTGTAAATAAATTACACAATATTCTTACATATTACTTGCTTTGCTAATTTATCCCTTAGTCCGTCAGATGTTTTAACGCCGTGGTTAAAGTAATGGTTAAAATAATAGGCACTTAAGTGTGTACGGCGAGCAAGAGACTTCACAATTCAGAAGTCAAATAAATATTAAACTCCAAGCTTTCAAGAAGTAGGTACCTCCTCCCAGAAACGCGTATAATTTACGCATGAATACCATCTAGTAAATTGTAGTTATGAAGGCGAATATTCCAAATTTTTAATGACAGATATTTTCTATTTTTCTATAAATAGAAGTTTTAGGAAACAACACTGAAGTCACAAAATTGTTTCTTATGCAAGAAACAACTACATCGCTTATCTTAAGGTCATTCAGTCAAATCCCTAGGTCATAAGAATGACAAGGGCCTAGATTTAGTATTGCATTTGTGTCTCTTTAAGAAAATTTTAATCCAAAGTGTATCTGGTTTTCAGGAGAAAGGGTTCTAAAACCAACAAGTGGGGGGTGAGATTTAACACTACGTCTGCTCTTTTATTAAATCATCTTCTCTCTTTATTGGACTTTTGTAAAACCATTCAAGCATATCTTGCCCTCATTGAGCACGACTTATCCCGAACTCCTAACCAACAATGTTATCGGCAGAATGTCCAACTTTCCTCACTTCATCCTGACAAACTTTCAAGTTCTGGAAATGCTATACCAACCCTTACTAGAAGAATCTCTGTCAGAATGCTCAAATGTTTTACGTGCAATTTTTAGCAGTTTTACACTTTCTTTATGGTTCTATAATTGTTTATTAGCATAGAGGTTACATATTTTCACGTTATAACATACACGCAAAAAATAAACGAACTCTCACGTCACCAAGTTAACCTTTCTGGGGATAAAAGCATATTCTCCAATCATTGAGTAAAGTAATCTTCATATTTGACATAAGATATCTGTTATTAATTTCTAGCGAAGCAGTTTTCTCTCTCTATGCAGATGCTGTTAACTGATATGATTATAACATATGGAAAATGGAAATGAGAGTCATTGGAAGATTTTTGCATTTACAACAGTTATTAAAATAAAAATTAAAGACATATTTAACACAGGATCGACTGACGCTTTCTGTCTTCTGTGTGCTGAATTTTACATCATGATCATCTTATTCTTTGCAATAAAATGTAGCCGCGTTTTTTTTTTTTTTTTTCCGGTACTCGCTGGAAAGCATGAACTTCATATATTTTGTGAAGCAACTATTATTTGCCTACTTTATGGCTTTCGAGTCTCCCTGGAGAAGAGGGTGTCAGTTGTACTAGACGACACCAGAGTTTCAGTCTGGAACTGTTAGGGACCCTTCCCCCGGAGCACACCCCCTCAAAGGGCCAATCCATAGTTTCTGTCTATAGTACTTTATAATTTAACCTTGCTTATATTGAATAGGATAATTTATAAAATAAAGTACGCTGTAATAATTAATACTAATAATAACTGATTACATAAACTCCTTTGGACTGTTTCAATTATTGCTAACTATACATATGCCCGTTGTGGGGCATATGCATGTCTGCCTCACATTCAGTCAGCATAACGCTTTTTTCCGGGGTTTTTCCTTATTCTGAAAGATGAATGTCGGGTAACTCTAAGCTCTATAGACGCTGGGCATATTTGAACATCATTTCATCAAGTTTATTTATCATGCGACTCAAGTTAGAGGACGTTGATTAAAATTAAAAAAAAAAAACCCACTTTGCAAATCTAAATTAAATCTAGAGTATTCTACACATATTTATATTTAAACTACCATCTATTGGTTACCTAGTTCATTACAGTCACAATATATATGATCACCAACGGGAAACAAGTTGAATTGACCTAGATCTCGTCCGCTGTTGATAAAGTTGGCAATGAGATCGCCAAGGCAGCAGCAAAAGAAGCCACAAGATAGCCTCTAGCTAACATGATCCAGACTCCACACCAGGATTTTCAGCATCATATCAAAAGGATCGTTCTGCAGAGGTAGAAACCTAATTGGCGTTCTTCCTCAAACAGTAAGTTACACGATAAATGTTCTACATTCAACTCCCGTTTCTGATCTGTCGCCTTCGACGATTTCCTAGATAATAAACCAAGTATTTATAACATATTCCGATTTATCAAAGGTATTTAGTGACAATGGTTTGATAGTTATCTTATTAAAAATGTAATCTGCATGTTTGATGTGATGTATACCAGACAACGTAAGAACAATATGATCTTTGGGTTAAAGCGACATCATTATCATCACATGCAAACTGCAGTGAACGCTTAGTTCCTCATATTGAAAGGAAACATGACCTCTTTAAAGCATAAACTGTATGAGGTTTTTAGTGATACAGCAGAACAACGTTTACCCGGATCAACCTGGACCACAGCCCAGTTAGTGAAAATTAAGTTTATCCAGCGAATGATGGAAAAACGATAAAAAAATATGTACATTACTAAAATATGTTTACTGGAGATTAAAAATTACTATCGACACACTTTCACCTACAAACACCTATAGTGTATACTCCTGTGTATTTGCACTGTACACAATATAGCTACAAACTAGTAGGTAGTAAAATAGGCAGTGAGTTTCTGCCATCTCAGTTTAGTGTACTGCTTAGGAACCTACGCGATCTCGCATCCGCTTTAATCCACATCTCGCATTAGAATTTTATTTAGAAATGTTTCGGTGTGACTCTGGAGATAAAGCATCAGTTTCTGTATGTCTGCTACTTACCGCTTTTGCGTGAGTCATAACCACAGCTGGTTCATCAACACTGTCTGAATATTCATTTTCATTTTCAGTAACACTGCATGATGCAATAATGTGTTCCACTGTAATCGATAACCTCCGTCATTGTCAATGTCTTCTTCATCAACATCGGAACAGCTATCGATATATTTAAAAGTGGCTACAAAACCTTCCACACTTATTTGTTTTTCTTCTTCTTCAACATTTTTTCTAGCAAGTCACACGCACCACGCCACAACTTTTCCCATGACGTTTAAAGATTCTCTTCCAACTCGGTCCCAAGCAGTTGGGGTGAGTGCAATGAATTCACCCGCTGGCAAGAGAATTCGAGTAATGTACCTACTCAGAATAGCAATTAATCGTCTGTAAAACAAGTCTTCATTACAACATATACATATATTCAAAATTGGTTCGAGTTATCTGGCCTTTCGGGTTAAAGAGGTCCGGATGAGCGAGGTTTAACTGTATTTACCATTAACCATTTCGAAAGTATTCCCTGAGTTATTTTAAACCTTTTTATTTTTTAAAAATTTAAATTTACCTCGATACATCATATATGTACCTAATATATTTCAAAAGAAACATTTTCGCTTCAATTCGTAAGAATGAATTGTCCTGCAATGTACCTAAGGTGCGTTATTCAAATTATTTTAGCATATAGCTATTCTTTTGTTCAATTTGAGGTGGAATTGAACAATACTGCATACATAGAATACTTGTGAACAAGTAGTGGATTAAAAAGGATTATGCAACCTACACGCATTATATGCTCTGATGTTACTTGCCAAAACAAAATCCGTCTTTTGTTTTGGTTGTAAAAGTGGTTATAGCAAATCCCTCTACATGCGTATAAATCTGCAGATAACACAGTTTAACGCGTATCTACCTATGAAAAAATTGGCAAATATCACTACCTCATCACACGGTTCAAATTGAGATGCCCCATCAAGTAAATTGGTTAACCTCGAGGTGAGAGATTTTAAATGGGATTTCTAATCACGAGGAGTGAGTGAGAGAGGAACCAAGGATAGGCCGCAAGCGAGATCGATCCGATCGTCCCTCAACATGATTGCTTCGCGTCTTGAGTTGATTGCAGTCACCAGCGTGGCCCAGTTAAGAGTCTGGGATGGGGAGGTACCATCCTTCATCATTTCCTTCCCCATGGCATGCCAGCTAGCGCTCCGAGTGGATATGAATGCAATTACACAGCGGTCGCCAGCATTACTCCGCAGAGAGATTTCAAATGGGCCTCCAGCATCCATTTTATTAGATTTTTTTGTGTCAGTGGCAGTGCTGTCAGGCTTTAAATGAACACTCAGAGATGTACAGCGACAGATTTTTGAAACCTGTAAGTGTAGTAGTCAAATGGAGTTTAAAATGTCATGATTTGGCCTGCATAACGTATAAATGTAGATGATGATGACGACTAATTATTATTAATTATTATTATTATTATTATTATTATTATTATTATTATTATTATTATTATTATTATTATTATTATTATTATTATTATTATTATTATTATTATTATTATTATTATTATTATTATTATTATTATTATTATTATTATTATTATTATTACTACTACTACTTTTATGCATGGAGAAACGAATAATCCCTTAACAACTATGGAATGACGTAACGTTTTCACGAGTTTCTTATTAAGTTTATCCTCTAGTTGCATACATCTTTTTTTGTGTAATGTACGTTCTCCAAAGTTAAGTCATATCGGACGATGAATGGAATGGGTGAAATGATGCTCAAATGAGTCTAAGGTCCAGAGAGAGCTTTGAGTTACCGATATTCGTATTTCAGGGTAAGGGAAAATCCCGGAAAAACCTTATCCAGGTAACTCACCCTGACCGAGATTCGAACTCGGGACCTCTTGAACGTGAGGCAGACACGCTGCCATCTACGCTACCGAGGCGGGCAACATTCTATGTAGGACTGTAGGAAATAAGTCTTAAAATAAGGAAATCATTCTAATATAACTTGCGGCATCTTCATATGTTATGAAAGGTAGCAACTCTCCCTGCAATTCTATTTATTATATGATGTATTGAACCGATAAACAAGACGGCCACTTGCATTCATTCCCTTCTGGGAGGGAAGTGAGCAGGTGTTACGGATAATGTAGCCTTTTCTTAGGACAGCATAGTAGAATTCAATTACGAGGGGCACTATTTATATTTTGAGTCTTGACAACCCTGAATGTTGTAAGCGCCATCTGACATCTCCAATAGAAAGTTTGACATTGCAGACCATAATGTGATTCAGACATTTTGTCAATAGAGCGTTATTTGTTTTGTTTACATTAACTTGAAAATTCTGTTTCAAAAAAAAAAAAAAAAAAAAAAAAAAAAACATGGAAGAAAGCAAAGGAGGCCATGACTTGCGTTATTGGCTGCGTATTGATAGCTCCGCGGTGTTAATGTGGATTCCCTGGCACATTGACATTTATGGAAACGATTTGGCTGACAAAGCGGCAACTAATCTTCCAAGTATAAATCTCAATGCTAAAGTGCCTTTTCAAGACGTCTGCGTTTATTTGGAGGAAAAAAAAAACACATTCTATAACATATGGAAACAAACTTGGGTTAATTATCCGAAAAGCAAGCTTTAGTGTGAGTGTGTGGTGTTTAAGGGCCCGTCGACAACAAGGTCATTTGGGCCAGGCAAGCTTTATGTAACAAGAAATAATTCTACAGAGCCCTTTTTAGTTAATTTCCTAAGTCGCCGAGAAGGGCAGAGGCGCTTGAACTGTTTATCTGCTCCGGCAGTGGATCTATTTACTAGAAAAATGAGTGTATGATAGTGCAGTCACCCATGCTGCCATGTTGCAGCTATGTTTTTTTTTTAATTTACGTCCTCCAACGTTAAGTCATATCGGACGATGGATGAAATTGGTGAAATGATGGGGTCCATGGAGCTAAGAGTTACCTGACATTCGTCTATCAGGATAAGGGAAAACCCCGGAAAAACCTTAACCAGGCACCTCGCCCTAACCGAGATTCGAACTCGGGACCTTTTGAACGTATGGCAGACATGCTACCACCACGCAACCGAGGCGGGCACAGCTATGTTGTCACATAGCTCACCTATACATAATACCTTAAGTCGGCGAAAGGAGCCACTGATGCCTTCAAAACCCATTTTGGAGGTATCTGGGATAGCTGCTTTGACAAATGGTTCAAACGGATGCAACAGTGTGTTGATGATAAAGGAGAATATTTTGAAAATCAAGAAAGCAGTTTTCAATCAGAAACTACTTTGTTCTAATTATGAGGCTCAAAATATAAACAGTTTCTCTCGTATTCAATTATTCTTCAATAAGGTCCAGAACCTTTTTGCACTTTTGCGGCTTAGAAAAAATATAACTGTTTCATTTTCTTTCTAACAGCCTCGGAAACTTGGTGTACCGGTATTGCTGCTTTTCGGCCGCCTATCATAATGAACTAAGTATGCTGGATATTGAACGAGGTGCAGTATACCGCAGCAAAGAAAGTCTCCGGGGTGTGAGACGCAGGGTTGTTGGAGAATATTCCCACGCCCTCCCTGGATAGATTTATGACACCCCATGTCAGTTCAGTTATGGACCATTCAAGAACATTCTGACGTCTTATACTTTTGTGAATAAATCTTCTCAGTTCAGTTTTAGTGTACAGAGTGAAGAGGGCACATGCTTTTTAACGGCTCTACTCCTTGTGTAGCATGCATTCTCTGTCACACACATTTGCTGTCGTTATCCCACTGTAAGGGTGACACTGGGTGGCACATTCCTCTCAGGGACTTACTTTGCGTTGGTCGACAGTAACACAGTAGGGACGACACAGTAGGGTTGTGCAGAAGTATTTAAATTGTTAACAATTAGAGCACAACAAACTCTAATCGCCGAGCGGATATTCGAGGTGGTTTGCAGCTCGCTTAAGTTTTCAGTGGAAGAAATGAATTTATCCCTTCTTCGGTTAACCGTCCTTCACATTTTGACTTATAAATCCAACAAAATCTTTGGTGCCATTTTTTAGACATGTAGCTTAAGTTATTTCTAAAGAAATATATTTGATCCACCAGTTTAAGAATGTTTTAATTCATTTCTAATACTTCATTGCAGCCAGTCACATTTATAAAAAATTCATTTTGGCTCACTCTATGATCTTTTCTTCTCTCCTGAAGCCTAAAACTTGCAATCATACAGTAATAGGGAACGTGTTCATCAGTTTATAAATCTTTAGCTCAGTTTCTCTTGTATAATTTTAAACGATCTCTTAAGTTCCCAAAATAATAGTTAAATTTGACAATTATAAAATATAATTTTTAAAGTAAATTATATCAATCCCAGATAATGCATAAATTATCCCTTATTTAACTGGGTTTCTCGTCAGATTTATTTTGAACCTTATGGAATCTAATTTTTTGGATAATGTAAGCTCTGATTTCTTTATTTATATATTAACAAAGCAAATTTTATAACATTCTTTAATATCTAGAGCCTTCTGTAAACTATTTTCATGAGCTAGATGTGACGTTTGATTATAAATTACATACTTCACCCTTAAAATATCCGGGAATCAAAACTATGCTCCATTATTAGTCTTGACCGTATTTTTTTGTCAATTTTAGATTAAGTAACCGTATCATTATACGGCTAGTAGCTTAAGCTAACTACAGCAGCCAGTCAGTTTTGAAGCTTCTTTAACAATGTCTAATAATTCACTATTGGGCCCAGTAACTATACTGTACGAATTGCCAACTACTCAAAGGATTTACACAGCTTTGTGCGTAAGCGCTCTCACAGAATAAATTTAAATTTAAGACCATTACGAAACAAATTGCTCTCTGAAGAAGTTAGGTGTCTAACCGTTAACTTTCCTTATTTTCACTTTCCTGACATCTTCCAAGTTTTATTCCTTGACGCAGCTCCAGACTATATTTGGCGAGGAAAATACTTTTATGGAAATCAAGGCATCACGCAATACAATACGTGACTTGGGGGATGAGCAAAAACTTTTTCTCCTATGGAGAAAGCCTGAATCTTGAAAAGAACGAAGAAAAGCTGTATTGAATATAATTTGCTGCTTATATTCCTTAAAATATTTTAGAACACCCACACTGCTTCCTTGAATAGAAAATAAGTGAATTTAAGGTTAACTTTTATAAGCAGTTTAAATTATGACTGAACCTATATACAACTGATTGCTTATAAAATGGTAAAGCTTAAAATTTCATGACATTATTTTACAGAGTTCGCTGTTACTGAGGGGAAGATACTCTAAGTACTTTTAAACCGGCTACTTAAAAGCAGATAATTACAAAATAACTATTCAGAGGTATCTATTTTCGGATGCTAGAATCTCCCAAAATAATAATGGGAACACAAAATATGGCAAAATTATACCACAACTCAAAGCATTTTACCAGGAAGTATGTAGCAATAAATTCCAGTTGCATCTCTAAATTGCCTCTCAGTTCCACATAAATTAGTTCCCAAATTTTAAAAGCTTCAAACTTGAAAATGGTTACACTTCATTTTCATACAGATGTTATCACTGGAACCCCAACAATTGCCATAGTCTAACTCCAAGACTCTGGTCACTCTGCTTGCGAATGTCTTGCTTTTTCTACGAGATGGACTTTCCCATTAATTGTTATAAAAGTGAACAAGCCTAAAAATAACTCTTTTCCCAATAACGATTACAAAAATTACGAAATCACTAATTAATCTCTGTTTCATATAACCATGCCCCGCTGACATGTATCACTCCGGGTGCAACTACCTTCCCCCTCATCCTAATTGGCTAATGCTTTCGCGCCATAGGCCATAGGCGGTGCCTTCCCGTAACATTTAAACCTGTACTAAACGTCATAATAATTGGCAGGAAGATAGATAAAATCATACAAATAAGAATATGAAGGCATGCAAAAATAATGAAGTTTATAATAAAACCGAGCAAGTTGAAACTGAATGAATGAGCAACGAAACTGAAACAAGTTTATAATGAAAGGCCTTCGGCCTTTCCCACTGGGATTTTTTAAAACCAGCGCACATACCTTGCAAAAATACTTGTCTTTCAGTCTTAAAATTCGTGTCACGCCATACTTGTCGTGTGTCCTTCATTCACCCAAGTCTCGTCAAGGTAGTATATTTTGCGATTTGTATCCCGGTACAATCTGATTGTCCTTATATAACGTCTTCGCCACACAGCAATATCACCACTGGAGTGGTAAGTTTTCCTGTTGTCTCAATTTCATGTCGCGATGTTCCTACGCATCTAACACACCTGTAAGTTCAGAGCACAGCTGTTCGACTTCTTTCACTAACAAAGACGGATTCTTCTCTGTGAGCGCATTAAACACATGCACCATAATTCTTTTTTCGCCGCTTTGTAAAGGTTTTCCCTTGCGATGCTTCAGCGAAAAGCTGGCGGTAGACTCTGCCAATATACATATAATAAGTACACGCGCAATAAACGATCAATAAAATAATTTAGCTCTCGCACTCGGCACAACACACCTTCAAATGGCGATATATGACTAATCCAGTTCAAAACAAGGTCAGTGATAAAAAGTCATATAAACAAATATGTCATCACTACCGCTAAAGCACGTGGTATCGTGCCATATGCTTGATAGCAAAGGAACCTCCTCTTTAATTCGTTTAAGAATTAACATGCATTTCAGATAGATCAACTCTTGTGTAATGTATTTAATTCAAACAGTTACGAAAATGTAAATTTGACAATTCCCTTCCAACATATAAAGATATATCACCATGTTAAATAACGAACTAATTTTTACCGCACAACAGTCAGCACCACAACAGCAGCCAATGAGAGGTGATAAGGTCACGTGACCGTTTAGAGATACGGGGCAAGCTTATGTGAAACAAGGATTAACTCTGTTAACGGTTACCAAATCTGTGTGATATCACTCTCTGCATGTGCAGTGGTATTGCGTATCTGTAGCTATCTCAACATTACGCTTATGTGACAAATTAAGATTATCAGTATGTATTGTATGCTAAATAATATTGAAAGTTTGGGCGTTAATGTTTCTCATATCTACAAAATCTCCAGATGTCCTACAAGTTATGCAAGATAGTATATGCTTAATTTCAGTTCATATTGATGCACTTTCTCTTGTTTAAGTGAAATTGCTATTTAGGATTGAATATGGCTACAAACCAATCGTTCAGTATAATCTAGAATTGCAAAATGAGTAAACGCAGGAGAACGTATGGATGTGTGTAGTGTTTAACGCCCGCTTTTACTACATACGGCACCCGGAACCCAGGCCGCCTTGGTGAGAGCCAAACGGTCTAACCACTGAGCCACGGCGTGGCCTAGAACGTATGGAGTTGCCTCACATTCTGGAGGAATGAAGAGCATCTGCTATTTATAAACCATCGTAGTAATCACAGCTAGAAAAACTTATTTTTGGAATTATTATAATAAAGTAAATCTACTCGTATAGTGACATCGTATTGAAACGTACATAAAGTCAATCGTTACATTACTCATTGGTGTAAACTGCAAAATGATAACTATGAAAGCCAATATCTTAATATAATTTTAACCATTAAAACTCTTTAATTAGGACAGTTATAACCGTTGCCCGAAAGTAATTATTTGTCACATCCCCAGCCCAACAGAATGATCGACTACAAGAATTATATATTTTATTTTGATAAAAAACATTTTTAAATTCTATTCATTTTATGTAATGAATTACATCTACTGTCCCTATTTTAAAAACTATGAAAGAAACAACCAAAACGAACATTGATACGGCATGAATACCTGTAAGAAATTTTTTAATATGTACTCTACAGAATACAATTTTAAGCTATAGATTCGTTGAAACATTTCATGCTTAAACGATTCTGAATCATATATAAACGCCTATTATATATATAATTTACGTCCGCCCCAACGTTAAGTTATATCGGACGGTGAATGGATTGGCTGAAATGATGCTCAAATGAGTCCAGGGTCTATGGATTTAGAGTTACCCGACATTCGTCTTGAAGGATAAGGGAAAACCCCGGAAAAACCTTATCTAGGTAACTCGGGACCTCTTGAACGTGAGGCAGACATGCTACCATCTATGCTACCGAGGCGGATATATATATATATATATATATATATATATATATATATATATATATATATATATATATATATGAGCACTTATTTTGTATGTTTTTACCTCTGACGCATTTCCTCGGATGCCTAATGTCATTTGTCACTTTCCAGTTTTTGAATTTATTTACTGTGCATATACCAAAATTTTACAGTTTACAACTTTAGGCTAGATTTAGGTTAAAGAAGGAAATCACTGTTCGGATGACTTAATGCTAGAATCTATAGTAGGACTGCAGAAGACAATAAGTGAAATCCAGAAATTCTGTGAAGAGTGCGGAATAAAAATAAACATAAATAAATCCAAAATTAGGTCTTCAAGAAAGATGTTACACTTAAAAAAGATGAAAAGTGGGTACTAAATGGCAAAAGGGTAGAAGTGGTCAATGAATTTGAATACTTACGAGTAAGGCTGAATAACAATGGAAAATGGAGAACACACAGGAGAAAAACTGAAGTAAAAGGAAGGGCGGCAATGCATGGAATAAGAATATGCAAATATAAGTTAGAAATGACAACCAAGTGGTTAGAAATAATGTATGAAGCACTAGTGGAATCCAAAATGCTGTATGCAGTGGAGATCTAGGGGAAGGGGGGAGGGCGCTGAGGTAAAAAAAAAAAAAAAAAAAAAAAAAAAAAAAAAAAAAAAAAAAAAAAGTGGACCAAAACTACAGAAGGTCTTGTAAATAACTACTAGCCTTACCAAGTCAACAACTAGGGAAGTAGCTGTAGCACAATTTTTCTTTATACAATTTGGTTCTATCCTCAGTTACTCTGCCTCAAAGATTGAATTACTTTTAGATAATTTATTAGAATTTTAAAAGTTCTTATTTTAATCAGGAGTAACACATTTAAAAAGGCATATTTGCTCAAGAATTTTGTCAACAACAAAAACAAGTGCATCATGTTCATATAACAGGAGTGTGCCTACAGATCACACAGCATTACTTTCAGTGAGTTAATCTTTCCTTTTACCTTATTTTCAGTGACTTCGTGACAAGCAGGTATAATAAGGCAATATCAAAACAGCTCCATCAGGCATACGCACAACATCAAGGAACTGCTATGACTGGTAGACCGGAAGCGCTTGTGCCAGGTGGTGTCTAAGGAACTTTCTAGTTGTATTGTGTTAAATGATGAACCTGGAGGTACGCCAGCTGACCGTATGGGGTTACATACCGCCGCTTTATCCCCACTTATAGATATCGGTCTTCGGACACGCTAGGTATTTCAGTACAGGAAAATGCTTTGTGCTGTTAATAATACTAAAACAATTTATTTGTGGATTCACATTGCTTTCTCTTCTACTCTTATACAAACTATTCTTTAAAAATGCTTATGTTTCTTTCTAGTTCATGTTAATCCAGATAAACGCTTGCAGAAATGAGTTTATTACACATTTTTATAGATACAATAAGGTTATGAGAATACAGTATGTTAAAGGGATAGTAAAAACTCTGTGATAGCCTTGAAATTTCGATCTCTTTGCACAGCCAGAACACAAAAATACGAGAAAATTATTTGTAACTTCAAATTAATAACAAAGAATATCTCTCTCTGAAATGAAATGTATAGTGTTTAACGCCCGCTTTTACTACATACGGCACCGCAGGCGATGACACTGATGATACATGAGATGAAGATGGAACAACGGTGGAATCAGATGGCGGGGGAAACCGGAGATCCCGGAGAAAATCCTCCCCAGCGCTGTGTTGTCCACCACGTCTTGGATGCCCGCCCCGGTAGCGTAGATGGTAGCATGTCTGCCTCAAGTTCAAGAGGTCCCGATTTGGAACCTCGGTCAGGGTGAGTTACCTGGATAAGGCTTTTTACGGGGTTTCCCCTTATCCTAAAAGACGTATGTTGGGTAACTGTAAGCTCTGTGGACCCTGAGCCCATTTGAGTATCATTTCACCCATTCCATTCATCATCCGATATGACTTAAAAAGTTAAAGGACGTAATTTACAGAAAAAAAAAGAATATCTAAATATTATTAACTTATATAATTTGTAAGCTTAAACGAAATATACGTTTTTGGATAATGATATTTGGTAATATTTATTAACTTTGCAAAGGCCATTAAGAAAGAAGAACCCAGCGTTATTCTCAGAAATCTCACGAAATCTCACTTCATTTGTCACACCTTAAACATGATATAGTGTGATCCATATAAACCTGAACCACTTCAATAGGTCATGACTTTTTAACCAATAATAGGACACACGTGCAACTTTGGGAGAACATAATACATAATTGGGAGATTATATTACACTACTTACATCTCAGAGAAGATATTGGATGTGTCACCACCAGCGTCTATACATGGTAGCACTCGTCTCACCATATTTTCTGAAGTTTTACGGAGAGTATCCTCGCCAATGTTACTTATTTCGGTTCAAATGGATTCCTTGAGGACAGAAATAGTCCGTGGCCTATTCTTGTACACTCTATTTTTTAGATATGCCCACAAGAAAAAATCCGGTGAGGTTAGGTCAGTGGATCTGGGGGCCCATAGACATTTTGAGATTATTCGATTGTCAAAGAAACTAGTTACATGTTCCATGTCATTAGATGCACAGCAAGTTGCTCCATCTTGCTTGAAATAACCTCTCAATTCGATATCATCCAGCTGCTCCACAAATATCTTGAAGATACTGATATAAACTTCAGTGTCAGTCGTATCAAAGAAAATGGGACCAATGATCCATAGATGATGGTGGAGGGCAATTTCAACATTGTCTCTAAGATGTAAATAGTGTAATGTAATCCCCCAATTGTGTATTATATTCTCCAAAAGTTGCACGTGTGTCCTATTATTGGTTCAAAAGTTATGGCGTATTGAAATGGTTCAGGTTCATAGGAATTGCACTATATTTTAATCGATAATGTACGGACAATTTTGAGAAAATAAATTCTAAATCTGTTTCGTGTAAAGAATAGTTTGGAATGGGGTATTTCTATGAAAATGAATTAAGATGCTCTAAAGATATACATGGGTCATTCAAAAATTAGTGGCAACACTGCCTGCATTTGGCGCTATCAGTGGTAAATCACGTAATATAACAATGAAAAATAAGAGTATCTAATGTTTATTAGCTGTGAGTTTGAAGACAATAATAGTATTTAATAAGACATTTTTAGTAAGTTTAATTGTAGGTGGTTATCTTTAGTGAATATTAAGTTTAGTAAATACGAACAAAGATGATTTATTAAAATTCAGGTTGCAAGAGCTATTAATGCTCGACAATACCATACAGAATTACTGGAAGCTTGTGGAAGACAGACTTTACCATATCGTACCGTGACTAGGGGGGCGAATGCATTTCATAGAAGGGAAGACGTTCATCAAAAACGTGGAGCTGGCAGACCGCAAACAGCAAGTGATGATGTGCATGTGAATGCTGTTAGAGTACTACTGGAAGAACATTGTTGTTGGACTTTATTGAACCAGCAAGGGAAGTTAGACTTGCTTGACGTTTTTACGAAGATGAGATTACCGCTTAGAGGAGTTCGCTTCAGAACCAGACAGGCAATTATAGCAACAGTAAAGCAGTCTGTTCGAATATTAGGACAAGACACTGTGTGTGTGTGTGTGTGTGTGTGTGTGTGTGTGTGTGTGTGTGTGGTGTTTAATGCCCGCTTTTACTACATACGGCACCGCAGGCGGTGATACTGATGATACATGAGGTGAAGATTGAGCACCGGTGGAATGAGATGGCAGGGGAAACCGGAGGTCCCGGAGAAAACCCGCCCCAGCGCCGTGTTGTCCACCACGAATCTCACTTTGCGGTCGCCTGGAATCGAACCCGGGCCGCTTTGGTGAGAGCCAAGCGGTCTAACCACTGAGCCACGGCGCGGCAAGACACTGTGGATGGCATCCGTCGGCTTCCTGATGTGAGGAGGCGATGGTAATGAGGAAGAAATTAATGCAAGAACTGATGACATTACATTTGATGAATAAACATCCCACTGGATTGACACAATATATATGATATACCAGGATCGGCTTCTGAGGTAGTGCCGCTGTGCCATGGCACCATCTGTATGAAAACGAAAGAAAGAGAAGTGTATAGAAATTGCGTAAAATACATTGTTTCTGTGTATCTGCTCCCTCGTATGAATAGTTAAGTGCAGAGGCTCTACTCCCATTAGTCCTGGACCCGTAGGACCAAGGACCCGGGCCTCCTCCTACCCGGGAGCGATGGATACTCCGGGGCTCTTTCCATAGGGCAATTACCTGATTTCTTAAAAAGCCCCCCCCCCCCGCTGAGCACAACGTCAAGACGGGAAGGAAGTGGATATGCCACTTACGCGCGTCAACTCCGCAGGTAAGATTACCGAAAACCTCGGTGGGGCCTCCTGGTGATCTAGCACACCTTCTACTAGTTCTGCAGGCTAGTACCCGGGACTTATTAGGCAACGCTCTACTCCCTCCGGGCGGCCATAGCTGGCCGGAGGTACCCAATTCCCGGGTGTCGGGAACACACGGCCCCCTCGAGTTCAACCCAATCCGAACAACTCTCCGACGGGAGGGGCTCGGCAGTTCGGCCCGAGGTTCCTCTAGTTACGCCAGTCCCTTATATGAATAGGCGCGTTAAACGCAAGCGCTCTGTCTTGGTTGTTTTCAGTGGCTTGGCGCCGGTTCCAGAACGGCACCATCTACGGTCATAAGCACCTGTGTTAAGGGCTAGGATGTCTGCTTATACACGGCTTCTTATGGGAGAAGGTGGTGCCGAGATTTCTCTGGCGCATCACTTACGCTTTATCCGTTGGAGTGCAGTAAAGCACGGGACTTCAGATAACTGTCTCTCTGTCGCGAATTCGTACACAAACGCTTCTTAACACATTCTCCATGAACTGTATTATCAAACTTTTACTGTGCTCGTTACACCTGTGCGTAACAAGAGTACGGATGTAATAAATATCTATTTCCGTTTACGTTCCTTTACATTCTATTTGGTACAGTATATTATAAAATAAGATGGATTATTGATAAGTTTACCTAAATCGTCCGAAATTGGTACACATATTTATATTTTAACAACCCTTATTTATTTATTTATTTATTTATTTATTTATTTATTTATTTATTTATTTATTTATTTATTTATTTATTTATTTATTTATTTATTTATTTATTTATTTATTTATTTATTTATTTATTTATTTATTTATTTATTTATTTATTTATTTATTTATTTATTTATTTATTTATTTATTTATTTATTTATTTATTTATTTATTTATTTATTTATTTATTTATTTATTTATTTATTTATTTATTTATTTATTTATTTATTTATTTATTTATTTATTTATTTATTTATTTATTTATTTATTTATTTATTTATTTATTTATTTATTTATTTATTTATTTATTTATTTATTTATTTATTTATTTATTTATTTATTTATTTATTCATTCATTCATTTATTTACGGTGCCATCAATACAATGCCTCACAGGCCGCCCCTGTGAAATACAGAGAAATAATTGGCATCATAATAGTTAATAAAGCAATCAAGATTTATTTGAAATTTTTTTTGCCGTATGTTTCAAAGACGGTGAACTAAGTTTGCCATTTATCCGATTTATGTTCTTCCAGCACATACCAGTGTGTCTGAAAAACTTGTTCTTTTTGTATATTCATTCAAGGGCTTTAGAACACGTACTTACAGTGTAAATTTGACATGGAAGTTCTGGGTGGAAATCAAGAGCCCTCTTTTCACTAGTTATCTATGTGGTAGATAAATAAAAGGGAAGAAAATAAACATCCAATGTTTAGAATACTTGCTCACAATTCACAAATGTCTCTGCTTCTAAACAAATAAACTATTTAATATACTTTTTTTTTTTAAAGTTTTGCTTAAGTTAAAATCGCAACATTTAACTGCGGCAAATGTAGCAAAAGAAATAATAAATCCGTGGAACAGACTGCCAAGGTAAAAGCTCCAAGAGCTAGGTTAAACAAGTAAAATATGAGAAGAACGGTGCGATTCCACAAAACGTGTAGGTATCACTTTTCCTTTCGCGGCAGGCCTGCAACTTGGGAGACAAAGGAAGAAAACAAAGCACCAAAATGGGATTTCTGAGTGCCGTACAATAGCCTGCTCTACCAGACGGCGTGATAAATTAAACCATGGGGCTCGGCATAAACATGCTGGACAAAATAAGTTATTCGCATTTGAATAGCATTTACTACTTAAGCGTGACAGCAAGCAGGTTGGAAGAGCAGTGTGACTAACCTGCTGACTACAATTTACCGCATTAATACAGATGCAGTGATGGTATTCGAAAGCCACGTAAGTGCCTGCGCGATGAACCACACTCTTTTGTTTTGTTTACGCACGCGGAAAAAGTTTATTGATGCTTCCAAATTACGATGTGAAAATGGGGGGAAAAAAATCTATGTACTTGTCGACGGGGCGAAATGTTGAATATCACAGGCAAATATGGTATGTGACGTCTCCAATGTGTGTATCCACAAATTATTGAGAACAAAGTGATAAGCAGCCGCATTGGTGAATTTTACTAACTGGCTTCAAAGAACGCATTGAAATGTGCTACAAATGAAAAGTTAAAAAAAAAAAAAAAAAAAAAAAAAATCTAATATGTTGTAAATTTAATCGTTCTTCCACACTAGCCGTGTTTAGGCTAAGATTTGGATAGATAGACTTAAACATTCAATGCCATGGCCGGGAGTTGAACCACGGATCTCCTGTCTCCGTCCGGTCGCTCTTAACCATTGAGTTATCATGGCCAACATGCCGTCATGACATTAAATTCTCCGACTGACTCTTATTTTTCCACTGTAAAAAGGTGTGTATCTTATATAAATATGAGAGCCCCTAGTGGCTGTGCCCATTTTTTTTTTTTTTTTTTTTTTTTTTTTTTTTGCTCGCTTTTCTACAAACCATTCTTTAAAAAAGTATATTCCTCTAATTTATTCCTGCTCATCCAAATATCCATTAGTATGTGCCGGGTGTTAAACCGTGACCTCTTAGATGAGCTACAGACCGAAATTCAAACCCATATCAAGAAATATGTCAGAAATGTTTTAGAATCCATAAAAACATTCTTTGACATTAATATTTTGCTTTAAAGAGAATTGCAGTTTTATGAAGTACTTGAAGTTTACCAGTTCTAAAAAAGACATTCATGTCAATATCGTTAACGATATCTATATATTTTATGTAGGGAGGTACCGCCTATCTTTTATAGTTTAATAGTTATACAGAAATAAACGAAGTTCATTTAGAACTTCTCATATATTTCCGAAAATTCAAGTTATATATACATTATATGTCTTAATCATATGTTATATAAGTAACTATTTAAGATTCATTTCAAGAGCATGTAATACAAAATAACAGAAATGTAAGAGGTAATTTTGAATGCAAATCTTGTCGCATCTTGGAAGATTGTAAGCGTAAGTACTAAGATTGAACTGAGTAGATAATATTTTAACTGTTCGGATATAAACTCTAAATATGACACATTACTGACAATTGTAACTTGTAGCTATACTCTCCCCAACCCTCATTTTATCTATTAGAGTCGTGTTTACTAACTAGTACCATTTTTCATTCATTTCTATTAGACGTACTTTCCTTTAGAAGTCGATTTCAGAAGCCAGTTGAACAGCAGAGGAACTCTGGATGCAGAGTTCTCAGAGAATATCCAGGATCGGAGTTCAGCTCATTGCAGGTAAGAAGCTAAAGAAATGAATAAAAAGAAAGATGATTATGGGGGAATCAATCCGTACCCGGATAGAATCCTTTCTAGGTGCCGTTCGTCCACCAATAGGTCGCACATGTGATCCCCTGAGATCCCTTGTCTAACCACTCTACCACGACCCATACAATAATACAATAAAATGCAATCATAGTACAATAAAATTCTTACGCAATTCTTATATATCCACTGGGTTACCTATAGGAAGTTGAGGAGGTTTGATGTTCAGTAAAACTTATGTTGGAAAAATATGTTTTAAGACTTACAGAAACAATCTTGTAAGAACAGTACAACACTAAAATGAAATATGGAGTAAGTTAATGATGGTGTTAAACTGAGACCTTACAAAGATACGATATGGAAATTTCAAAGAAAAATTCCTTCACTCCAAACTACCTTAAAATTACATGAAAACAGTTATCCTTTATCTTCTCAAAGGTATCCCAAACGACTTCAGTAAAAAAGATATACACATATGTTGAAGATATTCCCTGGCTAATAATAATAATAATAAGCACATTTGGTTCACTGCCATGCAATGCACCCGGGCTCGATCCCATCCTAGTGGGGGCGGATTTCAAGTCCCGAGTGTAGGAACGGTACCCACTTAGCTTCGTGAGGAAATTGAGCGAATCCTGAAAGCCAACTTTCCGGCTGGAGATGCGAGATGCTGACCGCATCTCCTGTCGTATCACTTGGATGATTGCTCACCTCTGCCTTGGGTATGTGGGCGTGAGGCCGGCATCGGGTTGACAGGTTCGGCCGCTGTCATCGTCTATTACACCATGGTTTTCTTTTACTTTTTAATAACAAGCGCATCTTAAGTTTTCTTTCCAGCATATCAGTATATAGGCAATAACCTGATACATAAAACATTATTTCGCATCGAAATATACTACATGTTTCAAACTATTTGTAGTATTAATCATTTCCGCGATATTCGGTGTCGTTGGTTTGAACTTTCATATATCTTTTCCCCTATCTAAAGTGTTAAGCTCCAAGATCGGAATTTCAAAGTTAGTATATAGCGACCGATTTTTAAAATTTTGTCTATGGCTTCACTCTGCATATTATCTATGAACCTATAACAAAATGTGTAATTAAATTGTACAAAACTTTATCTCCGTTGTTATGAATGCAACAAAAGTTGGCAGAATTACAAAATAAAGGACCAGTAGGTGTAGGCTCATACATAAGATTTTTCCACCGTATTCTAACGTGAGCAAAGCCAAAATATATACAATTTTGTTTTTCCATTTAGGGTGTACGAATCCACAATTATGAAATTTACTCCCCAGCGCATTTTAAGCCCTAAAGAGGTTCTATAAGCTAAAACGTAGCAAGGTTCTAATAATGTTAAAACCTTTACACTACGTTTACATATTAGATATATTGTTATTTTCAAATGTAGATGTGTCTTATTTTAATAATAACCGGTCGACCTTAGTCCCAACAGCTGCCGATCATGATGCGTGGGTGAACTCACGAAACGACCTTCCAAGGTAAAACCTACTGGTACACATTTGAAGGTTTCTATTTTTTAATCAAAGAATTACGGAATGCATCACGTGTTATTGAATTTTTGAGACATAATGTGATATTTTGCACTCACACTGCTTTCTCTCATCATTCTTGCATTAACTACTCGTTCTTACAAACGCCTGTTCTATTTAATTTGTCCTAATTGACAAAAATTTGCAGAAATTTTTTGGTTTATTTTTCGTGTAGATACACCAGGATTAGTGGAATACAGTAAGCTTTAAGCCAAATTATATAAAAGCTATGTCATTATATGATTGCTATGTGATTGCTTTTAAATTCCATTCATTCTCTTTGTAAGGTCAAGAAATAAAAGTGCATGACTTCTATTTGAGAAAAATATGTACTTGAAAATTCAACATCTTAAAAATGACAAACATATATGTGACAAATTACCAGTTTTAACGAGATCTGCGTGTTTTGTTTAGTAAGATTTTGTCTCCCCTCCTCCCTCCCTCTCCCTCTGTCTATTGCAGAAAATTCAGGATATACATTTCATTTTTTTATTTCAATATCTTAAATATAGGTAATAAAATAAACCCTTAATAGCTATTTTTGAGAAAATAAACGTTTTCGAAATCATTCCATTTACAGGATAATTTAGAACGAAGGAATTTTCTTCAAAATCTTCAAGCTGACCTTATGTCATACTAGCTTAAGTACGTCTAATACTTAACCAACTTTTCGTTTTTGAATTACGCTGTTAAAAGGTACACACATAAATACACAAAATATATTTTTCTCTAAATCATATTTTAATGTAATACAGTATTTCTATACTACTATATGCACATAATAAACAAACTAAAAATTATTATATATTGTCTAACACTTATTTTGTCTCAATAATTTCACATCACCCCCTCATTAGTATTTTTCGGTAGAGACATCAGCTAGGGTGACTGGACGTAAACAAACAGATGTTTGCTGCTCTGCTGAGGATGGGTATATTCGTTTCCTCGTTCAAAGCTGTTAAATTGGGTTCAGTTCCTAGAAGGCTAAAAGGAATGCTGCATGGTAACGGCATAGGGCTGACTTTTAAGTTATTGCTTCGAAATGTATTGTATTGAAGTCCTATAATTTTCCTAAAATCGCGCTATTCAGATTAATATATGCATTGGTTTAAGTAATTTATTTTCAAATTTCAGTCTTATATACAGAAAAGAAAATTCTGTAGCTCTATGGACCTTGAATTCATTTGAGCATCATTTCACCCATTTTTCGTTCATCGCCCAATAAGACTAGAACGTACATTTAAACAAGCGCATGCCCCATTCATTATCTTATGAACAATTATTGCCCCCCCTCCCCATCATAACTCGTGTTAACTCGTATACGTTGGGTTGCTGTTACCTTGGACTTTTAATCATACGATTAAAATCATAATCATTAGATTTGCATTCGCATTCATAATTCCAGAATCTGGGGAAGATGGGGAATCATCTTGATTGGAGGAAAAAACCCACCTCCAGGCAAGAACCGAACCTGCGACCCCTCGCACAGCAGGCAGGTACTCCACCGACTGAGCTACGGGCTAATTATTCATATTTTTGTTCACTTTGTAGATGCACCATTTTAAGAGTACTGGTCTAATCTTATCTCTTATTTATTAAGGAAGGCAGGATCATTTTCCTAACTATACCGTATTTGGATTAAAATTTGTAAGCATTCATTTTTTCAAAAGTAACCACATACCTAAGAAGATTCGCAACGCCACCTATGTGTTGTTCTTACAGACCTAAAATTAAGTATCTGGTTGCAGAGAGAACAGGTTAATTCTGCCATCCACAGGAGGAGAGAGAGGGGGGAGAGATGGAGGGAGGGAGGCAGGGAAGGAGGGAGAGAAACTCGCCCATATTCGCAAAGGCAGAACATCGTCCATATTCGCTTACACGTGCAATTTTTTGTGTGTAATTTACGTCCTCCAACGTTAAGTCATATCGGACGATGAGTGGAATGGATGAAATGATGCTCAAATGAGCCCAGGGTCCATAGAGCCTAGAGTTACCCGACATTCGTCTTTCAGGATAACGGAAAACTCCGGAAAAAACCTTATCCAGGTAACTCACCCTGACCGAGATTCGAACTCGGGACCTCTTGAACGTGAGGCAGACACGCTACTATCCGCGCTACCGAGGCGGGCAAACGTGCAAATGCTGGTAACAATAACTGTAGAGCATAAGGTTTTTTGAAACAAGGGCTAAATATTTTCACAATATTTATATGGGAGTACTTTTTTGAGCAAAAAAAAAAATGACTTTTGGCGGACAGTAGAAAAAAGTTAGAATGACTATAAGAACAAAAGCAAGACGGAAGCGTTACTTCATGTACTTCAGTTAACACAATAATGCGAGCGGAGCAAGGTTCTCCAACGTAAACCATAACGGACGATGAATGCAGTCGGTGAAATGATGCTCAAATGATCCCAGGGTCCAAAGAGCTTAGAATTATCCTACATTATCTTTCAGGACAAGGGAAAATTTCGGAAAAAAACATTAATCCACATAACTTATCTTAACCGAGATTCAAATTCAGAACCTCTTGAATAAGAGATAGACGTGCTACCACCACGCCACAGACGCAGGCAAGCTGCTAGCATTACATAAGTTTGAATGCAGAAGTGGATGGTTTCTTAAATATGAACATATACACTTAATTAAATTCAGATCCTCGTTTCCCTAATGTGCACAACATGAGCTACAAAAGCAACACCCACTTCTGTTTATAGCCTGACAACTTTCCATTATACGAATGTAGCACCCACGGTATTTACGTCACTATCCAAATTACTTTGCCAAGGTTCCGCTCCAGAGTAATCTCATAAGAGCAAACAAAGATCCCGCCTGCTGTAGGGGAAACACGAGACCATGGCAGCTGAGGGGGGAGCAATACAAATAATTAACGGGGGTGAGACGAGGTAGGGTGCCTGGCATATGGGGAGCGACAGGTGATATAATGGATACACATGATGAAAAACAAACGAAAATTTTGGACAGCGTAACACAGTCCTAAATATGAATATTTACGAGTACAGCTATCAGCAGTTGTCAATGGATGTAGACAGTAAGAGAAGACATTTGTAACAAAATAATTTGTCCATATATTCTGTTAGATATTAACGTATTTGATTTCAGCAAAAACATATGGGAATATCTGCCAAAACTCCGTTTTTCTCTTGTTATGACTAGCCACAATATTATATATTTTCAAGAAGCCCTGGTTGTGACAGTGTTGGCTGTTAAGTTCGTATACCGAGTGATATGCTTAGTGATTACAGGTTCCGCATGGAAGTCATGAATGGATACACCGAGAGACCCAAAAACATCCTAACCGGCTTGCGGCGTTTTGCTTTTCCGCGACCTGGGCGCTCGTTGCCGTTTGCGATACCATGAAAAGGCGCGAATAAAACCATTCAGCATTTTTAAAACTACTTTTGAAGGAATTTCTCCAATAGCGAAGGATGAGTCATAGGCCCAATTATTTTTCGAGTCAACATTTGACATTCGTCCATACGCGAACACAATTTTTTACCACCCCCTTTTACAGAATTAGCAGATAGGGAAAATAATTTTGTCTTTTTTCAACAAGACCCTACGACGACCCATACAGCCAATATTCCGAAGATAAGAATTGAGAATGTTTCAGGAGAGAATTATTACCAGAGATTTGTAGCTCCTTCGGTCACCGTAATTAGCCCCGACGATTTCTATTTCTAACATAACTTAGAGCATAAAGTGTACAAGACAAACCCAGACACGTTGGAAGAATTAAAACAAAATATACTCATGAAATTGCCAGCATTTCACAACGTGAACTACAGGAGTGATGGTTAGTTTCCCAAAGAGGTGCCAAACATATTGGCATGACCAGTTTCAGTAACTCCTTTAATAACATGGGCAAGTAATAACTTTAAAAGTAGTTTTATAGATTTTGCATGACTTCATCCTCGCCTTTCTGCGATAGCGAAGACGGCAAGAAGCGCAGAGGTCGCGGGTAGCCAAAACATCGCGCAGTTGGTTCCTAAGTTTTTGGGTATCTATGTATTACATGTTTTCAAGAAGCCCTGGTTGTGACAGCGCTGACTGTTGGTTGTATTCGTATACCGAGTCAAGTGTTCGGTGACAACAGGATCCGTATGAAAGTCATGGATGGATATATATATTTCTCTATAGTGCGTTGGTACCTCTGCTGCTTACCAAGCGGGAGGCCCAGATTCAATTCCCGGTACCAGGGTGGGGATTTTCTCCTGCTTCGAGATCAGGTCCGGGCTGCATTCAGCCTCATTAGTCCCTGAGGGACCAATTGAGGAGCTACTCGATTGAAACGTAGCTACTACCAGCCGGGAGAAACCGAGGCTTCCTGTGCTGCATTCCACTTATGTCTCATAATTTTATCTAAAACATATGTGAAAAATTACTTAAACACCACATTTAGTGTTTAAGTTCAACATCTTCCGAGGATGCAACATCAAAATTTTAAAAATAAACCTCCCCTACACCAAAATAGCATTTAAATAAAAAATTGTCCCTAAATATTTGTTTTCTCAATAGTGTCTTGTGACTTTGATTAAAATACGATATTCTTAAGATATTTTCATAAAAATGATATACATATCTCTAATTGCCTGGGAATGGTTCTGAACTCATCTTTATCCTCAATGACTTGCATAACTAGTAAACCGTTGAAGATAAACAGCATCTTACTACACAAATATGTACGCAAAATTTCTGAATGTCTTTTTGTTGAGATAACCATCTTCGCGATATTCCTTTATATTGGTTTGAATTGTCAAATACCTATTGGCCAAGCAAAGAGAAAGGAATTTCCAAGCCATCGCATAATGCCCAGTGTAATGTATTTTACTCTTCTCTGCGTTTTTGCGCAACTTCAAGTATGTGAAGTCACTTGTAGTGAAATTTGTAATTTTGTAGTTTTAGATTTATTTTATATTAATTTCATTATTGTTTGCATATGATCGTCAGTTTTCTAATTTTTGCTGATGTTAATTTGTAATTATTGGAATTTCCTTTGTTGCGTTTTGAACTCAGTGCACGAAATTCCTTTATTAGGATCGTAGTCTCGGAATATTGTGATATTTTATGGTGGATTTGTCAAAATATAAATTAATAAGATTCTTTGTCCATAATATTTTAGTTTGTGATCGTTTGACACAAAAGAAAATAGTAAAATTTACATAAAAACTCTTCCTTTGCAATCACTCCTACAAAAAAAAAAAAAAAAAAAAAAAAAAAAAAAAAAAAAAAAATCTTACGCATCCCTTATAGAAGAAAGTGTATTGATTTTCCGTTGTCCTGGATACCGTTTCTTTCCTCACTTCTGTACATTCATAGCCTACTCTGTAATTTCATGTCTCTCATTGATTTTATACTTTCCCACCTTTACAATGTAAACATTTTAAAACATTTTAACATTTTCAGATATTTAACGTAACTCTAAATACAAATAACATCACAAAATATATTAACAATAATCATGCTCTGGACCAAACAAAAGAAACTGTTTCAGGAGATTAGAGAAAGTAATGTGACTGCACATTACTTCAAAATTTTCTTGGAATCTGAAGATAGAAGGATGGCAAATATCAAAGATGCAGTCCGACCAATGGAGTTGATTGAAAGCCCAGCTTAAGAGGCAAAAGAAGCTTAAGCCAACCATTTCACTTTTCTTCTTTTTCTTCGTCTATCATCATCTTCTTCTCCTTCTTCAACATCGTTCCCAGAAGGCAAGACTGCACCCATTCCTTATTCTGCCACAAATGGGAAGTTTATATACCGTACTGCAATCAAATTGGAATGTTGGTCATTTACTTTAAGAATGAACACATTAAAACTTGAAAGCGTTAAGAGGAGTAACTTATTGGCATATTAAGAACGACCACAGTAGGGTCATATTAGTTTGGATTTAGGAAATTCTACGTCAGTGAGATCACAAATACCGAAGTCCAAATATCTAAAATGTATTTTTTTCATAAGCACCTTTTATCTGCTCCAAAGACAACAGGTTAATTTTAGTGATATAATTGCTTCTTGAATAATAAACCACAAGCTTGCCTAGGAAGATAATTTAGACACTGGAACCTTTTGTGTTCCTCTAGGACTTTTCTCAGCCCCTGGTGTTGAATTCTGCTCTCCATTCATTGCCCACCCTTAATAGTTCCAGAGAGTGTATAGTGAGCAACAGTGGTGGAAGGAGAAAATTGACCAAGCAGCTTTCCTGACACCCCAACCACCTACTTTCATGGGGGTGATTAATGATCGGGGCGAACGAAATGCCACAGTTCATTCCCTAATGTGAAAGCAAGAAGAATAAGACGTATGATTTGTCTGGGTGGCCTCTAAGACTGTGAGAAAAATCTTTAAAGTGTTGGGCAAGCTGGATTGCCACAGAAATATAAATTACGCCTTGTGCAAACTTAACTGTGCGAATATGATCTACAATATTTGACTTCTTCTGAAATAAAAACAAAAAATAAACACTAGTATCTTAATATTCGAAGATTAAATGCCGCACGACCAAAGTTTATCCAAACACACTTAGCATTCTTTTGTATAAAACGTTTAATACACTAATTATAAACACTGCCATTTCTGATCACCTTAGGTCAGAGAATGTAGAAAGCCACTTTGCTTCCTATTTCCTTTGCATCTTCTGCTTCCTTTCCATAAAAAGTTACAGTCTTATACTTTGAAATATATCTGTATTCAGTGTTCATTTTTGCCTTTTTCCTAAACTTTATTCACATTAAATATCTAGAACACCTAGTAATAAAACAATTACGAAGAGAAAAATACACTGAGCTACGTACTAATAAAAATAAATGGCAAGAGCAGGGGCTATGGGGTGAAGAAAACTAAACAAAAGACAAATTGTATACTTAATAAAGCAATTGACGACTTGGAGATGAGAGCAGCAAAATTCGTTGTCAAGAAGTCAACATTCTACAGCAGTGGCAATGCATGCTTGTTGCAGAAAAAGAATACTCTAAGAGGTGGGGGGGGGGGGTGGGCCTTCAGGACAAAGCTAACGAAGGACTTAATGAAGTGTGGCATGCTGAAATATGATTTATGAAGAAATACTGAAGTGGAATGAATATTCACAATAAGAAATTTGCTATAGGGGAAGAAATATCGCGACAGAAATTCATGAGAAAACTTTTGTACAAGAAATGCTTGCTGAGGTGCACTGGAAGAAACTGTCAATGCGGTTAAATGGATGGTAGTAGAAAAAGGAGGAAAACGCAGAGATCTAGTTTAAGTGCCTAGAGCAAAGACAAACTGTAATCACTGATTACGGATTAGTAATTAAAAAAGTTACTTACCTCGTACCATTGCAGTTTACTGTAGTGCCTATAGAAAATAAGTTTTATTACTACATGGCAAAGCGAGAAGGCGTATCGGAAAAAAATCGCAACACAGAGTTGTTTACCTGAGCTTATCGCACATACACGGTGAGTCTAGGTATGTATACTCTGTTCAGAACTAGTCATGTCTTCTGGACAGCAACGTGTCATACGTCGGCAGGCGCGAGATATATTATTATATAGACACGGGCAGCTTCTAATCGCTCTATTTGTGTTTCGCAACTTACTGTATGTCAATTTATTCATATTTCACTCATCTAACCGATCAGGTAATACCTGATAAGAGACGATTACAGCGCTGGTCACCTGATGCTCAATGCTCTGTCGAGTAATACCGTATTTGGAAACACCATCGGAATGGATACTTTGAAGGGAGTAGCAGGGTGGAGGGGAGAGAAGCGGTGACTAGAGCGCAAATAAAATTCAGTATTTAGCGAGGCAATTTAAATGCTGTGGTTTTCAACCGCTAAATCTGCCGTAAAATTGAGGCCTGTTTATCTGTGACACGACACCATCAGCTTTTCTTCCCTCCCCAAGGAAGCTGTGCTTAAACCGCAAAAATCGTAGATTCCAAATGTATCATCATCATTTCAAACAATGACATTAACCTGCATACTCAGCTTAGATAATCCAATATTAATATGTCTATATATTTCTCCAAATTCATTACTAAATAGTGCTTCCTCTGATAGATACACAGCAAGATTCTTGCAAGGATATGCATGACTGTCCATATCATTTATGAAATACACACACGTGATATTACTTACAAATTTTTCATTTTTTAACTTCTAATTTTATTAATTTTTTACTCACTTTATAACCTAAAGGTCGAGCGAGTGTTGCATTACACAGAAAAATTCACTAATCAGATTTGACTTTACATGAAATTTTCAGATATTAAGATTTGAAAATAAACACAAGGTTCGCCTGTGTACGTGTGTGTGCGCGTGCATGCGTGTGTCTAAAAGTTAGAACTGTAAGTTGAGTGCCGACAGATTGATTTTCAAGAAATACCTCCCAACCTTAAATTAATAACATTAAACAAATTGTTTCCTTCTTTTGCCTTCATTTCCAAAACATTACGCTAATAATTTTAAGACAATGCCTTGACTTCAAGATATTTCTATGAAAAATAAAACGAACCTAAATTTTCGGACAAAAATTTTGTGAAGATTCCTATATACTGAAATAATTTCAATATACTTTATAACTGATGCACAATAAGGAATGCACACAAAAAAAAACTTCGATCTCGTCAAAATAGAATATGTGAATCCATTAATTTGTTTAGGCACTAATCATTTCCAGAGATTAATTATTATTGGTATGAATTGTAATCGTTTGTTTCAGGCTTATCAAAATGCTACGACAGGAGGCCCTGACTTCTAGTGAAAAGCGGGATTTCTGATTTCCTCAATTTATGGTTACTGTTACCAGAAGTCTGCATCCTGTCTAATGTGGTTTACTATAAATTTTTAGTGCTTTATTTTACGTTTGGTGTAAATGTTTTCATATTGTGAGTAAGAATTTTTCAATATTTGATTTATACTTGATATATATTTGATTTCATTTATATTTGGAAGCCGAGTATAGATATGCCATTTTAATTCAGTTGACGAATGTAGAAGAATTATAAAATTAATGGATTTATCACAACTATAATTATTCAAATATATCTTGTGTTAGAAGTTATTAGTTTTTTTAATACACACTTTTTGTATTTTGCTATTATTAAGTACAAATCTGCTTATTGTTATAATGTATTTGTACTTCTAATTACGTCAATATTGTTCACTGTATTGTGCGAATTTAGTTGTTTTGTTTATTGTTGTAACTGTTTTATATTTCATTGTTGTCTCAATAATGTATTAATGTATTAATCCTACCGTGGTCGCTGATAACCTTAGTTGTTGTAAAGCAACCTTAAACGAAATAAAAAAGAGCTACGAATTTTAAGCATATACCTACAGCTATCTGTTTGGTATCTTTATCATCAGCATCATCATCATCATCATCATCATTATTATATCCTTTTGAATATTACTTCAGCTTCTGAAACACAGTCATACCTAATATAACGAAATATTTAATTATGTCCAAACTTTATTTGGATCATCATGAATTAAACAGTGAAATAAGCTTATGTAAGGTTTGAAAAAAGAATGTATATAAATAGATATGAGAGTGAGTAACGACGTTAATGTGAATGTGACAAGACTTCGCTTATGAATTATTCTGAGGTCTCTGTCTCTCTCCCTCCCTCCTCTCTCTCTCTCTCTCTCTCTCTCTCTCTCTCTCTCTCTCTCTCTCTCTCTCTCTCTCTCTCTCTCTCTCTCCCTCCTCTCTCTCTCTCTCTCTCTCTCTCTCTCTCTCTCTCTCTCTCTCTCTCTTCTTTTCTCTGACCTTTTATAAACACTTCATGTTTGTAAAGAGTTTCAAAACATCTCCTCCCTTCAAAACGTGCATTAGGGGAAAAGGACAGATCAAAATTATATTTGTCTCGAAGAACTTTTTAAATGTCTCAAAAGAGAAAGAAAGGGCTAAATATTAAAAATAAGCATATTATCAATCACAGGGGCACTTTGAAAAAAAAATTAATGGCCACAAGATTAAGACTCCATATTTCCCATAGCCATTTATTTATATGTGACAAAAAAGCCAACTCCACCCACAGACGCGGATGTTTTTCTAAAACTGCTTTTCTTGGTTTAGGGTGCTTCCAAAACAAATTTTTGGGTGGAATACAGTAACTTCCCCGATGTATTATATGTAGTTAAGTAATAAATTGATTTGTTGTGCATCGAAGCAGAAGATAGCTTTGAGTGCTTCATGTAATCAACGAAATATGCACATAACCCTCAGTTAAATAATTACGTCAGGGCTAAAGTTTGTGTGGGCAGAACCGTGGGTAGCAGTGATCCCGGCATTAATTGTTCTCTCCGGTTGTAATCATTCTGTAATATCATTTCTAATAACGAATCTGCATTGTACCGTGAACTGTTACACATCACAGGACAGATTCCTGTTCACGCCAAAGGAACTGACGTCACTGGTAAACTAACTGCAGCTGATGACTTAAGTTGTCCTTGACCAACCGCCTTAGAGAGAATAGGAAGTCTGCAAATTTCGTATAGACTAATTTCCAGCGCGTTCGCTACTACATTCCACCAATTAATATCAATTAGATTCTTTTTATGTAGGCATAAGTTGTAACAACTCACCAACAGCAGTTAAACTTTAACTTATATGCATGTAAATAAAATCGACTGTCAGATTTCAAAATTATGTGATGCAGCGGACCCAAAAGGAGAAAATAAGAAAACGATGTGTTCGGTATGTGTCAAAGTCAATTCCGAAAAGATAGTGAGGGGTAGGAGGGGGTGGAGTGTATTTAGCCAAGAATGCTATTAATAACATTTTTATCAAACATAAAAAAAAAATACAAGTCTAATTATTTTCTGCTTTTAACTTTTGTGAAAACCATGCACAATTGAAGACTGACAATGATCTTAACAAAAATTAGATTTTTTCTTTTTCAACAAACCACTGCAGGCATGAGCTTGTGTAGTTACTTTCTCTATGTGTTTTTTCAGCTCCCAGAAGCAGCAGCACCCCCTCCCAAAGAAAAGAGTTTTAGAAAGCGTCGGTCTATGCCTCTGAGTGTCTCTTTGTGAAAAACGAAAAGTGGTCTAAAAAAAAGTTGATATACGATGGTCTGCTATATGTCCTGGGCCTCACATGGACATGGCGCTACTGGGCCAGTTTGACGGATAGCATCATATAGTTTAACTCTAGACTAGCTTGTATCCATAGTTACACGTATAGTTTTTGAATGACAGCATTTTAAACAAGACAAGTGTAAAGGTTTCACGAAAATGGATATGGAAAAACAAGCAGTGATTAAATACATCCATCTCAAAGGCTTAACGCCGAAAGAAATCAAGAAGGAAATGGACAGTACATTGAAAGACTCCTCCCCTTCATATATAATGATTAAAAGGTGGGTTGCAGAGTTTAAAATGGGACGTACGAGCTCTAGTGATGAGCCTTTCTTTGGAGTCCTGTGGAAGTCACAATTCCAGAGATCATTGAAAAAAAATCATCATTTAGTACTGGAAGACCGCAGATTAAAGTTGTTTGAGAGAGCAGAGGCTGTAAACATATCAAAAGAAGTGCAGATAATATTTTAAGTAATGTTTTGTGCTTTTACAAGGTCTGTGCAAAATGGGTGCCGCGTTTGTTGACAGCTGATTAACAGTTGCACAGATCAATAATTACCATGGATGAAACTTTGATACAGCACTACACTCCCGAAAGTAAATCGCAGTCAGAACAGTGCATTGCGCCAGGTGATCCAACTCCAAAGTAGGCAGTCATTTTTTTTCAGCTAACAAGGTAATGGCAAGTGTTTTCTTGGATGCACAGGGAATTATTTTTATTGCTTTCTTGGAAAAGATTAAAAGTATCACTGCTAACTTACTGCAACGTTTGAGTGATGAGATAAAAGGAAAAAGACCTTATTTGGAGAAAGAAAAATATCTTGTTCTTCACGACAATGCTCCGGTTCATCGTTCAGTCATTGCAGTGGGAAAAATATGACAATTAAAGCTCGAATTGCTTGAACATCCACCTTATTCGCAAGATCTAGCACCCAGTGACTTGTCAGCTGTTCCCGAACCTCAAAAAGTGTCTTGGAGGACGAAGATTCCACAGCAACGAGGTCATTAATGCGGTAAACAGCTAACAGGAGGACCTTATTTTTTTTTTTTTTTTTTTTTTTTGTTAATTTATGTCCTCCAACGTTAAGTCATATCGGACGATGAATGGAATGGATGAAATGGTGCTCAAATGAGTCCGGGGTCCCAGGAGCTTAGAGTTACCCGAAATTCGTCTATCAAGATAAGTGAAAACCCTAGAAATAACCTTATCCAGGTAACTCACCCTGACCGAGATTCGAACTCGGGACCTCTTGAACGTGAGACAGACATGCTACCACCACGCTACCAAGGCAGGCATATGAGGACCATGCTAAACCGCACTACAGAGATGGTTAAATTAAATTAGCACCGATATGACAAATGTATTAGCCTTTCTTGAGCTTATGTTGAGAAATAAAGGAAAAAAAGATGGTTTAAAATGTTTTATTTTAATTGTGAGGTCCGGGACTTATCAGCCGACCCTCGTAAAAGCCCAGTATCTTCCAAGGAAACGAAACTATTACTTTCTACCACAAACTATCTCTCAACTATCTCTATTACGATTACGTTTATCTTCTCAATAATAAGTATCTTCATTACAAATTGAACATACGGTATTTTGAATTTCTGGCAAATACTTCTGAAGTTTTCTTCATACCCAATGATTTTGCTCAACTTACAGATCATTAGCGATAGATAAAATCTTAGTATCAAATAACCGAATGTCGACGGGCCCATAAAGGCCCACACACATACTGTCTCATGTGGAATTAACCATTTCTGAGATAATTTTTGTTACTCTTCTGATTTTAAAGTATATTTTCTTCAAACGGGAAGTTCTTATTGATTTTCTATCTTGCTTGGATATGCAAACGAATACAATTTTAAAGACATTACATAGCGACCCACTTTAAACATATTTTATTATCGTTTAAAGCTTACTATATTCCCTTAATCCACTTACATCTATTATAAAACAGCTAGTACCGCAATGTCTGAAAACTTTTATCAGTTAACATGCAGCAGAAAGAATAAGGTTGGCCCCGCAGCTGAATCGGTGGAACACCTACCTACCTGCCTGAGTGCGGGGGTTCCGGGTTCTATTCCCGGCTAGGGGTGGGCATTTTTTCTTCCCCAGAGTCTGGAAAAGTATGATGAGAGTGCAAATGTGTGCGTGATCTAATGACTACGAATAAACACCATCGCCAGTATGTGTCATATATCGTCAATGTCACATCGCGATGTGACCATCCTACAAGGCGGGGTAAAAATAGAACAAAAAAAAGTATTTATAAGAATATTTTGTACGACAGAGGCCAGAGAAAGTGATGGCCGAAAGGCATAATATTTCTTACTTATGTGAGAATTCATTAGCACTTATATTTGATTAAAATCGGTACAGGATTTCAGACTATGTCTTTAGCTTAATTTTACTTTATCATCAGATCATTACATAAAAAATTCGAGGTTTTTGGATCCACTGAATCCAAAATAAGATTACTGTGTCTGAACAAAACAATTCAAAAAGAAACTCATGTCCAAATTTGGTGTTTAACTTTAGCATGATCAAACCACATTTCCACCCCCAGGAACATGTCCCCTTGCCCCTTTTCACTTTTTACTTTTTACTTTCTGAGAAATGGCTGTAATAGTGTGATTAAAATACCGTATGCTTAGGATATCTGCATGATTAATAAAAGACATGCTTTGAGCCTTTTGAGAAATGTCCAGTCTACATTCTGAATGAATTTTGTATAAACCCCTAAAATTACTAAGTACACAAAAATACAAAAGAAATATATCCAATTCTTTTGTAGCATTTTTTTCAGGAAATGATTGCTTTTGGTGCTAAACAACTGCTTTTTTTGTGATATCACTCAAAGAGAAAAAAACATCAAGTTGGCCCACTTCCATGCATTTGACTCAATTCTGTCTTCTGAATTGCAGAAAATCAATGTCTAATGAAATATTCATTCACGATGGACATAAAGTTGATAGAAGAATAAGCTGTTATAAAATCAGTTTTAGAACAAATACAAAACTAAATAATGAGTTAAGAAAGTTAATTTCCTAAAGTTTATTTCCTAAATTAAAATATGTATATGCATAATAAGGTATCAGAAATATTTTTAGTAATTTACGACACAGGATGTATCACGAATAATGGGTTGCATTGATGTAAAATGACACTTTTTTAGTTTGTGTGTAAGCTTACCACAAGAACTGGGTAATTCTGAAGGAGCACAAAGTAATGTGTAAAAGGCGACTGGATTGTGTTCTGGCTTCTCAAACAATAGGTCCCGGATTCGATTCCCGGTTGGGTTGGAAGAATTTTTACTGGCATTTCATAGTGAACGTCTTCACTGAGATTTTATTATTGAATTTTTGTGCTGAAAGCTGTACTTTCTCTTCTACTATAGTTCAAAATTAGATTTGAATTTTCGATATTAAATTTGAATTTTCAAGTACTTATTATGTACTTCTTGTCAAAGGCAAACCGCTTTCATTTCCCTCGTGGCCATGCAAAGAGGATATAATTTCAACGGTATCGCGTAGCGATTCACACTTGTTTCTATTGTAGCTTATGTCGATTAACAACGTGTGGGCAAAAATATTTTTTTGAATCTATGGTTTGTCAAAAGAATCGAGGAAATTTTGTGAATGGAACAAAGATTTTTAAAAAAAAAAACATACCGAAATTTTAGCCTCTTTTTTCAATTATATTAATTACCAGGAGTATAAATGTAGTGAAAGCTTTTAAAACTTATGAGCTTAATTGTAACAAAACTAATTTGCACTCATTATGTTTAGAGCTCATAAGGAGTCTAACATTTTGCACAAAATTTAAGGTTATTTAGGTTGGGGAAATACATATAGTTACACTCCGTTTAATGACTCCATCTACAGGAGAAATAATAATTCTCAGTGCAGAATTAGTGAAATTCCTCTTGTAAAATCGCGTAGCTCTACTTACTAAACAACACTCCGAAAATGTACTTCAAAATTGGATTATGTACTCTCACGTTATCGGGTCATATTCAGTTCATTTTAAATTTACGTTTCGAAGTATGAAGAAATACCAATTGTATCAGGAATTAAGGGCAACAAAATTTATACCAGGAAGAAAAATAACAGACTTTAGAATCAATGAAATTAATACACTTTTATTATAACTAGTATAATTATTTCCAGCTCACGTTTGGAATTCATGTAAATTTATGAAGACTGATTCTAAAGATGCTGTGGTTTTCTAAGAGAAAGATTAACGCTGGTGTAAACTAAATTGAATTTGCTGTGCTAACCTAACCTCAATCCGGAAAACATTTTAAGCAATTATGGGAATTCATTGCAGAAACAAATGCAATTTAACAGCCAGGGATTGAACAATCAGAAAATGTAGCTGTTTATAACTAATAGGTTAGGGTTACACTGTTTGTTAAACTAGAGGATATTTATTAAATTTAAAAAAAAAGCTACGAAAGCAAAGAAATGTAGAAAATGGTACTCACCTGATTCTCTGAGTTGAGAAGTTTGAGTTGGTCATTGATGAGGCTGTATTTCGCCGACTCCTCCTTGCGAAGTGCCCTCTCCTTCTTCAGCTCTGGACTCCAGAAGGTCTTGATGCTGTGCATGCTGGAGCCAAGCTTCTGGTTTGTCAATTCCAGTTCCTTTTTGAAGTTGGCTAACTCTCGCTGGAGATCGTTGTTCTTAGCCTGTAACTCGTCGATGTACATGACACTCGCATCGCGGGATCCCGAGCTCATCATGTGCGGATTGGGGGACTGCCTCGCCGACCGGGACCCGCCTCCGACGCCGCCGCCGCCCCCGTACATTTCGTCCTCCATGTACATGCCTCTTTCCAGTGACCTCTCTCGACCACCGCTACGATCTAGGGACCGTTCCCGCGGTTCCCTGATCGGCATGAACTCCCGGTCGTGGGAATCGACTCCCATCATACCTCGATCTAGCGACTGGTAGCGGGTCGACATCGGGTTGCTGCCGCTGCTCATAGCGGGCCTGCTCGCGCTCCTGGACCGATGATGGCCCCCTCCGGTGCCCGTCGACCTCCCGCGCTCGTCCATCATGACGGGGCTTCCTAATTCCTCCTCGCGGCCGTAGTACGGGGACCCCATAGATTGCTGATGATGGTGATGCGAAGACGACTGACTTGGGCCGTAGTAACCGCCTCCAGCATGCTGGTCCGGAGACACTGCCCCCGAACGACTGGGCCGACCGCCTTTGCGACCGATCGGACTCCCTCTACTGCGTGAAGGGGAACGATCCACGGTCGGCAATTCTCCCACACCTCGCCGCGCACTTCGGGGCGAGCGGTTTCCCCCTGATGCACTGCTCAAATTGGCGGGCCCGTACGGATCACGAGACATCTTCTATCCTCCGAGCCACCCTTCTTCCCTGCTGCTACTGTCGCCGCTGACGTGAACAACCACCGCGACGAAGACGTGACAACACCCTGGCAGCCGTCGCAGGCCTTCCCGTGCCACCCCCGACCCGAGTTCTTCTTCGGTCCAAGATCACTCACACCGCACTTCGTCTTCACCAGCATCATACACAACTTTCTTGAAACAACACTACTGACCTGACGATCTGGGGGCGGTCTATCCTCGAGACGATCGTCCTTAACCTCCAAATCACTTTACAACGGTCGATAATTATCCTGCACTCCAAACACTGCTTTCTGTCACCACGTTTACTGACGAGTACATTACATTGTGTGTAAAGAATTCAAGGACGGAGGCGGCGACGTGAACGGGGGCGGTAGCTGGTGGGATACTCTGCAACACATGTCTATCACAGCACTATCCGTTTTGCACAGCACTATCCCTCTTCATTTTACCATCTTCTGTCGAGTTATTTCTGCCAAAACACAGTCGATTAGAATCGATCCACACTCCTGAACCTAAGACACATACGAGATTATTGAAAATCGACAAACCGCTTTCGAATGGGTCATTCACGCAACCATACAAACCTTTCATACACCCACACAAACATGCTCTGATATACACGGCGGTAGAACAAGGATTAGAGGTGAGGTTAAGTTACTCACACTCTCGCATACACACACCTACTCACTTACTCACACAAACACACATATTTAGTTGTTTTTTTACCCCCACTACAACTTCTCGGCACCAGCACAAGTCTGTCAGTCACGGCCCCCTGTGAGCGAGCGGCCGGCAGAAACCTACGGTGAGCTTCGCGTAGTTCTACTCACACACAGTACAGTTTTCTGATCGCTCCCTCTCACTCGCACACGCAAGGCCTAGCCTCGCCTCCCAAGCTTAGCCCGCCAGCCAGCACCCAGCTGCTCCGAGCTTGCTGATCAATGAAGGCCCAGTTCTGCCAGCTCGTCCGCCGCCCTAGTACTCCAGCCGAGAGGGGCGAGGAGGTGTGCGCACTCTCTCGCTCCCAAACTTTTAGCAGCTCTTTATTTTAGCGTCGACGCACAACCGTCGGCATGTGTGGGTGTAGGGAGGAAGGGATATACGTCATACCCAGACTTGAATACTGACTGAGTGACGGTTTTAAACCCGAAGGTCTTTGCCATTAGCTGCCGTACACGAACCCTCTTCACGCACTCTCACCCTCGATTCGCCAATTCTCAAATATTTCGTATCCACACAGCTTCCAGCGAAGAGGTCAAAAGAGGTTAAAATATCTGATGTGTAAAATTCTCTAATCTTGCTCTGGCAGTTATCATTTTGTACCGATTTTACTGACTATTCATACTTTTATTTTCTTCATGTGAATAAATATGCCTACAGATGCCCACATCAAAATAGAAATATTTTTACGTTACGCGGTCACATTGTATAAGTATAAAGAAATCACACTATGAATCCAAAAATGAGAGACTCATACGTCAAAAACAGAATGATAGAACAATCACTTTTCCTTAACTCCCGTTTTATTTCAGTTTCTTAATAGAACATTTAAACTTACCTTGATTTTTAGTTTAAATGCTTTGCTGCATTAATTCTTTGCTGAATGTTAGCTTTATATTTTTAAAAATATAAATCTCAGCTATACTCTACACAAACAGAAATACAATTAATGTACATTGGGACTGATTTCTTTTTGTTTTTCTTTTACTCCCTTTTTTCTTCTTCTCTTACATTTTCAATTTCAAGACATTTTTTTTTTTTTTTTTTCAAAATGGCTCGTCTAAGAGATTCAAATAAAAAGTGAAAGTACATACAAAAGCTTAAGCCTCCAGAGTAAATGCCTTCTCAGATAATACAATGAAACGGTTTTAAACCAATGAAAAAATAAAAAAGGTTGTTAAAACTGCCTTGTGCATTAATATTTCACAGAGAAGCATGATAGTGGCACATCCTAAAACTTCAACATTGAAAATAAATATGTTGAAATTGAAGTTATGTATTCAGTTCTGCAGAAATAAATTATTATGAAGTTATTGATTGCCTATACGTTCCTTGCTTTTCAGTTTAAATTTAATTTTTGTGTAACATAATAAAGGGGGGAATCTTTAGAATACACATTTAAGATTATATATTCAAATTTGTAAACAGAACCAAATTAAAATTTAAGGAACACATTTGTTGCACCAAAAATGTAAATTTAGAGAAAAGCAAACCCTTACATAAACGTTCTAATGGGTTTAAATGGGTGCATACGTGTGCACAAGTGTACATACTCAAGTACATATGTTGCTAGGCTTTTAAAGTGTGGTTCCGATAAATATTTGGTAACAATGATTTACAGAGGTGTATGAATATTTACATTATATACTTAACAATCAAAGCACTTTCTCATTTGCACCTTAGAACACTGACTTCCTTCTTCTTCTTCTTCTCTTCTTCTTCTTCTTCTTCTTCTTCTTCTTCTTCTTCTTCTTCTTCTTCTTCTCTTCTTCTTCTTCTTCTTCTTCTTCTTCTTCTTCTTCTTCTTCTTCTTCTTCTTCTCTTCTTCTTCTTCTTCTTCTCTTCTTCTTCTTCTTCTTATTCTTCTTCTTCTTCTTCTTCTTCTTCTTCTTCTTCTTCTTCTTCTTCTTCTTCTTCTTCTTCTTCTTCTTCTTCTTCTTCTTCTTCTTCTTCTTCTTCTTCTTCTTCTTCTTCTTCCTTCTTCTTCTTCTTCTTCTTCTTCTTCCTTCTTCTTCTTTCTTCTTCTTCTTCTTCTTCTTCTTCTTCTTCTTCTTCTTCTTCTTCTTCTTCTTCTTCTTCTTCTTCTTCTTCTTCTTCTTCTTCTTCTTCTTCTTCTTCTTCTCTTCCTCTTCCTCTTCCTCTCCTCTTCCTCTTCCTCTTCCTCTTCTCTTCTTCTTCTTCTTCTTCTTCTTCTTCTTCTTCTTCTTCTTCTTCTTCTTCTTCTTCTTCTTCTTCTATCTCACTGCTTAGGATTGTTTAACCCGTTCCGGCTCCAAATTGGCCTGCCCATCTTTTCTTCGGTCTTCCCTGGTTTCTTCTTCCTATAGGTTTATAGTTTAAGACTATTTTTGGTATTCTATTATTATTCATCCTCTGAACATGTTCTTTCCATTGATTTCTATTTCTTTCAATAGTATGGTTTATTTCTTCTACTTTTAATTCTGTCCTAATATGCTGACTACGTTTTTTATCAATTTTGGTATATCCAGCTATTGCTCTTATGAATTTCCTTTATGATGACTGTATTCTCGTACTATTTCTTTTTTGTTAGTGTCCATGTTTCTGACCCATAGATCGGAGTTGGTATTGCCATTGTTTTGTATAGTTTTATTATAGAGTCCTTTCTTGCTTTATTTTTAATGTTCTCTTTATTGTGCCTGTTATATAGTTTAAATTTATTTATTTCATCTATTATATCAGCTTCCCTTTGGTACGAGACATTACATCCTAAATACTTAAAGTGTGATTTCTTCTCAATTATTATGTTGTCTAACACAATTTTTGATCTTACCGGATTATTCCTTTAAATGCCATGGTTTTGGATTTATTTGCTGATATTTTCATTCCATATACAGCATTTTCTGCAGGTCATCTTCATTTGTGGGCCATTATTATTTGATCATCTGCACACAACATAGTTTTCAATTTAGCTCCTGATAACATTAATGCCTCCATTGACTTTATTCGACCAATCCTTACTATTTCGTCAACATACAAATTAAAAAGTGCAGTTGATAAAGGAGAACTTTGCCTTACGCACCATTAACTATTACTGGTTCTCTTTTATTTATTTGTATTTTTGGGACAATGTAACATACTTTTTTATACTTCAATTAGTTGTAAAGGTATGCCTCTATTATTTAAAAATTTCCACAGTATCATTCGTGATACTTTGTCAAAAACTTTATAATATTTAATAAATAGTAAGTGCGTCTCTAAATTTTGTTCTCGTCGTTTTTCTATTATTGTTTAAGAGTAAAAACATTATCAATGGTGCTTCTTCCTTTTCTAAAACTAGTTTGTTCTTCTAGGAGTATTGCATCTGTTATTTTGTTTAACCAAGTAATTCTTTAGGAGCATATTTAATTAATTCTAAATTAATATTATCTATTCCGCAGGCTTTCCTATTTTTACTTTTAGCTATACTTTCCATTAATTCTAGTTCTAACCGGTCTACTTCTGCTCTGTATAATTTATCTATTTCCCAATTTTGTTTATCTCCTGTGTTCCAGGGATTTTTATAATATTCCTCTAATTCTTCATCTTTAATGATTTTTATGTTTGCTTTGTCTTTTTCCATTGAATTTAGGTTTATAATAAATTTATAAACTTTATCTTGGCGGCCATGCAGGTTATGTTCTAGATCTGCTATGTGTTTTAATCCTTGCTTAGAGTCTGCAGTCTTATAGACTCCAAGGCTATTTAAATAAGTAGAAACTGTTTTAATGTGAAAGTAGACTTCTCATTTTCCACAAATGCTTTTCATGTACTTTCTAGTATAAATGGTCAAAAATTTATGGTAATATGACGGACGGTAGCACATAATTTTGAGTTTTTGTAACAAGGTCAGAAAATACCGCAGGTATACAATATCTGACTTTCCATGTTATATTACAATTTAATACAATAATTAAAACTGGCAGCAATGCACCTTCTGAACCTTCATTTGTGTATCAATTGTTACAAATTTGTAGACAATACATACACATGCACTATTGTGACAAATTATTATAAAATGCAAACACAGCAATTGCGTTTTGTGAAACTTAGACATGAAAAAAGAAATGAAAAAATTAAAAAAAAAACTGAAGTGATAATGTACAACTCAACAATGTCAGATGTTGATACCGTTGATAAGATGGCTACCCGCTCTTCAGTGAAACATGGAACAAGAAGAAGACTTGCTCTATCTCTTGATATATTTGCCTCAATGCTTACGTCCTGTGCTGTAAATTTTTACATAATATTAGAGGTAAAAATGCTAGAAGAGAATTCCTCTCAGAACTGGGAAAAGAGCTATTCAGACCTCAAACTGTGAGACAAATCCCCCCCCCCCCCAATGAAAAACACAATGCATTCGTTCAACAGTAACTCAAGCTGGTTTCAAGGATCCTCTAAATGGCAACAAACAGGATCAGGATGCAGGTGTTCCAAATATGAAACGAAAAAGCTGTGATTCCTGCCCAAGGTCAAAGGGCAAGAAAGTGAAGAATCAATGTGATAAGTGTCACAAATTTATCTGCAAAGAACATGCAAGAGTAAAAGTGTTCGCCATTTTAAGTGGAGAATGAGTAGAAGTGTATTTATAACAGGATTTTTATAAAGTGATAATGCACATCATAGAAAATTACAGTATTGTATATAGTGTGCGATAAATGAACATTTTGTGTGGAAACTAAAACATATATATGTTTTCATATTTCAGATATGGCTAGTACATAACTTTTATATAGCTTACAACAATTGAGTTTTAATTTAAAAGACATGCTTTGGTCCCTAAATAAAGTCATTATTTTTGTGGAAATATTTTACACTTTAGGGACACATAGTTTGCTAGAATCACTTTGGGGTGAAAAAGACCCCAGATATATAATATGTTTTTCTGGAGCTGATACCATGCTAGGGTGTTGCTTTGTTACAATTTTTATAAACTACATTTTTTGTGTGCATATATTTTGAGATCAATTTAACTCGCTGTCTTTATTATTAAATATTGGACATAATATATGCAAGAAATTAAAATTAGTTGGCTTCTGTCGAGCTTAATAATTCAGGCCCATAAATTGTGAACAAAATGTAATCCTATAAAAGCAAATTCCAGCGTTTATCCAGGGATATTTAGAACGTATATCCCTTTTAAATAAGATTTAATTTAACCACTTTCTGTAGGTTTCATCCTAATCGTGTCTGTGAACACTAATGTACATAGGGTTTTCTGTTTATCATATGAACCACTTTAGAACTTTCAAATACTCTTTGAAACTTTTTAAAATATTCCATTTATTGCCTGTGGTCAAATCGGCGGCCGTTCTCCTGTTGGAACATATTGCCTATTGACGATTTTGTTAACTCGTTTTCTATTATAATCATTTGATGTAATCTAATCCATACTTCCAGACTCTAGGAAAGATGGGAAATCATTATGGTGGGAGAAAAATGTACACCCCCAGCTGAGAATGGAACCTGGAACCCGTCGCATGGCAGGCAGATGCTCTACCGACTGAGCTACGGGGCCAGCCTTAAAACTGGTCTCGGAAATAAAGTGATTCGTTTTAGAAGCCACAAGAGATTGTTTCTGCATTACCATACTGTTTTTTTCTTAATCTATGGTCGTTTCATTTTATTATTATTATTTACATTTATTCACAACGCAAATAGCTAAAGCAGTTATTATTTATGGAATGCTATATATAGTCTCAAATTTAAGTAAAGAGCATATTAAGTCAGCTTTCACAATACGACTCTTGTCCAGTGAAGTGTATTTTAATAAACTACAATTCAAATTGTTCATTCAACAAATGAAGATTTATGCTATGACTGTAAGAATTTAACACAAAGATACCAGCTGTTAGAAAATATTGAGGTAAGTGATTCTTATACAGGTATAAACAGCACAAAAAGAACTTGATATGTTAGATTCGCACCAGTTGATCTGCCATATATATTTTATTTCTGGATATACAAACTATTCCAATGAGTTAATTTTACTTTCTCTTCATTTATTTGAGATAAACCTTTGCAGAAATGGCTAGACTGCATTATTTATGTAGATACAAAGGGAATAGTAAGATATTTAAGAAGTGAATACCCTATGCTAGCCTTAAAATTCCTTACAGGTTGTACCCTTGACGTCACAATGATAACGGACTTTTAAAAAAAATATACTAAATATTAAACATATCGAATCACTGATAACGGATATCTCGGAACTGGGCTATGCCACAAAAACCTTCTCTGTTCTAAAGAGATCTATATTTTCTCTATTTCGCTTAATGTTTATAGTTACACCATAATACATACTTATATTTAATTTCCATAAAGAGGAATTTACACGCTAATGCTAGTAATTTCAACATATAAATTTAATTTTTTCATTTAAGTATCTTTAGTACCCGACATTTTACTCAAAATTGTTACACTGTGTTCCATGTAAGGGGCAGATTGATGCGGGTAATTTTCTTTAAAATTTTTGTGTTGAAAGTTTGAAAATTACGCACTTTATATATTTATATATTAGCTTTAGCGGACCAAATGATATATTTTCGGTGAAATTCATGTAGAGGGCAAACAAAAAAAGCAGACAGTTTGCAATAGTAAACCTGTTGTGAATTATGTCTACCAATAAAGAAGGCTCAAAATATAGGAGTGTCGTTTGAGGAATAACTGGAGGTTGATGATTGACTGGGTGAAAGCTAAAATGGAAATGGTCCCTGATGTTAAGTTAAGCCCTCAGTATATGTATATTCACATGTGTGTGTGTGTGTGTGTGTGTGTGTGTGTGTGTGTGTGTGTGTGTGTGTGTGTGTGTGTGTGTGTGTAATTAGATAAAAGAATAAAAAAGGACCTTTCCATATCATCGCTACTGGGCATGCAAATATCCAATTAAACGATCATATAGATGTACACGGTGTTAATTTTTATTCGTTATTTTCTGCCCTGCGGGCAAGACTGACGTCATAGTTTACTGGTGAGTCTATCTTGAAATCATAGTGCTCTCTACGGAGACAAGGCGGAAAATTTTGCGGAACAGTAAGAAAATTACAGCGCCCTTCGTGTGGTTGAGCTGATAACTAATACAAGCAGCTCCCCCTCGATATGAACACAGAGCACTGTGTCTTCATGGTTGAATGCTACCTTCGTACCGGCATTAAATTTGGTGCGACATATAAATTTAATTTAAAACGTTGCATAGAAGATTGATGGAAATTAATCATTTCTTCACACTAGCCTTATATAGGCTAAGGTTTTTGATAGATAGAGTCAACATGAAAAATTCAATGCCATGGCCGGGATATGAACCACGGATCTCCTGGTCTCCGTTAAAAGTTAAATGTTGAAGTCTGGGACTCAAGTACTTACGATAGTAAGTCGCCACAAACGGCGTATCTCGAATGCGAGAGCCCCTAGTGGTTTACCTGGAAAATATACGAGTCAAATGGAGAATTTAGTGTCAGGACGGCACGTTGGCCATGGTAGCTCAATGGGTTAGAGCGACTGGACAGAAACCACGAGATCCGTGGTTCAAATCCCGGCCATGGCATTGAATTTTTCATGTTGACTCTATCTATCGAAAAATTTAGCCTATAGCTAGTGTGAAGAAATGATTAATTTCCATAATTAACTAAAATAATAAGAGTTAAATGATGAATCCTGGGACTTAAGTACTTACGATAGCAAGTCGCCAGAAACGGTGTGTCTCGAATGCGATAGCCCCTAGTGATTTACCAGGAAAATATACGAGTCAAATGGAGAATTTAATGTCAGGACGGCACGTTGGCCATGGTAGCTCAATGGGTTAGAGGGACTGGACGGTAACCAGGAGATCCGTGGTTCAAATCCCGGCCATGGCATTGAGTTTTTCATGTTGGCTCTATCAAAAACCTTAGCTGCATAAAGGAGTTTATGCAACGCTATCCAACTGTAAACATGAAGGCACCCAAGCGCAATGATGCCAGCTCCGATATCAATATTCCATTTCTAAAAATAAATTTACTACTTCTTACAAAACGCCACAAATTATATTTTTAAGTGCTTTGATTGAATTTATTCTAGTCAGATTAATCATAATATTGCGGATGCAATATTACGCTCGGAGCGTAATTTTGTCCAGGTACCGTCAAATTGACATATTTTTGTTTGTAACATAAACGTCTTACGTTTTATCAGTATACGATATAATTTTTTGTCTTTCTCGTGCTTCATTAAAATGTCTATTAATGTTGGTATTCAATAGATGCATCAAACATTTCCAAGACATAGCATCAGTTACTTGCAAATAGAGAGACACTGGACGCTATAAAGTGACTGGTCCCAATCTAGAAGCAATAAATAGTGTTATGACAGAAAGGCCTCAAGCATACTTTCTCGCAATACAGACAATGTTTAAGGGGAAGAGAGAAAGGAAACATAAAAATGGACACATAAGACTATTCTTGTTTTGACTTGGATAAAAGCTTGGATAAAAGTACATAATGTAATACTAATTTAGTTTTTATTCCTAAAACATGTTTTGCTAATTTTCTGGTTTGTAATGAAGTTACATTGAAGAAACTGTGGGTGATAGAAAACAATTGAGATCAAATTGAAATATTTCTATTTTATGTGTCAGGTTTACAAATTTGCATAAGTCTACTATAACAGAAAAATATATGTTCATAGTGAAATAAGTATTCATTGACTTATCATTTCGTATATTCTTCATGGTATACTTTTATGGCTGCATAATTAGCTTTGCAGAGCATTCATAGAAGTATATAGGTTTTCTTTTAACAGTTATCGTATCTACGTACCAGGCGAAGTTGCGCACCTTTATATTACGCGGGCAGACCCACCTCTAAAATAGTATATTTACCTGCCGGTAGAGGGAGGCCTCAAAGCTGCTGTCAGCACATCAAGTACGATCGCAAGCCGCTAGGAGAATCGTATGTAAACTCTCTCTATCAGCGATGCTATTGATAATGTCAAATTTTGCGCGGTAAATTCACAGATAAAAATGCACACCATGTATCTTTTAGACCTGGCGCATGACCTTGCTCGGATGTGCGCGAGTGACGTCATGCGTATCAATGGTAGGAGTAAGATCTCTGCTTTCACCAGCAAATTGCTGATACAGGTAATGGGTTTAGATGGCAGATGACTAACCTGACACCTCTTTTCCTTAAAAATAAACAAATGGAGTTGACCATAAACTACTGCGCAACATTACAGATGTATTTTTTTATCTTGAAAAGTGCAGAGCGATGCGCAGTGGTGTCTGGACGAGTCCACCTCAGAACGGTTGCAACTGGAGGGGAGGGCAGGTCAGTTGCGTACCTGTTGCGAGCAACTAAACACGTGCAGAGCTACTCGGTAACACTACAGCTTATTTCAAAATGTGCTTGTCTCCTCGTTCCAAGAGAGCATTTATAAATGACGTCTCCTAGCAGCACATTAGGAAATAAAGTGCTACATTTAAAAACACGAGAAGTAATAACCAATATCCATAGATGTATAAAAAGCGAACAATGGTCTGGGTCAGCTATAAAAATCTGGGGAAGGGTATCTGAGGAAACAGATGTGTCTGAAAGCAGTTTAGGAGAGTTATTAAGGAAGGAAAAGCCATTGGTGCTAGTGCAACAACGTCCTTCTCTATGCCCAGTAAGCAAAGATTATGAACATGCACAAAATCTAATTTGGATGTTTTAATTCAGAAGTAGTTAGGCGAAATATGAATAATTTTTAAAATACAGAAAAACAAAGACCAACTTTGAAGAAAGTACTTATGAAGCTAAAAATTCTACTGACTTCCAAGGTAGTGTCTGAACATTAAGAAGAGTTCTTTTGAAGCTAGGATTATTAAAAAAAAAAAAAAAAACACTAAGCGTGACAGACAAATTTTAATCGAACATCGCACCATACGTGCAATAAGGCTTAAGTATTTACGAAATATTCTGAGATATCGAAGTGAAGTTTATATAGTTTATATGGATGAAACTTTTATAAATACAGCACATACTGGACCATATGCCTGGAGTGAAATTCGTTACAGAGACTGTGCAGCTATATTGAAAGGCCGGCAGTTGCTTATCATGCCTGCGGGAGGAGAACAGGATTTTGTTACAAATGCCTATGTACTATTTAAGATCCAACAAATGCGTGGAGATCACTACCATAGTAAGAATTACAACTTGGTTTATAAGAGCTACAAAACTGGCTTCGAGAATGAAATTTGTTTTTAGACACCTTATGCACCGCCCTCCCCTCTCGTAATCTTACGCGTGTGACGCATTGTGGTGATAGGTGCACTATCCCCACCACAGTTGCTACTCATCCCCACCGCGCAGGATTCCTGTCAAGATAAAATAATACATCTGTAGGTCATACGACATGTCTAAAAAATACATCTGTGCAATGCACATAATGTTAAAGTCTTCAGTAGCATTTAAAAGAAGCCAGATATTGGTGTAGTTCCTAAAATTCTCTCCCTGGTGCCTTTAATTAAGAAACGCGTTTCATAGCGGACTACACGAGTGCAAATATGATATGTCATCTCATTTCTAAAGTGTATATGTGTATGTATGAACGTGTGTGTGTGTGTAAATACGAGAATGTTAGACCTTCACTTAAGGGTCGATGAATTAATTGCCATGAAATTTGATACATAGCTTACCTTGGTCCTACTTAGAAGATGGGTTCTTAATTAATTACTCTAAATAGGGTCTATAATGGAGGACGTAGGCAATCAATGTACAGGTGCGTTTTCAAATGTCCTTCTGCGCTGTGCAATTTACTACACTTTTTGGGAAACAGCTCTAAAATTGCACGTTGTTAGAAAATTATCCATTTAAACTACTTTTCAATTTATATCCAAATTGCATTAATTATTGTTCTCTTGCCCTTTATTCAACACTTTCGCTTATTTTGATACCAAACAATACCATATTGATTGTCTTCTATCTACTGTACCGTTTTGTTGTGCGATAGAATATTTTTAAATGAAGGAGGAATTATTTAGTTTTTATTGGTCCTTTTTTATTTTCTAACATATCTTTATTAAAGTTAATGCAGACAACACCAGGCTGAACCTGAGCTTTCATCATGATAAGTTTAAATGAAGTATTTATTACGTATTATTGTGTCCAGTTGCAGATAATTCAAATACATTTATCATATTTAAGGCTTAATGAGTAAATGGAACGTGAATATACGATGGAGAATCAAATACCGATTTCCTGTGTACATGAAGTCCTAACAAAAGAACCACTATACCATGCACTAACTGTTGCAACAATGACCTTATAAACACTTCAATACTGTATTAGATACTGCACCCATTTTTTTTTTTTTTTTTTTTTTTTTTTTGTATTCTAGTGGAATTCAAAGTTATATAAAACTAAAACTAATAAAGTATTTATATCAACTCGCAGGTTTGTAGTCATTCATAGATTATAAATTATGCAGTGAAGGCCGACACCTTGTATACTGCGATTTACATAGATTTATTATTATAAGGGCCCGCAAGTTGTTGACCTAAAAATTCTCTAAAAATGAGCTATAAAATACCCTTAAAATATAAAAAATGCACATAAAATGTAAAGAAAAAGGACTTAACAAAATTAATAATTTGTTTCATAATAATAAATTAATAACTGTCACAGACAAATAATGAAAATGTGGTCCGAATTACCACATTTTAAAATTAACTTTCTTGGTAAATAATGCAATTATTGCTACTAAATAATAAATGCAAAATTAATCAGGTCATTTTCAATTGTATAATGTATGAAAAAATAAGTTACTGAACCCATTAGCCAAAACATACCTTCCTTAGCGTCGCAGTACACCACCATGGTCATCTTCAAGTTATCAAAAGTAAAGGAACGGCGGTTGTCAGTTAAAACTGCTTTATACTTTGAGAAACTTCTCTCCACTTCCACAGATGTCATAGATGCTTATTTGAAAAACACTATGTCGCTGCCTGTTAAATCCAGTTCAAAAATATCAGTTGTGAGGTTTCCTCCTAACAATATATCGACAATCTGACAAACTGTTTGGTATTCTTTATTTTTGTTCAACACAAATTTTAGTATCTGTCTAATCTTGTCCCTAATATCACCTTTTACATTTTGTACCCTCTCTTCCGCAATCCTCACTAACTCAATAAACTAATGCAAAGTCATGCCACTTTCTTCAAGGCACATACAAAGTTACTATTTCATAAAAGATTGTGACATAAATTAACTTTAAATCACAGCTTATTAAAAAGAAAAGAAGAGCCAAAACGCCCATGGGTCAGGGTCAAGTCAGCCACAGGAATCGAACCCAGGCCTCCCGAATGGGGGCTACAGATGAAAATGCCCAATAAATTCGTGAAAATGAAATAAAAGGACCGCTAAGTGCATCTAAATGTTAAAAAATGACTTTATTATAAAAATGTGGAAAAAATGTATTTTGATCACCTATAAAAACTATATATATAGCGCATTTGTTCCAAATGCACTTACTTTCCAATAAGCATCGTCTATGACTACTAAGAAAACAGATAACTTTTCATCAAAATCTGGGCCCTAATTTATTATTATTATTATTATTATTATTATTATTATTATTATTATTATTATTATTATTATTATTATTATTATTATTATTATTATTATTATTATTATTATTATTATTATTATTATTATTATTATTATTATTATTATTATTATTATTATTATTATTATTATTATTATTATTATTATTATTATTATTATTATTATTATTATTATTATTATTATTATTATTATTATTATTATTATTATTATTATTATTATTATTATTATTATTATTATTATTATTATTATTATTATTATTATTATTATTATTATTATTATTATTATTATTATTATTATTATTATTATTATTATTATTATTATTTATATTATTATTATTATTATTATTATTATTATTATTATTATTATTATTATTATTATTATTATTATTATTATTATTATTATTATTATTATTATTATTATTATTATTATTATTATTATTATTATTATTATTATTATTATTATTATTATTATTATTATTATTATTATTATTATTATTATTATTATTATTATTATTATTATTATTATTATTATTATTATTATTATTATTATTATTATTATTATTATTATTATTATTATTATTATTATTATTATTATTATTATTATTATTATTATTATTATTATTATTATTATTATTATTATTATTATTATTATTATTATTATTATTATTATTATTATTATTATTATTATTATTATTATTATTATTATTATTATTATTATTATTATTATTATTATTATTATTATTATTATTATTATTATTATTATTATTATTATTATTATTATTATTATTATTATTATTATTATTATTATTATTATTGCTGTAGTAAATTTTCAAATACTATAATATAAAATCTAGTGCCGGTTTGGTTGATATTTGTATTAAGCGCGGTATCTTTCACAATGTTCATTTCACAGTTCATATATGCAATCCTCTTTCAGCTAGTAGAATCTCATAGTCTGTGGTGGAATCCATGGATTGCTTCCGTTTTATTTATTATATGTCGGAGCTCGTAGTTTGCTTGTTTCCATTTTTCCTTCATTATGACGTCGGTTGAGTAGAGGTCGTTCCAGGTATTATTTTCCTTATGAGTATTTGACTATATTTTTGTAGACCGTGGTGCTTCGCAGAAGTACTGCATTTTGATGTCATCTATAAACAAATATTCTTTCGTTGAGACATATATCTACGACATTAATCTACATTTCTGCGATACTTGTTTGTGGGTTTGAATCATGTGTGTAAAAAGGGGATAACTAAACTATTCTGCTTTACTCATTTGCTAAGTGTTGTCATTCCAGGAGCTAATAAGAATACTAATTCTTGTTTCACATAAGCTTGCCACGTATCTCTTAACGGTCATGTGACCTTATCACCTCTCATTGGCTGTTATTGCAGTATAGACTGCTGTGCGGTAAACATTAATTCGTTATTTAACATGGTGATATATCTTTATATGTTGGAAGAGAATTGTCAAATTTATATTTTCTTAACTGTTTTAATTAAATATATTACGCAACAGAGTTGATTTATCTGAAATGCATGTTAATTCTTAAACGAAGTAAGGAGGAGGTTCCTTTGCTCTCAAGCACATGGCACGATAGCACGTGATTTAGCAGTAGTGATGACATATTTGTTTATGACTTTTATCACTGACCTTGTTTTGAACTGGATTAGTCATATCGCCATTCGAAGGTGTGATGTGCCCAGTGCGAGAGCTAAATTATTTTATTGATTGTTTATTGCACGTGTACTTATTTGTATATTGGCAGAGTCTACTGCCAGTTTTCCGCTGAAGCATCGCAAGGGAAAACCTTTACAAAGCGGCGAAAAGACAATTTTGTTGCATGTGTTTAATGCACTCTCAGAGAAGAATGCGTCTTTATCAGTGAGAGGAGTCGAACAGCTGTGCTCTGAACGTATAGGTATGAGTGTTAGATGCGTAGGAACATCGCGGGATGAAATTGAGACAACAGGAAAACTTACCACTCCAGGGGTGATATTGCTGTGTCGCGAAGACGTTTTTAAGGACAATCAGACTGTACCGTGATACAAGTCGCAAAATATACTTACTACCTTGACGAGACTTGTGTGAATGAAGGACACACAGGTATGGCGTGATACGACATTTAAGACTGAAAGACAAGCATTTTTGCAAGATATGTGTGCTGGTTTTAAACAGTACCAGTGGAAAAGGCCGAAGGCCTTTCATTGTAAACTTGTTTCAGTTTCCTTGCTCATTCATTCAGTTTCAACTTGCTCAGTTTCATTATAAACTGCATTATTTTTTCATGCCTTCATATTCTTATTTGTGTTTTATCTATTTTCCTGGCAACTACTATGACGATTACTGCAGTTTTAAATGTGACGGGAAGGCACTGCCTATGGCGCGAAAGCATTAGCCAATTAGGATGAGGAGGAAGGTAGTTGCACGCGGAGTGATACATGTCAACGGGGCAAGGTTATATAAAACAGAGATTAAGAATAACTAAAGCATTTGTTATAACACTTGGAATATCCATTTGATTAAATACTAAATAACGTAATTTCTTTAACCAAATGAAGGAGAGGGAAAGATGATCGTGATCGTGAGACACGAGTTAGGGTACTCAAAATACTTCGCTTTTATTTAGTTTTGATAACGTGTTGCCCATAGAGGTTTATAAACCTAATCTTTCTGACACTATTTTTTGCTTCAAATGCTTTAATTGGGAGTGTACTTAAAATGTTATGCTCACTCTTCGCTAAATTTTGGGATAGCTTTGAGCATAGCTACAAAATATCATATCAGTGTTTTCGGTTCTAATCACCATAAAAAACATCGCGTTTTCTCGCGCAAAAAGGACACATTTTATTTAATTCATTTTTGTATTTATTTATATCCCAGCTGAAACATTATTTTTTATTGGCCCTAGAATTTGGAAAAGGGGAAAACAGAGTGAAATTATGTGTAAGTATTACGTCAAACATAAAAGCGTAACCTATGAATACCTATTGCAAACAAATGAACATCACTAATGATCAAATTTACCAAAATCAAAACAAACGTTATATATTAAAGGAATAATAGGTATAAATGAAAAAATAACAAAATGATATGTTAGGGAACATTCCCAGGATATTGACGTATGTTTTACATCTGGTGTGTTGTAGAATTGTTTTCCTCAGTATGCGCCTTTGAGAAATGACAGGAGTGGTCACGCAGTGTGAGACTCATTTGTTTTCAATGCAGTTTGCAGCCATGCTGTCGCTTGAAGAAACATCACATACACTTAATGCAATTCTTCAACTTAATGAACAAACCAAAGCTTGGAGTATTGCAACTCTTTAGCTTTTACTGTTAATATGTGCTGTAGACAATATTAAGGATATGTGATAAATCAGGAAATGCATTTTTTACTGCCTACGGCTGCACTACAATGCACGCCGACAGTTCTATTTTTGGGCGCAAGCGTGTTTTACGTGTTTCATTGACTGAATCTGGGTTAAGGAGAGGTGGGACGGAAGGTAATCGCAATTATTCGATAATTTCCAGAGCTGCCAACCCACCAGTTCTTCCCCGAGGCTTCCCTAATGTAAATAATTTAACAAAGGCTAATCGAAGAGTTCACTCCTGTCCATGACACACGTATGTGGCGCTGCTCTCAAATGTAATTAAGAATGTTACAGCTGCAACAAGATGAGCTAGAAAGCAATAGTTGCCAGTTTGATGCCCAGAGTTTGCATCTTTTAGAGGCTATACCATCTGACTAAGGTGATAAAACCTGTAGTAAAAGCCTCTGCTGTGTCACTTTTATTATGGTAGGTTAAGTATCGGTTTCAAAGATTCTCTACCTATATCGTTTTCCCTATTATTATCATCACTATACTTTCTTGTACCTTCTGGTTCAAACACCATCAACATATTATACATGTTTATTAAGAAACACTTTACAATACAGAAGCACTTATTAGAATATCCCTCAAGCAAAGATATAAAATTTAAATAATATTGTATTGGAAATGTATTGCCTTTCTCCAACAAAACACAAAGGAATCACGAATTTCTTGGAAGAACTTTTACACTGTTGTTTCTATGCATATTGTGACTTTGTAGGTTCGTAGAATTAAAAATCCGAGTTGCAGATGTTCCATATGTTCTTTATTTCCGTAGAAGTACACTGTTCAATTCTCACGTAACAACATTACGTCACATACAACACAATCTACCAACGAACAGCGTTCTGATTATATCACTTTGCATACTGCTTACGACACCGACTCACTCTTGGCGAGTCGTAGCTCTCTTAAATACCTCACTGATAATTTCTAGACTCTTCTAAAATAAACCAGAAACCGAATTATCTCTATCAGTCAAGAAGTCACCAGAAATTTCCATTTATCTCGGTTTGTTTGTTTCGACAGACCTTTATCTGCATGCTATCTTTATCTGCCGGTTCTTTGTTTCCACACTGCCCGCTTATCAGTCCCTTTGTGTAAACAAGCCACGCGATCGTAGATAACGGGTTAGCGATAATATCCATAAACTGCACATAAAATTAATGGCGAATTATTATTATTATTATTATTATTATTATTATTATTATTATTATTATTATTATTATTATTATTATTATTATTATTATTATTATTATTATTATTATTATTATTATTATTATTATTATTATTATTATTATTATTATTATTATTATTATTATTATTATTATTATTATTATTATTATTATTATTATTATTATTATTATTATTATTATTATTATTATTATTATTATTATTATTATTATTATTATTATTATTATTATTATTATTATTATTATTATTATTATTATTATTATTATTATTATTATTATTATTATTATTATTATTATTATTATTATTATTATTATTATTATTATTATCCTTATTTATTAGAGTTAGCCTTAATGAAAACTCTCTGTTCTAAATCAGTAATTCCAGGACGTAAATTAAAAAAAAATCCAGCTACTCTTATGAACATCTGCAACATTTGTTACTGATACTGAACGTAGTAAGAAAATACTCAATGAATATTCTGTGATGCTGCCATTTAGGAGTCTTCAGTTAATTTGAACGTAACCTGCATTTTTTTTGTGTGTAAATGGTGAATAGTTTTAATATAAGTTTCGGTTTAGTGTGTGAGCGTTATTGCTCTATGCCAAAAACTTCTTGCGATTAAATTTCCTCCCGCCTCGGTAGCGTAGATGGTAGCATGTCTACCTCACGTTTAAGAGGTCCCGAGTTCGAAATTCCGTCAGGGTGAGTTACCTGGATAAGGTTTTTTCCGGGGGTTTCCCTTGTCCTTCAAGACGAATGTCAGGTAACTCTAAGTTCCATGGAACCTGGGCTCATTTGAGCATCATTTCACCAAATCCATTCACCGTCAGATATGACTTATCGTTGGAGGACGTAAATTACAAATAAATAAATAAATAAATAAATAAATAAATAAATAAATAAATAAATAAATAAATAAATAAATAAATAAATAAATAAATAAATAAATAAATAAATAAATAAATAAATAAATAAATAAATAAATAAATAAATAAATAAATAAATAAATAAATAAATAAATAAATAAATAAATAAATAAATAAATAAATAAATAAATAAATAAATAAATAAATAAATAAATAAATAAATAAATAAATAAATAAATAAATAAATAAATAAATAAATAAATAAATAAATAAATAAATAAATAAATAAATAAATAAATAAATAAATAAATAAATAAATAAATAAATAAATAAATAAATAAATAAATAAATAAATAAATAAATAAATAAATAAATAAATAAATAAATAAATAAATAAATAAATAAATAAATTTCCATTAAACTACCGTGTTTATTTCATTATCAAATCGCGAAGATTTTAAGTTTTGGTACTAAACTTAGTTTGGACGAAAAGAATTTTTAAAATGCACTGTTATGAAGATGACCTCCGTTCTATGTGTCTGGACAATTTTGAAAAGTAAAAAAATAATAATAAAATCAACTTAGAGATAACGAAATATACCCATTGATATATTCCTGTTTCATAAGTACTGATCTGTAGTAACCAAAGGAAGATTGTTTCTCTACCCAAATATTCAATGCCGAGATTTCATCGGAAATACACGTTTTAAAGGCCTCTGAATAAAAGCAAACATTTTTAGAATACGATCTCTGTGCATGTGTGAGTGTTACCAATATAACTCAAAAACAAAAACAAAACAAAAATTGCTTAGATACCGAACTTCTTGTTTAAGTTCGGTATATAACAAGGATGCAACATGAAGAGTTTCAAATTACTCTAGCCAAAAATGTCTTTCCATGATAACGTTTTGACAAATTTCGCATTTTATCAATAAATGGTTCTAATGATATTCATTAAAATGACGCACGCTTAAGTAGAAAAAGTGAAAAGTGAAATTTTTGTCTTGTATTATCTGGGAAGAGCGTGTGAAGTGCCCTAAAACCTTCTGCTACTTCTTCTACTACTAGACTCTTCATTTTACATGGGTTTTGAACAAAATCTAATATACAAAAATATAATCAAGTTAAAGCTCGTAATTGATGTCAAATAAATTAAGTCATTCAACTATTGTTGAGATATTTCCCGCTATTGGTTTGAATTTTTAAATACCTGTATCTCGTATTTTCCTATTTCAAATCCTCACATTGCGACATTCTCTTTAAAAATCTGACTATCGCTTTTCCATTTTACGTTTCATGACAAATTAAAAAGCTATTCATCTCTATGATACAAAAATTTAAAAATTGATTAATTGAATCGTTCAAATTCGAGCTACGCTACATCACTACCTTCAATTATAATGTTTACGAAAACTTGCAAATAACAACAAACTTATTTTCAAGTTAACACCTAAAATATTGTAAAAATGTGGCTTTGTTAGCAATTCGGGTTTGAAAAGATACCTTGTCATGCAACGAACTGAATAAATAAAGAATATCAGGATTTACAGAAGTAAATAAAACAATGTGCTTCCGTAGAATTTTTATAAATTTTATAAATTTTTATAAATTGTATATTGGGAGTCCAGTGAATGCAACACATACGATAACTTCATTTCATAGGTGGTCTGAAAAGTTTCCGACCTGATGAAGATACAAGACATATTTTCAGTTTTTTTTCTTTTCAGGATAGTATCCTTGTAACTCTATACTCTTCTCGCAGCGATGCTCCCATCTCTGTAACCCGTCCAAATAGTACTCGGCGTTTTTCTCTGCAAAATAATTGTTCACGAAGGTCATTGCCTCTTCATTTGACCAAAATCTCCGATCTCCGAGTGCAATTTTCATATGACGGAACAAGACGAAGTCGTAGAAAAGAAGGCTACATCTGGTGAGTGAGGCGGATGGTCAAGCAGTTCAAACCGAAATTCGTGGATTTTTGCCATAGCAACCGCTTAT
>CM060957.1:77096095-77158595 GCA_030765055.1 Mantis religiosa
TAATAATAATAATAATAATAATAATAATAATAATAATAATAATACCCACTGTACTCGCAACCGAATCACATTCCTATACATAATCCTAATCCGCTCTCCAAGTGGCAGCAATAAGCGGCAGCGTTGCCTCTCTCTCCACAAGAAACGTCAATCACTTTCTAGATAGGCGACCAGTGACACCTATTAGTTTATGTAATACATATCTATATAATATGCAAAACGTAACATTCCAGACTTAATGAAATTAATATTAACGCTACTAAACCTTGTTATTATACTTGGACAATGTTAAACCGAGCTCTACTCCAAACGTCCGAAGACGCCGGTCTCTGACTCCCAAGAGACGATGTAGGACTCCGGGGTGCTTTCCGTTAGGGCAATAGCTAGGGTCTATAAAGGGCCCCTGCCCCCCATCGACAACAACTTCAAGACGGGTGGAAGTGGATACGCCTCTTACGCGCGCGTTTACCGAAAAACCTGGGTGGGGCCGCCTGGCGATCTAGCACGCCTTCTACTAGCTGTGCAGAGTGACCGACGACCGACCGAGGTGCTGGCTGGCTGTATAAAGCCAGAAGGTTTCTGCTGCGTGTCCACCCGTTAAGGGTTTTGCCGCAGCTAAGGTCACAGTTGGCATTTTGTAGGATGTGTTGTAGGTTTTGAGGTTTGGAGTTAATTTTGCGGTTACAAATTTATGTACCTTCGGGTTGAAGGGCAGGATGCATTACTATGCAACCTGGTGTTTTTATTTTGAGTTTGTTATTTTTTGGGAAAACTTTTGATGCCAAACAGCTTAAGAGAATTATGTGGAGCTCAACTTTAGCTGCTGATAGCATTAGCTCCTGAGTTATCTTGGGTGCCCGCAAGCCATGTGGGGTACCCGATGCAGTCTAGAGTGGCGTCTAGTGGGATCATAATCTCCCAATCATCTAACAAGCTGTGCAGTCTAGTACCCGGGACTTCATAGGCAACCTTCTACCCCCTCCGGGCAGCCGAATCCTGGCCGGAAGTACCCGATTTCCCGCAGGTGTCGGGAACACACTGCCCCCCCTCAAGTAGAACCCAATCCGAGAAACTCCCGTACCGGAGGGTCTCGGCTGTTCGGTCCGAGGTTCCTCTACTAACGTCAGAGGTACAATGAGTGCTAAGGGTCCGCAGTGCCCTGGACGCTAAGTGTTACACATGACGAAGCGCGATGGCTCAGGCGGTTTCTTCTGTGGCCCGTATTCGGGAGACCAGGTTCGATTCCCGTGGCCGGCCTACCTGATCCAGGGTTTTGTCGGGGTTTTCCCGGTTCCCCAGGTGAATGCTGGGTAGGTTAATTACATCCCCCGAATTTCCTGACCCACCACTTTATCTTCATTATCATTTTAGGTGGTGTCTTTCGGGGTAGAAGTGTCGGCGTGTGTCTTGGCGCTACATGGAAAGATGATATGCTCCTGGTAAACAGAACCTGGTTTCCGGTCTCCAGGCTGATCTGGTGAGCCATTTTCGGACCACCAGGTGGGATGTCGGCTGTGTTGGCGTACCAGTTTCCAACTGGTAAAAAATAGTGACCTTGCCCTCTGAACTGTCGTAACTCCTTGGACCTGTAAACTCTGCCTTCCTCCTCCCACGGATGCCCCACTTGGGGTTTAGATTAGTATCTACAGATTAGAGAACTGAAATAGTGAAGTATTTGACGGAAAACCACGATTTAATACTGCTAAATTCTGACAGCTCTACACGTTGTAATGTTGCCTTCTTCTCTTTTGTCTTCAATCTTGCCTCATTACTCGTATTTCTCTGGTCCGTTTATGACACGTACTCTTAGGAAATGATTACTTTCCAGTTATTCTACACACAAACCTAGCCTGAAATATAACCCTAATATTTAAATGGAACCTTCGCCCTGCAGACTGGAACAAATAAAAAGAGCTACGAAGTTTCCATAACCTTAGTTTCTCCTGAAAGATTGCATAAACATACCTTTAGAAGTATCAGCTCATTTCAGTAGTGTCATTTTAAATCCTAATATTTCTTATCATAAATATTAACCATAAAGGTAAACATGTTTCTTGATAGAATGGCTGTTGTAGCGAAATAAAAGCAGAACGTATAAATAAAAACGCCACCTCAAGGCAGAAAACAAATTATTTTATCAAAGGCTGAGAGCTGGAGCTTGATGTATTATAACAGAAGGAAAATGTTGCTCTTGGATTTCCTTTGTATCATCACTACCTTATCAAGCGCCAGTCCAAACAGTGAAGGAACGCATTAAAATAACTAAAGAGATTAAAACAATAATTATGTTAATATCTTGTGTTACAATAATGCCAACCTTATTCATTTTTGCAGCAACTTGCTTCTATAGCGCTAGAAATCATGTACTCATTTTTTTTATCATAAATGATTACCAGAAAGGGACCGCCAGATTAGAAATGTAAAACCCATCGGCAGGTAGGGAAACAAACCCGGACCAGCCGAATGCGGACCGTCGACGAAACCGCCTGAGCAATCCCACTCGGTATTTATAGAGATAATATGTTTATAGAGATAATATCAAATAACTCTTTTGAAAAATCTCTGAACACTGTATTGATGAGTTTTCCACAATATGGTCTTTACCAGTACAGAAACTTCAGTCCCGAAAGCAGATAATATACCTTATTCATTAGTGTAGTAACTTCCTCCTTAATGTACCCAGTATTTAACCAGATATGGACACAATATTTTGTATCATTATCCTGATTATTTTTTCCAAAACTTAAGCATTATAGAGATCCTTTCCTTTCTGAAAACTACAGACCCATTACGATGACATCAACATTGTCCAAATTAATGGATAGGATATACTTAGGGGTGCCGTAAAGGTGTCGTAGTTTTTAATGCTAGAGTGATGAAACTTTTTTAGTGTCATCATTGATCCCTAGGGACATAATGTTGGTAGTTTCAGTGATTGCAGTCCTTTTATTTTTTTACAGTGAGTGCCAGAAGTGACATGGAGAAAACTGAGTTTCGTAGTGTGATCAAGTTCCTGAATTTGAAGGGCAAAATTGCCCGGGAATTTCATGATGAGATGACGGCTCTCTATGGAAATGATTGCCCATCATATGACACTATTTTGAGGTGGAAAAAGAATTTTCAAACTGGTCACATATCCCTGAGAAATGAGCCAAGAGCTGGTAGACCGTCAATGACAGACGATGCTGTCACGGTGTTGAAAGTGGAGTGTTTAATACTGGAAGACAGATGAGACACGGCGTGACCTTTCAAGACAGATGTTGATGCTGTTGGAACAAGATGAAGATGATTTTTTTGATCGTCTGGTAGCCATGCATGAATCATGGATCTATCAGTATGATCCAGAGACAAAAACCATGAACATGGAATGGAAACATGCCGATTCCGCTCTTCCCAAATAGGCAAAGGTGCAAAGGTCAGCTGGGAAGGTCATGTTTTCAGTTTTCTGTTACTGTCGCGGAGTCATCCTTACAGATTATCTTGCCAAGGGTCAAACCATTACTACTGCAATCTTCTGGACAAGTTACGAGCCGCTCTGATTAAGAAACGACGCGGTATGCTCTCCAAAGGTGTTCGTCTTCTGGCTGACAATGCACCAGCTCATTCATCTCAAGTTGCAGTTGACAAAACAATTGAATGTGGCTTTAAGACCTTACAGAATGCACCTTATTCGCCCGATCTCGCAGAAATAACTTTTTCTTGTTCCCAGGGATGAAGAATCCGTTGCGTAGTCGCCGATTTGGCAACGCAAATGACGATTTAATAAAGTGGAAGGTGGTTTAAAGCGAATTCTGCAGATTTCTACAGTGAAGGTATTCGGAAGTTCAAGAAACATTTGGAATATGTGTAAATCTGCATCTGAAAAGAAAACAATTCTTCACTGAGGCACAACTTCATACAATATAAAACTTCGTTCTGACACTACAGTCAGATATAGTGTGTGCTTACCAAAACAAACAACATGCAACACATCTCTTGGATATTCACAGAGCCTATGATAAGGAAGTGCTAAGGATATTTTTTAAAAATGTCAATAGAGCAAGGAATTTCAGAAAGTATGCTCAGCTTTACTTATTTAGTCTACGAGATTGCAGAGGACATACGAGCTAGTCATTTACTGTATAGGAAGAACCTCCTCCTAAGGAATACTTGTAGGGCTCGTTTCAACATTCAGCATCAATGTTCACAAACTGTTTCAAAGTGAAGGCGTTGACTTAGGATTGAAGAAACTTTGAATATACTAGGCACTTAGACGTACACTAATGTAAAATCTAAGAAATGAATGTTAAGGCAAGTAAAATGCCCTAAAATCCTTAGAGGTACATAACTGGGAGAGTTTTATCTATTGATACCTAGCTACAAGGTTTTCATTCGTTGCATTATGATTCTATGAAGAGATGTTCCTTAAACTTTCTTTGTGACACGTCAATTTGATAATCATTTTATTTGTTCTGTCTCTGACTTATTTAATTTAATTAATTCCATTTCTTGCTTCGTTCTCTTGTTTTCTAACCCTTGTATGCCTACTTTTTTGTTTTCCCAATTCCTCACTTTATTGGTTCCTAAACACAACTAATTCTTTAACTACTTCTGTTCTCATTTCCTTATTACAAGTTCCTGTCATAACCTGATTTTATATGCTAATTCCCCTAACCTAACAACGCCATTTTTACATTATTTTACAGTCTGTTCAATTTTTGTGCTAATATTAACATATCTTAGTTGATTCTATTTTCGTTAAATCATTTACATTCATTTTTAACTTTTGTGTTAAATCTACGAGGGTGTGTCAAAAAGTAATGCCTCCTATTTTTTCTCTCTTATAATTGTCAAGAAAATTGAATCCAATTTACATAGCTTGAAAACTACAACATTGACGATTAATTTTTCACTATTCAATATGTCCTTCCTTTTCCACAGTTTTGGTCCATCTTTTAACTAGGGCATGTATTTCAGTGTGGTAAAACACACGGTCTAGCTTCCTTAGCCATTGACGCACGGACGTTTTCACAGCCTCCTCATCTTCAAAATGAATCCCACGATGAGCTTCCTTTAGTGGCCCGAACAGATGAAAGTATGATGGTGGCAGGTCAGGGCTGTGTGGGGGGGGTGAGGGAAGACTTGCCATTCCAGTTTCTCAATTTCTGCAGTGGTGTAACGGCTGGTGTGTGGTCTTGCATTGACATGCAAAAGAAGAACATCCGCCATAGTTTTTGTTGGGCGAACTCGGTGAAGACGTGCTTTCAGCTTTTTGAGAGTTCTGACGTATTGGACAGAATTTATTGTGCTTTCCTGCTCCAAAAAATCAATCATAAGCACGCCCTCTGCATCCCACAACACTGTCGCCATAACTTTCCCTGCCGACCTCTGAGTTTTGAAATTCTTTTTTTCTTCGGTAACGTTGTGTGATGCCATTCCATTGACTGCCTCTTTGATTTAGATTCAAAAAATGAACCCACGTTTCGTCTCCAGTAACAATTTTTTACAGAAACTCCTCTCCCTCAAATTGAAGCACTGCAGGTGTTCGGATGCTATTGTTTTCCTTATTTCTTTGTTTTGGGCGGTTAACATTCTTGGTACCCAACGTGAAAAAACTTTTGAGTAACCCAATTGTTGAATAATCGTCATCACACTGCCTTTACTGAGGGAGGTAATGGACACAATTCACCTGTTGTTACCCGGTGATCACCACGAATGATGTCATCGACTCGCTGAATGTTGCATGGAGTCACTGTAGTCACAGGCCTGCCGCTTCTCTTTTCATCTGCCAATGGTGTTTGCCCTTCAGCTTCGTTACAGCGACGAACCCATCATCTAACAGTGCTGACATCCACCGTCGCATCACCATACACATTTTTTGGCCTTTCGTGAATGCGAATTGGCGTTTCACCTACCGCAGTCAAAAATTCAATTAGAGAACGCTGTGTAATACGAATGTCAATGTTAGCCATTCTGCAAGAGGATGCTGTGCTGCCACATGTTAACTTAGGAAGCTAATACTGCAGGGGATTGGAGAAGAAGGTTTGAGGAATTGCACCAAATTCAAAGTTTTCACAAACTTAGTTATTCAAGGGGGAAAAAATATAGGCATTACTTTCTGACCCACCCTCATACTAGTTGCTTTCTGTTTTCTGTGTTAAATCATTTGAATTCATTTCTAATTTCTGTGTTAAGTCCTATGTTAAATTATTTTGTCTGCTCTCTTTCTTTTGTACTAATTCATTTATATTACCTTCTATTGTTTTGTGTTAAATTAGCCTCTAAATCAGCTATCTGCTGCCCTAAACTTTTGAGCATATCTTATTTCCTTTGGCCTCTTCTACTTTTCTAATTTCTTTCCTACTTTCTTTCCTTCTGTCCCTCCTTTTCCCCCTCAATTTTATAACTTGTTTCTTCAATATTACCCATTTTATTTGCCATTTTATTTCTTAATATCATGAATTATCTATATAGTCGCAATAATATACCCACATTCTCACAAGTTTTTTTTAAAATTATTTATTGAAGGTTCTTAATTGTGAATTTTTAATTCCTCTCTTCTTTATTCAGTGTTCTATTTTACTACATACATTCTTAGTTTCCAATTTTTGCTTCACTTTAATAATCCTAAATCCTCTCCTGATGTCTTCTTTTCTTCACTTCTATCTCATTTATGATACTATCCCTTTTACTCCCAATCTATCCCTGGTTCTTGGTACATAATATTCTTCTCCCATCGTCTATATATTTCTCTCCATAAATATTTTCTTTCAAGTTGTGTTTATCTCGCAGTGATCCTTTTCGTGCCGTTCGTTGGACCGCCAATTTCTGAGGTGTTCCTTAAACTTTATATGTGTCAAGCAGTTCATCAATTTAAGGTGAATTTTTCAGTATTTTCCAGCTGTTTTTTTGTAATTTACGTCCTCTACGTCCTATGGTCATATCGGACCATGAATGAAATGGATGAAATGATGCTCAATGCGCCCGTGTATCCATGGAGCTTACAGTTACCCGATATTCGTCTTTCAGGACAAGGGAAAACCCCGGAAAAAACCTTATCCAGGTAACTCACCCTGACCGACATTCGAACTCGGGACCTCTTGAACGTGAGGCAGACACGATTTTCAAGCTTTGACATCAGTTTTTGAGGTAGAATTATGTTTGTTGCTTTCTATCCTCTTTTTCCAGCCTAGCTGCAGACAGCGAGGATATACAATTAATTTCCCTGTTGGGGTCTCGACTCGAGGTTTTATCCCACCTTTATTCATGAAATAATACTTCCTTTATTTGTTAAAGATGGTTGTTTATTCTAAAACACAATTACCTTCGTCACCGAAAAAGTTTCTTCCTAGCGAATCCGAAAGTTCTTTCCGTCTCTATACTTCACTTTATAATCTATTTCAGTCTTTGACTACGTGTATCTTTTGTTTTTATTACTAATTACACTTATATTTTAATAAACTACTGTAACATTTCTTAAATTTTAATTAAAAATTATAAAAAAAAACTCCTACTTGGAGTTCTTTTTAAACAACAATTCTCTCAAACTCTCCATTCTGAACAGCCTCGATATTTTTGAAAGTTCAACCACCTCAGTTTGCCCTGCGAACCAGCCCTACAGGCCGTATGCTAATAGAAACCAATGAAGCCTCACTCGAACACCGCAGAAAGCAATTCGATATTACCCGATAGCAGGAACGTCAGACCCGAGAATGTATATGTTTTCTCAAAATATAGAAGGAAAATTGAATAATTCGCCATGAAAAAACAGGTTTCCTTCCAATGAAATGGGTCCAAAAGAGCATCAAACAGTAATTCGATAGTCTGCAATCAACTGTTTAAAAAACCAATTGGAAAACAGCTGAATAACTCTTTATACATACACAGATGATTCCAAAATGGAAGAAAGAAATGTATACATTCATCGTACAAACTCCATCATATTTCTTCAGTTCAAGAGCAATTGTATACCATTAAGAGGGAACTATAATTTATATTTCAAAAAATGCACCGTAACAAGTGCCTTATCTCCCAGGCTCTTTAATAGTTCCGCAAAATAAACGTTCTTCTAACGACATTGTTCAAGGCATATATACAGCCCGCCTCGATAGCCTAGATGGTAGCATATCTGCCTCACGTTCAAGAGGTCCCGAGTTCGAATCTCGGTCAGGGAGAGTTACCTGGATAAGGTTTTTCCGGGGTGTCCCTTATCCTAACAGACGAATATCGGGTAACTTTAAGCTCCATGGATCCTGGGCCCATTTGAGCATCATTTCACTCATTCCACTCATCGAAACCGGAGTATCGCTGCCACTCGTAGACGTAGTGCACGGTTCTCACGCTAGATGGTGTTAGTAAAGACCATCATGAAACAGATGTGCAGACGGTGTCAGTGTAGAGCTTAACGTGCAAGTGTGGTATTGTGTTTCTCTGACTGTTGGCGGGTTACCTCTGCGAAGTCGTTATGGCAACTTTAAAAGAACAAAGAGTTTGTGTGAAATTTTGTTTCCTGCTTTAAAAAAACTGCAACGGAGACACAGCAAATGCTTCAGGAATATTTCCAGGAGGACGCTATGAGCCGTACACAGGTTTTCGAGTGGTTTGGGCGCTTTAAATGTGGTGAGATGTGTGTTGAAGACCAAGCTCGTTCTGGACGCCCTTCAACATTGCGAAATGAGGAAAACATTGAAAAGGTCCGCCAAAAGATCAACGAGGATCGTCGCCAAACGATCGACCAACTTTCAGCAGCGACTGGAATCAGCTGGAGCTCGTGCAAGCGGATTTTGAGGGAGGATTTGCACATGAGACGTGTTGCTACTAAATTTGTTCCGCGCCTTCTCACACAGGAGCACAAAACCATACGCATGAATGTGTGTCAGGACTTGAAAACAGAGATTGCACGTGATCCAAACTTCTTGAACAAAGTCATTACAGGGGATGAGCGTTGGTGTTACGGGTATGATCCAGAAACCAAGCAAGCGTCAAGCCAGTGAGGGACTCCCAACTCTCCCATACCAAAAAGAGCAAGGCAAGTGAGGTAAAATGTGAAGACGATGATCATTGTCTGTTTTGATGCTCGTGAAATTGTGCATCGGGAATTCGTACCCCCTGGCTATACTATTAACCAGCACTTTTACTTAGATGTTTAAAGGTGTGTGCGAGGGGATGTAAGGAGGAAACGCCTGGAACTTTGGCGATCAGGTGACTGGTTTCTGCATTAAGACAACGCTCCAGCACACACGACCTTTCGAGTGACCCACTATTTGGCATCTCAGATGTGGTCTGTCGTTCCCCATGCTCCGTATTCGCCGGACCTAGCCCCGTGCGACTCTTTACTGTTTCCACGAATGAAAAAAAAAAAAAACGCTAAAAGGGGAGCGTTATGGCGATGTGGAGACGGTAGAAACAGCTTCGCAAAGGGCACTGGACAATATCAAACTTGAAAAGTTCCAAACATGCTTCCAACAGTGGGAAAAGAGACTTGACAAGTGAATCGCATGTAATGGAGATTATTTTGAAGGCGATTGAAGTAATTTTGTAAAAAGGTTCATCAATAAAGTTTTTATGTCAACAATCCTGTTTCTTTTGGGTCCCCTTCTCGTATATATACATACCCTGTACCTCTTTGTATAATCTGGAGATGAAGATCAAGCTTATATGGATCACTTCTCCCTAGGGTATAATGGGAAACGAGGAAGTGGATGCTGTCTACACAGGAACCAGCTATATCAAATCACGAGCCGGGCCATCAACTCAACTCCATGAGTTTTCAACTTCAGCGTACTCCCTTCGTGACCTAAAACCAAGACGTAGTTTTAATAATAACGTGTATCTTATTTGTAAAATTTATCATTGCCTCTATCATTCGAATTATGTTAAAACCATAAGGTAATTGACTTATGCAAATAAGTTGAAAAAAGAGGTAAGGACACATTTGTTCACTTTCTTCTCGGGCAACAAGCCAGATGAAAAAACGATTAGGTATCGACGTTTCGGGAGTGTGCATCTCTCCTTCATCATCACGATATTTATAAAATGATATAATCACAAATGAAACACTGAATATAGCACCAATATAAACAAAGACAAAACACTATCAAAATTCGCATTACTGAACAAAAGACTGTTTTCAGTAAATTAAATGCCAGGTCAGGAGATGGCGTAAGTATAGAAAATTGTGTCAAAGAAACGTAACTACTTAACTTGATTATCAAGCTGTATTGATTTTTGCTGCTCCAAGAGGAGCAGAACTGAAATACATTAATTAAGGAGGCTTTGGTGATTTCCTCTGAAAGGAGCGCGCTTAGTCGTGATGCTGGGGTTCACTTCAGCTCCTCTGGGAAACCGGACTTAAAAATGGAAATCCGTCGATTTAGGAAGCTAAGATCAATGCAGCTTGATAATCAAGTTAAGTAGTTACGTTTCTTATACACAATTTTCTATACTCAAGCCATCTTTTGACCTGGCATTTAATTTACTGAAAACATTCTTTTGTTCAGTAATGCGAATTTTGATACTGTTTTGTTTTTGTTTATATTGGTGTTATATCCGGTGTTTCATTTGTGGTTTCAGGTGTTATAACACATTTGTTATTGCATTGTTATTAAAGTATCCTTTCAATACTGTAATCACTGTTATAAACCATTATAATGCATACCTTAAAGTAAAAATAGTTAAAATAGATGCTTTCCCAGGCTAATATCACGCGGCAAGCATTTTACGCAGTTCCACTTGTTCCCATAGGTTTACCTATTAAATAAAGTAACTTATTACCAGGTATACATGTAAAATTTGAGATAATTTGTAGTCAAAGTTAATGCATTAATTAAGTTCATTGACGGAAATTAATGTTACTTCACACTGGCCGTGTATAGGCCAAGGTGTTTTAAATACTGAGTAAAAAAAAACAATAAATAAATAAATAAATAAATAAATAAATAAATAAATAAATAAATAAATAAATAAATAAATAAATAAATAAATAAATAAATAAATAAATAAATAAATAAATAAATAAATAAATAAATAAATAAATAAATAAATAAATAAATAAATAAATAAATAAATAAATAAATAAATAAATAAATAAATAAATAAATAAATAAATAAATAAATAAATAAATAAATAAATAAATAAATAAATAAATAAATAAATAAATAAATAAATAAATAAATAAATAAATAAATAAATAAATAAATAAATAAATAAATAAATAAATAAATAAATAAATAAATAAATAAATAAATAAATAAATAAATAAATAAATAAATAAATAAATAAATAAATAAATAAATAAATAAATAAATAAATAAATAAATAAATAAATAAATAAATAAATAAATAAATAAATAAATAAATAAATAAATAAATAAATAAATAAATAAATAAATAAATAAATAAATAAATAAATAAATAAATAAATAAATAAATAAATAAATAAATAAATAAATAAATAAATAAATAAATAAATATATAAGTAAGTAAATAAATAAATAAAAAGATAAATTCTGCAAAACTTTTATCCAGGCATCTAGATTCTAAACCTGGACAAGTTTTTTCTACAGTTTATTTTCTACATCTATCATCTTAGTTCTTTCCATTATATACTTTCAGATACAATCCTAATATAATTTGACAGAGTCAAACTAAAAAATTCAATGTTATGGCCAGGATTTGAACCAGGGATCTCTTGGTTTATCATTCAGTTGCTCTTACCCATTGAGGTACCACGGCCAAAGTGCCGTAATGACATTAAATTCTGCAATTGACTCATATATTTTCCCGGTAAACCACTAGGAACTCTCGTATTCGGGATGTACCGTTTGTGGCGACTTATTACTGTAAGTACTTGAGTCCTAGATTTCATCGTTAAACTATTATTATTTAAGTTAATTGATGGAAATTAATTGTCCCTTCACACTAGCTGTGTGTAGCCTAAGGTTTTGGATAGAGTCAAACTAAAAAATTCCGTGCCACGGCAGGGATTTGAACCACGGATCTCCTGGTTCCCTTCCAGTTCCTCTTAGCCATTGATTAATCGGTTGATGCATTAAGTTAATGTGAATAATTCATTTTTATGAATAAAATAACACACAAGGGCCTGTACAAATTTTTAACGGATGCAAAACCTCCTACCTGTACAAATTTCTCGTTGTTTTTAACCTTGTAATATTTAGTACGCATTAAAATCTATTATATAACCATATTTTTTTAAGCGGTGTACCTTTAATGGAAGAGTGAATAACATACACTATATTCTTTTCATTTGGACGAACGGAAAGAGAAACCAACAGAAAGAGAACATGAATATTAGGACGGTTTAACAATCAGCCCAGCACAGAGTACAATAATAGAGCGTATTGTGTTATAAAAGAATCATAGCTGTACAGGGGAGATATTAAACTGAATACATAGAGAGCTAGCTACACGTTCAATTTCACGTTGATCGAAGATCGTAATTCATGTTTCCAGCAAACGTATGTTTTCTCTATTGAAACAGCACAGAGCTCTCTGTTAAACCGTAGTCGGAAAACTGATGTTATTTTAACTCGGGATTTCGAAATTCAGGACCTGAATGAACACTAAAATCTTTTCGTTCCACGTATACAGGAATTATGATATAATTGGAACTTCGCTATCATTAATTCATATTAAATTTAATCAGAATTAATTAGTTACATAAATACGGTCTGTGAGAATTTAATTTACGGTTGACACTAGTGCAGTTTGTCCCGCATCCAGGAGGCCCGGTTTCGATTCTCGTGGCCAACCTAACTGATCCATAGTATTTTCTGGGGGTTTTCTCGGGTCGCTAGGTGTATGCTGGGTAGGTTAATTACATTCTCCGAATTTCCTGTCCCTCCATTTCATCCCCATTATCATTTCATATCATCTCTCATCGGCCCGTCTCGGTAGAGTAGATGGCAGCGTGTCTGCCTCACGTTCAAGAGGTCCCGAGTTCGAATCTCGGTCAGGGTGAGTTACCTGGATAAGGTTTTTTCCGGGGTTTTCCCTTATCCTGATAGAAGAATGTCGGGTAACTCTAAGCTCCATGGACCCCGGACTCATTTGAGCATAATTTCATTCATCGTCCGACATGACTTAAAGTTGGAGGACGTAAATTGCAGGGAAAAGAGAATCTCTCATCTGGTGGTCCATTTCAGGGTAGAAGTGTCGGCGGGTGTCTTGGCGGTGCATACGTTGCCGGTCTACGAACTACAGTAGTAGTTTCCGAACTACAGTAAGGTGTAATGTCCGTTGTCCTGGCCTGCCAGGGGTAGTTTCCACCTAAGTAATATTTAGAGGTCCTGCCCTCTGCACTGTCGTGGCTCCTTGGAGTGGCTGCCCTCTCGCCTCATCCTTCCTCCTTCCTCCCTGGAATGTCGCACTTGGAGGCATAGTTACCGAGCGGGATGGCTTGGGCGGTTTCGCCTGTTGCCCACATTTGGGAAGCCCGGGACCGATTGTTGTGGCTGACCTATCTGAATCATGAGCTTTTTGGGGAATTTCCCGAGTTGCTAGGCGAATGCTGGGTAGATTAATTATACCCCCCAAATCTTCTGTCCCTCCATTTCACCTCCATTATCATTTCAAGTCATTTCTCATTTGGTGGTCTCTTTTAGGGAAGAAGTGTAGGCAGGAGTCTCGGCGGTGCATGGCGGGATGAAATGCATCGTCTGAATAAAATACTTTCCCCTCCAGCGAGACAGTCTTCGGCCTCCGAGCCGACCTAATGGGTCAATTGAGAAGCACGGCAGGCGGGGTGCCGATCTCCAAACCGGCCGCGTTATTGTTCTGCGGCCACGGCAGGTAGGATGCCGATTGACCTAAACCAACCCCCGTAGGGGAGCGGATCCGTCCCCTTCAGCTGCTGAGGTACGGGCGCTGTGGACCCCTAGCACTCGTGGTACCTCTGACGTTACCAGAGGAACCTCGGGCCGAACTGCCGAGTTGTTCGGATTGGGTTGGACTCGAGAGGGCAGTGTGTTCCCGACACCCACGGGCAATTGGGTACCCCCGGCCAGGCTACGGCCGCCCGGAGAGGGTAGAGCGTTGCCTCATAAGTCCCGGGTACTAGCCTGCAGAGCTAGTAGAAGGTGTGCTAGATCACCAGGCGGCTCCACCAAGGTTTTCGGTAGTCTTCCCTGCGGGGTTGACGCGCGTAAGTGGTGTATCCGCTTCCACCCGTCTTGACGTTGTGCTCAGCGGGGGGGGGGGGCTTTTTAGACTCAAGGTATTGCCCTACGGAAAGAGCCCCGGAGTATCCATCGCTCCCGGGTAGAAGGAGGCCCGGGTCCTTGGTCCTAGAGTGTTCAGGACTAATGGGAGTGGAACCTCTGCACTTAACTGTCCTAAACCAACTCCCCGGGAGTTTCTATGTGGTAAAGTGTAGAGGCCTCGCCCTCTGTACTGTACTGACTCCTTGGGGTTCGCCACCCTCAGTCTCCTCTCACCTTATCATCCCTTCCGAGGGTGCCACAGTTGGACATAGGTACAAAAGACCAATCTAGTTGAAGTGCCGAATCCCCTCCCAACAATCCAGTACAGTGCAATCCACCTGGGGACATAGGTACAATAGAGTTTGGACCTCTGTGAAGAGACCCCTCCGGAATAATCCAGTTCCAGTGCAGTGCGTTATTAACTGAGGGGGATCGTGAAGTACCTGGTCAGCCAGGTCCTTTACCCAGGAGCAGTTCTTTGTTCTTGAACGTTGTATCATGCGTTTACGCGCCCTCCTCGGTAGCGTAGATAGTAGCGTGTTACCTCACGTTCAAGAGGTCCCGAGTTCAAATCTCGGTCAGGGTGATTTACCTGGATTGGGTTTTTTTCCGATGTTTTCCCTTATCCTGAAAGACGAATGTCGGGTAACTGTAAGCTCTATGGATCCTGGGATCATTTGGCCATCATTTCACCCATTCCATTATGTCCGATATGACTTAAAGTTGGAGGACATAAATTAAAAAAACAAACAAAGAATGCATTTATGTAGTGATCATTCAAGTAGGGTAACACGGCAGTTCCCATTTGTCTACAACGTAGTTGAACTGTAAGCAATGCTGCTGTTGATACAATATTATGGAATCTTTTGTAGTCATTTTTTACAGGTGTGCATGTTTAATTACTGACAGTATGATCATAATTGTTTTGTTTTACGGTAACTTAATGTATTACTGATGCTATTTCGCCAAATTTTCATTCTCTGGAAAAGAAAGCATAAAGTACTTTTGAAGCAAGGTGTAAACCATTGGATTGTGAGGAATGAACAATTGAGCGCTGTCTCAGGTTCACCTGTGTCAACCACAAGGCGATAAGTACACCGTCAGAGGTATAACGTCATTGGCATTGTGACAGCTACAACGGCTAAGGCAGCATGGTGGTAGCGTGACAACCTTACATTCAAGAGATCCCTAGTTGGAATTTTGACCAGGATGAGTTATCTGGTATAAGGGGTTTTCCTGTTTTTTTTTTTCCTTATCCTAAAAGGTGAATTTTGGGTAATTCTTAGCTCTGGATACATTTTAATGCCAAATTACTATAGCAAAAATGGCAACAAAGAACCCAGATGAACAATGCAATTAGAAAAGCCCTTTTGCAATTTTAAATATTCGGCTAAGCGATAGAAGAAACTCACCGAAATCAGAGATGTGTGCACTCATAAGAGAAAAGAGTTCTCCAAGCTAGTTCAAGTTCTCCGAGATCGGACATTAATTGTATTAAAATTTAGTGACTAAGAAAAATAAATCGGTAAATAAAACTGCTCTACGTCAACTACAGATATTATTTTGTATTCGTTAGCCAAACTGACTCCAAAGAATGAAAGGAATGCGCGGCCGGCAGAAATGTTTTAGACATTTTAAATTTTCCATAATATTTGAGAATACACAATATGCCCTTTGTTTTAACAAAAAGTCCCGCTATCAGCGGTACAAAACCCCAAATCGTCCAATTTCGAGCCCGCCTCAGTAGCATAGGTGGCAGCGTGACTGCTTCACGTTCAGAAGGTCTCGAGTTCGAATCTCGGTCAGGGTGAGCTACCAGGAGAAGTTTTTTCCGGGGTTTTCTCTTTTTGTTAAAGAGGAATGTCGGGTAGCTCTAAGTTCCATGGAGCCTGGACACATTTGAGCCTCATTTCACCCATTGCATTCACCGTCCGTTATTACTTAACGTTGGAGGACGAAAATTAAAAAGAAAAAAAAAAAATGTCAACGCGGTACCAATCGGCTATACCAAGTGTAAGATAGTCACGTCACCTTGTTCTTCCTCACCTTCGTTTTGTGTATCATGAAGAAATTCCCTTTCACTCTTTCAGGTAGCCAAGCATTAGAAAGGTTTGTTTTTAAAGTCCCATGAACGCCTCATAGATCGGCGAAAAGTAGGTGGAGGTAAATCTACCTTCCCCTCTTTGGGATAAGCTTGGGCATCATTAGTAGTGCTGCTGCTGGCCCGTGCGCGTGCAGAAAAGAAAGAGATAGAGCGGCCAGCGCGTGGGCGCAGCGCTAAACGCTTGCCGAGAGAAAGAGAGCAAGAGAGGGAGAAAGAGACAGAGATAGTACCATTGTGTTCTCACTGCTCCACGAAAGGCTTTGAAGCGTTTACAAGTTTGTGGAAACAATGAGTGTAGGTATAAAAGTGCTGCGGCTAACCGGTCAGTTGCGAGTTGAGAACTGATAATCGTGTGTGCAGCTGTGTAGTGATTTGAAAGTGAATTCTTTTGTTTTTTACTTGTGGTGAAGCAACGAGAGACCTTGGAAATTGCATGTTTGTATGACACATCATTTTTAGAGTCTGTAAGGTTTGTACAAAGTGTCTTTCTACTGAAATAACGAGTAGTTTGAATTTCTGCAAACTAGACTTTTATTTCAATGAACCCACAGTCACAGTATATGCTTTATGTATTTACCACTACCATACACAAACTTCTGTCATCGTCTCCACGTGAGTTCCACATAATAGTTGGTGTTTTACTTTTCCGAAATATTTATTAAAAGATACACGGTTTGCTTAATCGGGGGAACCTAACAAAGTGATTGCACGCCGAATCCTGGATGAAATATACAGCAGAAAAGGCGTTTGCAAAAATATTTGTAAAATGATGTACAGAAATACTCAAATGAATGCAAATCAGATTGGATGGTTGTTTTTATTGAAATCTTTAGGAAAATGTCCCAAAATGCGTATTTATTTGCTGTCCTGGTAGTAAACTGTTTTAAAATTTTAATCAGTTTCAAACAAATTACATCGCCGAACATTCGTTTAGCATTTGTTACTGCTGTTTATTTACCGCTGTCATTTGTTTTATCGTCGCTTAAAAAAATCACCAGCATATCCTGTATTGGCCTGGGGTTTTATCTTGCATGATAGTTCTGTTTGTGACATGCGACAAGGTTTTGTTTGCTTTAATTGGCGTCGTCTCGTAAACTATATTATTTTAGTTACATATATCAAAACTCAGTACAGAGCAATCTAATAGTACGAGGGCTGTTCAATAAAGAATGATCATAATTTTTTTACGGTCATAATTTTTCACACTAAAATTCAATTTTATTATGTTCTGTTAGCCTATGAAACAAACACGGCGTAGTAGTTTCATTATTGGTACACCTGGTTCCCGACTGTGAGAGCCAGGCAAGTTCAGACATGTTCAGTATCGCCTACCGCTGCAAAGGAGGTAACATGCAGTTAAAGTTGATGTTAGAGGAAGATCCGTAGTTTCCTTCAAACGTAATCACTGCTGATGAAACTTGGCTACATCATTTTGATCCTGTGAGCAAATAGCAAAACGCAGTGTGGAAATCTCCTTCATCAACAACCCTCAAAAAGGCAAAAGTAGTTGCTTCTGCTGGGCAAGTTATTCTTTGATATTCATGGAATGGTTTATCACGCTCATAAAGTAGTAAAGGAATATTACATAAGTTACAGATTTGTAAAGAAAATAAATATGAAGGTATATAGGAGGTATATGAAGGAGGTGATTAGAACCACCAGGGTGCAACAGTATATTTGCAAAAGGTGTGATGGAAGATGCTGATTAGTTTCTCAGCTTTGGTGACGATCTGGTAGAAATCTTGTAGATGCCTCGGAGCTCTGGAGCAATGAGATGTTCTCTCGGTGGTAGTATCGGGGCAGAGGGATGATTCTACTGTTGAATAATTAATAATTTATACTTCTGTTTCAAAGTAGAATATTTAATTCCGCATAAACATTTCTTTACATGCTTTTACACAATTTTAAATATTATTAAAATTGTGTTTTTTAACGGCGAATGATGCAACGATTACCTGTTTCTTAATAGCACACACGCTACTGATGCATCATTGATATATCACACAAATGCATTCACATAGAAATTTTTCTGCAAACTTGCAGAGCGACACCAAAACACGTCTTGCGTCGACGGTGATCTTATGCAGAAGAACGCCACTTTCGAAATATTCTTACTTCCTACTTTCTTATGGTGTCATAGTTACCCACTCATTTATCTTTTATTGGTCAACGTCACTATATTAGGCAATGCACCCTGAAATCTGCCAATCCTGATAATATTACATAAAATCTAACTTGTGTTGCATCGTTCCATAGCCTACCTAATTTCATATTTCCATTTTTACATAAAGTACCATTTCCAAAACTATTACATTTTTGTTTAAAATAATTTAAATCAAAACACGAAATATCTGCCACAAGGGCTTAAAGCACGGCATCATCAATTTTGAGATTTTAGCATACATGCATGCTCCTGACATTTGCCAACCTTGTGGTCAACCAGCTGTAGCTGTGCTTTAGGCCCTCTTTGATTTAATAAAACATTCATAATAAGCTATCTTGCCAGTTTCCCTGTTATTCAGTTACATAAGGGCCTAAAGCATAAGGTATTATTTTTGTTACTCTGTGTTGTTCAATTTTTATCTAGTGTTGCCAACATAATTTACTCTTTATATCCGTTCGCAAGTACTACTTCATAATGGGAATTTCTTGCATAGAAATTTTGAATTTAATACACATCTATTTTTCTCAAAACTGTGTTTCTGTGCTATAGGCCCCTTTGGTCCTCAGTGTCTCAATTATTCCGTTAAATAATGCCATAAAAAGACAGCAACAGCAGTGGGGAAAGGTAAACGACTGTGCAAAATGTATTGAAAGAGCTTCAAAGTTCAAAGCGCACGGGAGAAAACCTTTCAACATCAGGTACACATCACCTATATCTTTTTTATTTATTTATTATTTATCTATTTAACTATTTGTTTGGTTATTTATTCATTCATTCATTCATTTAGTAACATCTGTCAGTTGACCATTTCCATTTGGTTCTCACCTTCCATAGAAATTCTCCTAATTGTCTAATCTGACTCAGATCAAAGAACATTTTCTTTATCGTTACAATGCTTTTATTTCTTAGCCACTTCTCCCTAATCAATTTTTTCCTCCATTCATCTGTACCTCTACATTCATCGCCTATATCCAAAAAGCCTCAAACTCGAATGGGATTGAAAAATGTGTGTTATGCGCAGAACTTTCCTCGAATTTTATACGAACAGAAAGGCGAAATTCCTTTAGTACGTAAACTCGTGAGATCTGTTAAAGAAAAGATCCCATTTGAAGGTAGGACACATACTGAAGAATACTTAAAGGCATTGGATATCGACTTCGCAAGAAAAAAGTAGGCGTCGTGTTATATATGCTGCGCTTGATGTTTTGATGGTTAGAACTGCACTATGTTCCCTCCTTTTCTGACCTCTTTAAACCGAGCCACGCTATACCAGCGACTTCCCCCTCAAACTGCACTCATTCGTCAGACAGGTAATATTTAAAGAAAGGGCAGTAACTGTAGGGAGCGTTGATATCTTCAAATCAACACTGGACACCGTTTGATGTTACGAAACTTTCTTGCAAATCGTTGTGGCTATACCTGCACATACCTCTACCGGTCTAACGTGTAACTGTGATTATCTTCAAGAAAGTTATTGAACCTGCTCCATGTAGCGACTCGTTTACGTGGCTTATAGGAAGAACTTTGAAGATCGAGACGAAGTGACAAGTCAACAAAAACATACATAAGTGTTTCGAAGACATGGAAACCAGCCCAGAACCTGCACAACGGTTAATGAAGTAAGTTGGGTCATCTGCATTATTTGTAGCTTATAAATTCTAACATATTGCTAACATTAAGAAAATTTACAATTGCCTTTGGATGTAAACATGAATTTTGCGCCATCAAACTATACTTGTATTCATTCGTCATGATCCATAGCACTGTTTTCTGGGATAATTCATCTTACAGAAAGGACTAGGAAGTTCAAGTTCCTCATTCGTGCAGAATTGTTCCAAATTTTGTGCATTTTGAGATCCACAAGTAAATACGTATATTCACTTAATACGTTAAGTGACTGACAACGATGGTATAATATAATAAATTTAATTATCTGGTGCAGAAACACATAACGTGACACACAAATGATTTACATAGGCCAAGTAACACCCTATAAATTTATCAAATAGTGCTCGTTACTTCGAGATTCAGTTATATAATAGCCTAGGACTGTTTAAGATTTATAACATAACTAATATAATTCTACCTATTAAGATATAACTTGTTTTTCCCACTTAGTGTTAAGTTTTCTTCAATGTATGTAATAATAATAGTGCTTACACTGAAAAAAGGTATTCTGAAAAAATTATAGGTATTATCACTTGGCTGTATGACGTGTTTTGTATCCTTGGGCCTGACTTATTTTAAAATCGAAAGAGCAAGATACAATACAATACCTACGCCGCTTCTATGGTTAAAGTTTTGGCTAAACTATGCATAGGGCCCTGCTTACTAATTGCAAAAAGCGGAGTCGAAAACAATGAAATACCTAAATTACAGATTTGGAAAAGACGTGAATAACTGAAAAGCCTGGAATCTCATAATTATTTTTATTGCAAAATAATTGAGATCTTTTTTATTACTAATGTGTATGCGTGGAAGAAACTGCTAACCCAAATGAAATTCATGTTTGTCTCCCATTTGTGTACCCATTTAACCGACAATTCGTAGCTTATCTTCGATACCCTACCACCCAAACATTCCGTTCATATTTGTACACACACTAACCTGGGCCGAATTTCGTGTTTCTCACTCAAATGTTGGCAGCTCTTTAATTCTGAAATACTTCAACAAAGGGCACAAAACGCTATCTACTGGCGGAAACGCAAACTAATCAGACGAGCCAGATATGGAAGTTTGTTGACCATTTCGCCAAGGCTACTTTATTAAACAATCCCAGAAATTGAAATGTTTGGAATTAGTAACGGTAGTTAATTAGTAGCTTTTAACCAGATTTTGAAGCTAATTTAATCTAACTAACCCTTGGCTGTCTGTCGGCTTATGGAGACCCCTTCATATGGTGCGTAGAAAAGTTAAAAAATAGTTCAAGAAAATGGAATTATGCCTCAGAGGATATGGCCAATATTTTTAAGACACGTATAATAAGAATTAAGAGTAAGTTCCCTTCCTATAGTTCTTATGATATAGAAAAGTCTGAGTTTCATGATCTGTCTATCTTCTCAAAATGTTGGACTTTAGCAAAGCGTTGCGACATATATGTAGGAATATATAATGAAAGTGAATGAGAATTCTTCTGGTAATCCTTATTTTTAGGTAAGCAACTGGTACCTATCTTGAAGCGAAAACAAATTTTAACGTTCATTTACCACGTTCCTTAAACCAAACTGTTCATTTGTAAGTATATAGTATAAACTTGATCCTTTTAAGGAATAAGACGCAAAGACGTACTATTTCCCCAAAAGGAGGTTTCTAATTGGGCACGAAGTAAAAAACAATAATATTTTGCGTACACATCATCTTCTCTATCCACTTTTCAACTAGCTAATCCTGTAAATGATTATTATTTTTATTCATATCGTTCCAAATAAACCCTTAAAGAAATGCTTTACGTATTTTGTTGTACAGAGAGACAAGAAGGCTGAAAGAGTTATCAAGATATTATAATTTTCTTCGCTACATGCTGATTTTGAAACTACTGTTTTAAGATCACGAGGGAGAAAACTGAATAGCAACATAGCAATAAACAAATAATATTTGAATATTCAGACCAATAATTGGAAAAATTTTGGAAAAGTTTAATTGTAGATAAAGGTCATTTTAAATAAATTGAATGAGTTAATGAGCTTTGCATAATAAGATTGCCAGTAAGCTTTATTCGAATTTCTTATAGTACATCAGCTGTACAAAAGTATCAGAATGAGTAATTTATGGATTATTTACAGTTACATTTTAGTTATGAGGCAAATATCCTAAGTATATGGTGTTTTAAAATTGTCGCGCCGGTTTTTAACAACCCAAAATGTTAATCTAAAGAGGAATGGAGATATTTGCCTTATCTTTAGTTTCTTAGTTATGTGTTCATATACACAATTACATAAATACTCGGATATTTTTCTAAAAATGTGTTTTTATTCAGGGAACTTGAAATGTGTGTGAAAACTCTATATCGATGCTGTAGTTGAGTTGTAGAAAAAGTAAAGTTAAATTATCTCAAATATGGTATGGAGGTGAAATTAAACAGATTTAATCAAATGTGTGGGACTATAATAAGAACGCTGAAGAGGAAAACGCGAAAGGAAACACAGATGAAATTTTATAAGATAATGGCAGTCCCAACGTTAACATACGGTTCCGAAATATGAACACTGGCTAAGAACCAACGCAAACAGCTAGAATCAGCAGAGATGAGATTTTTGAGAAGCGTGGCAGGTTATAAAAGAATAGACCACGTAAGAAACGAAAAAATAAGAGAAGAGCTTGGGATTTTTAATTTAAACAGTAAAAGAATAAAGATAAAAATGAATGGAAAAATCATATTTTAAGAATGGACGCGGAACGACTTCCAAGAAGAGTTTTAGATTATATGCCGAAAGGAAAGAGAGATGTAGGACGCCCAGCTCAACGCTGGAAGGATCAGCAGGCTCTTGAAGAGAACGGAACGGGTCATAGGGCCCAACCCTTGAAGATGATGATGATGATTATTATTATTATTATTATTATTATTATTATTATTATTATTATTATTATTATTATTATTATTATTATTATTATTATTATTATTATTATTATTATTATTATTATTATTATTATTATTATTATTATTATTATTATTATTATTATTATTATTATTATTATTATTATTATTATTATTATTATTATTATTATTATTTGTTACAATTGATTAAATATACTTCTGTTGAACAATTTTATCTCTCCCATATAAGCATAAACAGCACAGGAAGTATTATATTTCCTTATAACATTCAAAATCAATATTTCTCCGGAAATACTGAGATGCCGCGAATATTAAAAAAAATAGCAACCTTAGGAAAAGGTTAATGGGAGGGAGAGGGAGAGGGAAAGAAAGCGAAAGAGAGCCTAGAGAGAACAGCAGACTACGAAACATATATCGGTATCCAAACAGGTTATTAAGTTTCCAATTTTCAATAAAACTAACTTCTATAGTGGATTAGATGATTATTATTGATTGTGTCAGAAACCGCTCTTGATAATTATGATTCAAGTATTGAATAATGTATTTTAAAGCTATTTCATAATTTATAAACATGATACACACCTTGATTAATCCAGTTTGAAACAAATATTCTAAACGTTTTTATGACATTTACCTATTCTTATTGGTTTAAATTGCCCAATATTTATACATTTTGGAACTGCTAAGATATAATTTATTTGTTTATGACCGAGCGGGTGGCTCAGGTGGTTTTGTCTGTGGTCCGCATTCCGGGTTCGATTCCCATGGCTGACCTACTGACCAATGGTTTTTTCGGAGGTTTTCCCGGGTTGCCAGGCAAATGCTGGGTGGGTTAATTACATCCTCTAAATTCCCTGTTCCTCCATTTCAACTCCAATATCATTTCACATCATCTCTCATCTGGTGGTCTATTTCAGGGTAGAAGTGTCGTTGGGTGTCTCGGAGCTGCATGGCAGGATGACTATACACTTCCTGCTCTGCTAGGACGCTCTTGGGTCTCATGACCGGCCTGGTGGGTCATTTCAGGACTACGGGGATGGGTGGGATACCAGTTATACTGGCCTGCCCTAGAGTTTATAACTGGTCAATAGCATGGGCCCTGCCTTCTGCACTGTCGGACTCCTTGATACAGCCGTCTTCTGTCTCCTCTCATCTCATTCTTCCTTCCGGGGATGCCCCATTTGGCACATAGGTATAATAGATCAAGACTGGTTGTAGTGCCGAATCCCCTCGCCCCTTAGGGGAGGGGATCTGTCCCCTTCAGCTGCCGTTATGCAGCTAGAGGAACCTCGGGCCGAACATTCGAGGCCCTCCCTGATTGGGAGTTGTTCGGATTGGGTTGGACTCGAGGGGGCAGTTGTTCCCGATACCCGTGGGAGATCGGGTACGTCTCCGGACGAGGTTGAGGGAAGCCATTAATATTCTCGCGTGCTAGCCAGCATAGCTAGTAGAAGGTGTGCTAGATCACCAGGCGGCCCCACCGAGGTCATATCGGTAGCCTTCCCATTTTGGAGTTGGCGCGCGTTAGTGGCGTATCCACTTCCATCCCGTCTTCAGTTCACAGGACCAGATGGGGTGCTTGTTAGTCTCTAGGTCTTACCCTTTGGAAAGCCCCATGGAGGTGCCGGGCGCCCTTTCGGGACAGCTCGGTAACTCCCTGGTCGTCAGAGGAGGGGTCAATCTTCACTCTGTGTGGATTGCCCTGATTTTATAAATGTCGAATCCCCTCGTAAGAATCTAACCTTTCTTATCCTTTGTTAATATGTTGTCATTATGAAAACATGGACTTTTGTGTTCCAGCGATACTCGTTCTTATTGGTTTAAAGTTTGGAGTTCTTATTCATTTTAACCGTTAACAAAATTATTTTGTTTCCTCATGCTAAGGGCATGGCATTTCAAGTCAAGAATATTGGGAATAAATGTGACTGTAGTTTCAACTTCTTCACAAAGAAACTGAAAATATTTATATAAATGCTAATCTAAATTAACATGAAACAGAAACATATGGTTGTCTAGAAATAGGTGGTAGAGGAAGTATGAACACAAACGAAAATTTCTAAGGGAAATTATACGATTCTAGCATATCGGATATTTTGTTTATACAATTTCGATGGGATGAATATTTTAAAAGTTACGACATGGCTTCCTCATTACTATTCGTGTAGGTAAAGTAAGGAAATGGCAGTTCCTATCGCATGACCAGAATAAGTAATAACTAAACACGCTTGTGAACTGTTGAATCTTTTAGGATCTTACCTATTCTCTTGCATTTGTTCGATGGTACTCCCCTGGTAACACATCACTACTACATTCCACGTGTTTTGATTGCATTTACTTTAATATCGTTATGTAAATTCTCAAAATATTGTATTTGTTCCTTTGAAACTTTATTTGACTTTAATGTTGGCACCCTTTAAAGTAATTACACCACGTTTCTGCCTGTGTGTTGTCCACTCCCCCTCATTTGTTATTATTTATTTGTTCGCTATGCTCCATAGTACCTTCGTATCATAATTTTTGCTGCCTCATTCATTTTATGCCATTTTGTCCCCGTAGTATTTCCTTTTCTTCCCTATCAGGCATTTATACACCCATCTTTGGATTAAAAACTTTTCTTTTCCTTTTTAATCCTCTGTCTGCAACTATTTCGTTAGTTCCGTCACTACTTTTGTCTTATTCTCGCAACATTCGTGATCATATTTCCTTCTCTGTTTTGCTTACATTTTGCTTATTGATCTCCTTTGATTTTCCACTCTCCCTTTTTTATTACTATTCCATTCCCGAAATACGAGTACGTTCCTCTACCTCGCCTTCCAGTATCACATTTTCTAGGTATGTTAAACCCTAGTAATTCCTCCCTCTTCTCTAATTCTTTGAAAAATATTTCTCTTTCTTTATCCTTTTATCTGACCATTGATACCGAAATTAAATGACTGAAATAAGTAAAGAATCGTGATGGATTTCAAAGGCATGTTCGTTCTTTGTTACAACACGTGCAAGGGCAGTTGAGTCGAATAGCAGTTTGGGTGAATAAGTTGTTTTAATAAAAGAAACGTAAGAAACAGTGTCCTTAGCAGATTTCTAAAGGATAGCACTTGACTTGTTGAATGAGTCATTCTTCGGACGCTTAATAATAAGGACAGTGACAAAATGGCCAAAAAGGAAACCTTTGTGTGAAAAGAGGGTTTCCAGAAAGTGAAAGTTACATATACACCCACACGCGCAGCTGTGGACAACAGTCTTCGGCGTCAGGCCGATTAGAGCAGTTTGTGGCTGGCAAGCCATTGAAACAGTCCGAGGTGTGAGGGCGATTGGGACAATCCTCTTGTTCTGTCTTGGGCCAGGCATACCAGAAATGAGAGAAAATATTTGTCGGTTGATATATACGTGAGGAACGAATAAAGTTTATCGAGTAATAAACATTCCGCCTTCAGTAACTCTAAACAGGGAATTTGGTAACCCTTGGTTGGCAACTTCAAGTTTGATGTTCGGATAAAAGAAGCAGTCAATAAATCAGTTTGAAACGGGCATTCCAGTGTCAATAAAACCATCCTTCTCACACATATCCACGCATACCCTGTGATTAACCTCATTGCTTTACCCTGAGCTAAACACTATGTGTTTCAAATTGTCGCGTCAACTTAGAACTCTTTGTTCGCCAATCATTTTTTCGCTTCAACGTTCTGAATACCTTACTGATTTAATCTAATTCTTCACTTTTCTCCTCACTTCAAATGTAAAAGCTTACTTTTAAAGGACTATGACAGCTAGTAAAAATATTATTTATAGCTTCGAAATCCCCACAATAGACATCTAACTTTATTGAATGCAATATGCAGTATGTCATACTTGCTCATTTTATTTGTAAATATGAATTCCCTTTCTTTATCCATAGATTTTAATCCATTGCATATAATCATATTATCCACATCACAATAGTGGATTATAATCTTCACAATAGTTAAAGACATATGAAGGCGGGCCGTACTGCAGACTCCAGCGAATACTAAACTTGCGCCTCCTACTAGCGGTTCCGAATGTGTTATAGTCGCACTGTTCGAACGGTTACCCTGGCTTTATCTTTGTTAACAGAAATCTCTCAGATAACACACTGATTACTGTTGTGAGAGTGAGAGGGGTACTGACGCACCTCCCGGTCGTGCGCTAAGCACCAATGAAAGCATCACTTCAGCCAATGAAATTCGCAGGAATCACAAAGGACAGGTAGGTGTTTACTCCACGTGGAGTAATCAGTGCATTATCTCAGAGGTATCAATTACCAAAGATAAGTCCATGGTAACCATTCAAGCAGCGCGAGTATACACGCATTTTACGCGCCTGAACTGAGAACATTGTTGTCATTAATTGCGCTCGGATGAATATTTTAGAATGACGGATGCCAATCTTATAATAAGAAATAAATTTATTTTCTAATCATGACCGTACAAGAATTGTCTCTACGATACTTAGAACGCGGGCGATGCACGTTTTATCTCCACGTGGTTGTGGTTATCCAACATCCATAACACCACCATCCTCTCCTCCTAATACTTATATCAGGCTTAAATAAACAGTGCATCTATTATGAAAATAGAAGTCACGCAGTTTGAAACAGGCTTGGTTAATGTTCAGAGTAGTGGTGTGTTATGCTGTTATAAGTCGTATGTCGAACTGGAGCTAAAATATTGTTAAGGTAGCTACAAAATAGGAATGAACATAAGACGTGGCTAGGCGTGGCTGTTCTATCGCTACTAGCCAATGTGGTGCGTGTAACGTTGTACAGTTAAGCACGCATACTGGCTCGCTTTGCTAATTTCTTTGGGCACTCTAAAGATACCATTTAAAGAATTATTTTTACCGTGGTACAGAGCCATTTTTTCTCAAGATTACTGTCCAACCCCCGTGTTTTGTAGCACATCTGGTTTCGGAGATATGGAATGATAAGGCACCTGACTAGAAAGAAAAGAATTATTAACTATCAGTGAAGAAAAGCACACATGCGGTATGTTGCAGTTGCATTTTGTACCTTGTATTCAGTAAAATGGCATCATTAAAGGGTGTACAAGTGCTTTTCTAAGTTAGTAAACATAAAGTCTGTTTAGTTAACGTGTGTGCAGTTCCCACTCAAAGGGACCTCAAGGGACCTGACCTTCCAGCCCACTAATGACCGTCATAAATCTATCTCCACACTTCAGAAATGGAACACTGTCGTTGAGGACCAATAGCTACCCTGATTTTCTCGAAGTGACAGTCGCATGTCTACTCCACGTGGAGTCTCAGTTGCCAAAGTTCCAACTTCCAGTTGATCTGTTTCATTATGTGCAGCAGTTCGTTGTGTGTCACGATGTGAAGATCGTGGGAGGGAAATGCAGTGGTAAATGCAAATGCAGTGGTGAATGCAAATGAAGTAGTAGATAAATTTCAGTCAAGTGAAAATAATCAAAGTGAAGACAATAGTGTGAATAACTGGGCCGTGTTATATTACTGCAAAAGCCTCAAAAAACAAAGTTTCAACGGGAACTGTTTCTAAGCAAATTCAAGCGCTTGTTTTGAACACATATAAATATGTGCTGACAAATAATATTGGTAAGGGGTCATGCAATGATGATAAATTATGGGTATTCACAGAAATACAGTAAGAAATATTGTGACGAAAGGAATACCAAAGACGCCGATCAAGTGTGAAAACAAAAGGAAACGTTTCTCTAAAGTAGATAATTTCACATGCGATTTAATTCGTCGAGAAATTTATAGATTCTATGCAAAAGGGAGAGCGGCCACCTTAGACGAATTGGTTGCACATTTGCAAGAATTTTGTGATTTTCCTTATGGGCACGACACTTTGCGCGGCCTCCTAAAGGAGCTGGGATTCAAATACCGCACTTTGAATAAGATAAGGGTTATTATGGATACCCATGATACCCATGACGTATCGAGAGAGGTGGTAACCTTGGGGAAAGGTCTGCGAGGAGGAGGGCCAGGGTTGTAAAACGATTATAAGGGTTCATCAAAGGCAGCGGACGACTGCACATGAATTAACTAAACAGACTTTACCACTTAGCAAGCCTAGTACTGGTGCGCCTAGTAGTAACTGCAAAACAACTCATAAGATTTTACTAAAATAGGCTACAAATATTCTTGTTAATGCGTATTCCTTTTTCAAACAGATGTCAATTAAAGACATTTTCGAAAGTACAAATTTTGCTCAGAGTCGAAAATTAATGTTACAAGCTTGTAACATGAGTGCTCATTCTGTGACGAACATTGTTTAGAAGACAAACAGTTCACCAAATTAGGAGAAGTTTCCATATTTATTTCTCCAGGGAAACATCGAGCAGCTGAAAGCTTGCTACCAACTTAGACAATTTTAAAAAGCGTGTTTTACGTAGAACAATTTATGATTTATATGACAAGGGTGAATTTCCAACTGCCAAAAGGCGAGGGGAGAGGATTTATGGATTCTGTATCTTCTATGTATAATATTCTGAAATCTCTTGGGTTCAAATATAGGAGAACCAATGATGGTCGCAAACTTCTGCTTGAAACAAGTGATATTGTTGCTGCAAGACTAAAATTTCTGCACGCAATGCATAACATTAGTACATGAGATTCATGGTATAGAAATGCTTCATAAATACAGATTCATATCTTCCGTATTTATCAAATACTTTAATGAAACAAAAATTCGTTTAAAGTACATTACATAATGTATACAAATATGACATCATTAAAATAGAAACTATATTCACAAATAGTTGAAATGTCACTATTTTTTTCCCTTGTTCCATTTAACTGCTATGGTCATATCGGCGGCCGTTCTCCTTTGGAATATACTGAAGGTGTTAACTCGTTATTTTTGGTTTTTTAATCATTAGATCACGCACACATTCACACTCTCATTCATACTTCCAGACTCTGGGGAATTATCTTGGTCGGAGAAAAATCCCCAGCCCAACCGCCGGGAATCGAACCCGGTTCCCCTAGCACGGCAGGCAGGTGCTCTACCGACTGAGCGTCACTATTTTGTTTCATAGTAGCAAACACCTTCTTTCGTAGAATGCATCTAATTCGAATCATTTTGTTTTGTGCGCACATGAACGATGGCTACGTAAGTGAACTCTCCTCCGGTTCATGCCTTTAAGGTTCAGATTATTCGATAACCATTGTAATTTGTAATTTATTTCTCATCTTTCGTTGTACAACATCAAATGGAAATACAAAATCAAGATTACAATTATAAAATCCATACTAAAAATGCCATATATTCCTAAATCCTGGAAATCCTATAATTTTGCCCAACATTGACTAATAATTCGGTCCCCATAATTCTAACCCTAGGTTTTTGTGTATTGGAGGTCCTCTACTCCTTTTTACAGATTTTGTCATTTCACCTATCCCATTCTATATTTTTCTCTTAATTGTTCTTAGCCATCTCTCTTTAACTTTTCCTAAATAATTCCCTATATTTCTCCTGATCTTTTTCCCTTTTACTGACAAGCTTTTTCTAATTACTACTTCACCCCCCAAATTGTCCCATTTACGTAGCCAAGCCTGCTCTCTCCATATCTTTGTTTGACTACAATATAATATACAATGGAAATCTGCATTCTCTTTTCCACACAATAGACATTTATCTAGCTCCTTCTCTTGACCTATAACTTTCAAGTTTCTCACTCCTGTTCTCGCCCAAGCAAAACCTTCTCGCCCTAACGTACTACATATATCTATATATCCTGATAACCAATGTGTGTGTTCTCACACACATGCTGAAAAATTAAGCGAACTTCTCTGTCAGCATTTGTATCACTGTACATCTCAGCATCTGTATGATACATGCTAGGTTGAGACAAAGACAGATATTTCTTCCATCTCTGTCGCCCGTTAGTCGTGGAACTGGCAACACCTACGACAGTACACAATCGTTCGTATTGCCTCAACCACTGTTCATTCTTATTTTGTAGCTACTTTAATTTTTCTTATCCTTCAACACGGTTTAGGCCACTAGACCTGTTCCGGCTCCAAAGTATTGCTCCTTCCATCGTTTGCTCTGTCTTCCTAGATTTCTTCGTCCTTGCGGTTGGTAATTGTATACTATTTTAGGAATTCTATTCCCATCCATTCTATTCATAGGTGCTTCTATTTGGTTCTGTATTCCATTATTGTTTTATTTAAAATATTATTAACATTAAATTATTATTATACACATTTCTTTTCCCCAGTGTTTTGATCGGAGTGTGTGAACATGTCCCTCGAAGCTGGGACAGTGATTTCTCGATCAACAAACGTACAGTGATTCATTCTCAGGGCAGAAATATTATATCTAATGTGAGATAGCTTTTACGAAAGCTCTCCAATCCAGGATATAGGGATATAAACCCTTAAATCAACGCGTATTTTTGTATGCTCTAGTTTATAAGTAATTGTTGCAACAAACCAAAATGGGTGGTAATTATATACTTTAATTCAAAGCGTGAAGTAAATGGAGGCAATAACATAGCAGTGATCTCATTTTCGAGAAATGTGCTTGTCTTTCCAAGCTTGAATTCTTGACTTGATAGATCGCTAGAGTTGCGAGGAAAATAACTAGTTTCATTAATTTAGTTACTCCCATGCCAACCGCTACATTTCTTTTGGATTTTAAAGTAGTGGCACTAAATGGCGACCGGAAAACAAATTACAGATTCATTTGCAATAAAGAGCGACATTTCCGTATGATTAATGCATCGGTTTTTAAAGCGTGTTGCGCGAATCACCCGTTGCCCGGTGATCAATAGAAGAACCTGTTTATACGGAACTAAGTGACGACAGAGTAACTTGATAAGAGAACAACTTACAATCCGAATGTAAATCTTAGATGATTATACGAAAATAATATATGAAAATAATAAATAATAAATGTATCACTTAATAGCTGGAAGAGCCTGTGATACTCTCAGTCGTATTGTGATTTTTTTTTTTTTTTAGTTGTACCGCCTTTAACTCTAATGGTCATATCGGCGGGGCCGTTCTCCTTTGGAACATATCGAAGGTGTTAACTCGTATTCGTTGAGTTTTATTCATTAAATTACGCACACATTCGCACTCTCATTCATACTATATACGATATATATAATTATGTTGAAGATTTAGGAGATTTAATAGTTGAAATGTGTTTTAGTATAATATTAATTTGATATTTTTGTGTTAATAAGGTAAATAAATTAAATTATAAATATATTAAATTGAATTGTTTGGTTTGGTTGTTGAAGTTTATTGTAATGGTTTAATTTTGAATTATATGAAGGTTATTGAATGTATAATTATTGTTTGTTTAATATTTTTGAATTGTATTGTAATTTTTGAAAGTTATTATTATAGATGAATTATTTTTTTTCTTAATTGTTAAGATTTGAAATTTATATTTTTATTTGATATAAAGTAGATTTGAAAAAAAAAATATTGATTGGTGTAGAAGTAAAAATAATAATTGAATTTGTTTGTTTATATGAATTGATATAATGTATTTTAATTTGTTTAAAGAATTTGGAGCAAAAAATTTGTAAATTTTGTGATTTTTGTAATGTAAATTTTGTGAATTATTTTTATATATGTTTTTGGTTAAATGTTTTGAAAGTTTTTAAGAAGGTTTTATTCAGTTGAAAAGGTTAATTGATAAGTTTTCTACTGGTTACCAGTACATTAAGAATCGGTTTCCAGTATTGTAGTTTTATTTTGTAATTGTAGCTGGTTGCCAATTATTTGTATACTGGATTCCAGTAAATTTTTATCAGTTAAGTCGTAAATGTTTAAATTGGTAGCTTTTGTATTTGTTTCAATTTTTTGTTTTAATTTTTTGTTTTTTATTTTATTATCTGGAAAATGATTGTTTAAATTGTATTTTTGTATTTATTTGTTAGTTAATAAATTAGAATTTGGAAATCATGTCCCGGTATAAGAAATTAGGTACCGGGATTAGATTTTCAGATTTTATTTATTTCTCATTCATACTTCCAGACTCTGGGGAAGATGAGGAATTATCTTGGTCTGAGAAAAATCCCCACCCGCCCCTGCCGGGAATCGAACCCTGGACCCCTAGCGCGTCAGACAGGTGCTCTACCGACCGAGCTACGGGGCCAGCCGGCTTTGTGATTATTCACTTGTCTTCTGAAACATTTACTGTTCATTCCGAATAACAAGAGAAGTACGTTTACACTAAGTTATCTATTAAACAAAATAAGCTTGCGAGATAATTCCTCGCTTGACAAGACTATTCTTATGCAGGCACTAAAGTACGCTAAAGTAGGCGTTTATAAACTATTTATATGAGGGCCTCACAATAAAAACGAAATATTTAAAACTTTTTTCTTTATTTCTCAACATAATCTTCAGAAAGTTTAATACATATTGTCATATCAGTGTTCTAAACCGTCTCTGTAGTGCGATTTATCGTGGTCCTCGAAAAAGCTGTTTACCACATCAACAACCACCGCGTCGTTGTGAAACCTTCGTTCTCCAAGATATTTTTTGAGGTTGGGGAACAGCTGGTGGTCATTGGGTATTAGGGTGGATGTTCAATCAATTCGAACTATAATTCTCAAATTAGTCCTATTGTAATGATTGAACGATGGGCCGGAGCATTGTCATGAAGAAACAAGGTTTTTTTATTTGTCAAATGAGATCTTTTTCTTTTCACCTTGAAGCAAATGGAAATAATGGGTGTTTAGCTCAGGGTAAAGCAATGATGTTTCTCACAGGTTATGCGTGGATATGTGTGAGAAGAATGGTTTTAATGGCACTGGAATGCCCGTTTCAAACTGGTTTAATGACTGCTTCTTTTATTATTACATTAAACTCGAAGTTGCCGACCAAGGATTACCTATATCACTGTTTAGAGTTACTGAAGGCGGAATGCTTATTACTCGATAATACTTAATTAGTTACGTGTAAACCGACAAATATCTTCTCTCATCACTTCTGGTTTGCCCTCGACCAAGACAGAAGAAGTGGACTGCCCTAATCGGCTCCACGCCTCAGACTGAATGTCCTCACAGCTGCGCGTGAGTCTATCGCTTTCACTTTCTGGAAGCCCATTATTTTACCAAAGATTCCCTTTGTGACTATTTTGTCATGCCATTAAGAAGGGTCCGAAGAATAGCCCATTTAACAAATTCAAGTGCTACCCTTTAGAAATCTGCTAAGGACACTGTTTTTTACGTTTCTTTTGTTATAACAACTCAACCAACTGCAGCTGTTCGTGTCGTAACAAACATACAAGACTCCTTTGAAATCCATCATGATTGTTTATATATTGCAATTCTTTATTTCGGTATCAACCTCATCACTCAAACGTTGCAGTAAGCTTGCGTAGTAGGTACAAGTAAGCAATAAAAATAATTCGCTATGCACCCCAGAAAACACTCGCCATAACCTTGTTAGCTGAGAAAATTGACTTTGCCTTTTTTGGAGTTGGTTCACCTGCGCAGTCCACTGTTTTGACTGTGAAGTACTTTCTGGCGTGTAGTGATGTATCCCAGTTTAATCCATGGCAATAAGCCATCTAAAAAATTCACTGGAATTTGTAATATAGAGCTCCAAATTCTTAATAGAAACAGTTTTTCTTTGCAACTTTTGATCAGATGTCAAGAAGGTGGCAGCCATCTTCCACAGACATTGTGAAGGCCCAGAACATTACTTACTCTGCTATCTCAACTTTAACCTACGGTCTTCAAGCACAAACCACGAATTTTTTCAATCATCTCTGGAGTTGATTGCACAGGGTGTCCAGAACGAGGCTCATCACTAGTGCTCGTACGTTCCATTTTAAATTCTGCAACCCACCTTTTAATCATTGTATATGAAGGGGTAAAGTCTCATTGTACTTCCCATTTCCTCTTTGATTTCCTTAAGCGACATGCCTTTCAAATGGAAGTATTTGCTCACTGCTGTTTTTCCAAATCCTCAATTTTCGTGAAACCTTTACACTTGCCTTGTTTGAAATGCTGTTATTCAAAAACTAAACTTGCTATTGACCTGTAACTATGGATACAAGCTAGTCTAGAGTTAAACTATATGATGCTTTCCGTCAATCTGGCCAGTGGTGCCATCTCTCGGTCTTATCGGCCGACCTTTCAAAGCAATATGTTTATATACATCATTCAAAATCAGCACCGAGTGCAGATACAAATATTGTTAAAAAGTATTGTGTTTATATAAGTGAAAAATGGATAAAGTTGTTCAAGAGAATAAGTCTGCAATTTTCCCCTAAGAATGTTTATTAGATATCTCATATAATTAATTGTAATTCAATGTATTTAATGTAGTTTATCTCTTTTGGTATTTCGTTTAAAACGGTACCAGTGAAATTGGGAAAAGTGTTAGAACACTTACAGTTTTTAGTAATCTATTAATTGGGATTTCATGTCACCAGCGGCGAGTCATAAACGTTAAGAGGAGTGATAGATTGATCTTTAAGTTTATACTATTTTTAGAACCTAAACCACTAACTTTGGATAATTTTATTAAAACAGAATAATTCATTAAATTCTTGATTACAAAGCGGAGAGTATGTAAGCCGCAGTTCACATTTATGATTTCTATTGAAATTTCAAAGAAATCACTGTTAGATCCGACGATCAAGGGTTTGATATAACTTCCATTCCTTACTTATGAGTATAGTATTTTATATAATTTTCTGTTCACTATCCCTAATTTGGTATATTTATATTCCGGTACACTTTTTTATATAAAATTCCTCGAATGTTTGAAATGAGCCCAAAAAAGAGGAATACCTAACGCATTTCATGTTCGAGATTCGATTCGGCCTTCTAGCTATGAACATTTATTAAAATATACATACCTACTAATAATATACAATTACTGAGCGAATTGGATAAAGCGCGAGGCTCGCATTCGGGAGGTCTCGGGTTGGATCCCACATAATTGATGATGCTACATGCTCCTGCAACACAGGAGACGAAACCACAGATCACATCCTGTATGACTGCATCAAATGAAAGGACCAAAGGGAAAAACTAAGGATGCAAATAAACAAGAAAGGTAGTGAATATGTCAACACAATCAATCTGTAAAGTGCTGAATAATTAAATAAGTAAATTAATTCTAAAAGACTATAGTGACTGTGTGAACACAATCTGAAAACACAATAATTTCAATACTTCAGTTAATATGAACAATCAATCTGGAAGCAAAGCAAACCAGAACATGTAATGTTACAAAATGTAATGGAACATGTGGATGAATAAAAAAAAAAAGAAAAAAAAAAGAAAAAAATAACGTCCACCAGGGTAAGGCAGTATCTGAAGGGGTGTGCGCTCTACCACGAATTTTCTCTCACCAATTTCATCTCCCGCTTTCGTGTAACAAGATGATTTGAGGGTCATGTGTCACTCGGCGGTAGGCAGTTTCCGCACAGTTCTGTGCTGCATCAGTCGAGCGTACATTGCTGGGTTGAGCTCTTGATTTCCATTGGAGAAGAGCCTTTGAGCCACTTTCAAGTGGTTTGCGCGGGCGGAGAGGCCGTCTGCGGATCCTAGACGAGTGATGGACCCAGTAACTGTTACGAAAATTCGCTCTTCTGTGTTGCCTGTGCGTTGCTGTAGCCCAGACATCTGCTACCGTTACTTCATATTTTCGTTCCTCCCAGGAGAGTATACGCAAAGTATCCAATTGTGGGTTGAGATAAAATAAAAATGTGTCCTTTGTTAACGATGTCGCCAACTACCGGGATTATATCAGTGCTGCCAATGTGCCGGAATTTTGTCCCACAGGTGTTCCTTTAGATTCCAGTAAATCTAATACATGGGGCTGTCGTTTTTATAAACGCTTAAAAATCAGCCTTATTCTTTTTCTTTACTCCAAGGGCTAGGCAATGCTACTTGTTCCGTCTTAAACCATGTCTGACCATCGTTTTCGTGGTCTTCCCGGATGTCTCTTTCCTCTAGGTTTATAGTTGATAACTCTTCTTGGGATCCTATCTCTCGGCATTCTCTCAATGTGCTCTCTCCATTCATTTCTATAATTTATTATTTTTTCTTCTAAAGAACTTATTTCTAAATCTTCTCTTATTTTTTCATTTGGAATTTTATCTAAAAGAGTGCATCCCTTTACTGCTTTTAAAAATCTCATTTCGGCAGCCCGTATCTTGTTTTTGTCTGCTTTTGTTAATGTCCATGTTTCAGAACCAAAAAGAAAAGCAGACACAGCCATTACTTTATATATAGTTGCTCTTAGATAATATCATCAATTACTATTTTGGTTCTAACAGTGTCTTTACCTCGAAACGGCATTGTTTTTGTTTCATTTGTGGAAATTTAAAAATTATAATTCTTACATAACTTCTGTAAAATATATACTGCTCTTTGCAGCTCGTCATCCGCAAATAGCGTCGTCTTAAGAGTAAAATATGGTGCAAGATGAATGCCTCCGTTAATCTTAAACATCCACTCTCTAATCATATCATCTATATAAATTATGAATAAGATAGGAGACAAACTGCAACCCTGTCTTACACCTTAAAAATCTTCGTTCTGGACCAAATTTGAACCCACGTCCTTGGAATCAGTAGTAACCAGTGAGCCACTCAGACTGACTGGCTAGAGATGTTAGATGCAGCTCCATTATCGATTCTACCTCGACCTCCAGGAAAACAATTTCATTTTAAGTATCGGATTGTCAAGATAGAACATTGTCAATTATTTGCATAGTTACGCTACAGAAGTAGAAATGGCAAGACTTTTATATTTATTTTCAATTTGCGTCCTCCAACGTTTAGTCATATCGGACGATGAATGAAATGTGTGAAATGATGCTCAAATGAGTCCAGGGTCCATGGAGCTTAGAGCTACCTGACATTCGTCTATCAGGATAAGGGAAAGCCCCGGAAAAAACTTATCCAGGTAACTCACCCTGACCGAGATTCGAACTCGGGACCTCTTGAACGTGAGGCAGACATACTACCATTTACGCTGCCGAGGTGGGCGATAAGACTTTTAGTATTGCTATAGCACAATAATACTAGAAACGTGTTTTTTGTTGTTGTAGTTGTAATTTACGTCCTCCAACGTTAAGTCATATCTCGGACGATGAAGGAATGGGTGAAATGATGCTCAATAGGGCCCAGGTTACAAAGAACTTAGAGTTAACCGACATTCATATTTCAGGATAAGGGAAAACCCCGGAAGAAGCCTTATCCAGGTAACTCAGACAGAGATTCAAACTCGGGACCTCTTGAATATACTAGAAGCGTGTTTACCACAATGTATAACAAGAGGGAATTACTTGCTCTAAAAGTGTGAATATAGCGGATATCTCCATTTCCTTTATACTCCAACGTCTGCCCGATTGACGAATTGCCTGCCAAGTAAACTGTCAAGTCGTAGAAATGTCTGAAAGTTGCTAAATTGTTCCTTATCTTTGCTTTCACATCTTGTTCCTATATCAATGGAAAGTAACTTATTTCTCTCTGCTGTGTGTTCTGCATTTATATCTCCTTGATTTTGCAAAATATTTTGTCATTTATTTCCGGTCTTAGGGACTGCCTAAACTATTGTTAACCAAAAGTAACCAATGCTAGTTGTATCTCAGGTAATGGGGCAATTCTGCTAGTGTTATGCAGCACTGGTATAAGAAATTTTAAAAATATGGTAACGCAATATTTTAAGGTAACCTCGTTTATTTAGTAAATTATGCCAATTTTAATAATCTTAACAAAATTTGCACAGTGTCAATAAAAAGAGTTGCAGTAGTATAACATCTTACTATAAGGAAGTACCTTGTATGACAGTCCCTGCTTTCAAGCGAAACATGAGAATTAAACAGAAAACAGAAAAGAAAAATTGAATCAACAGAAATGATGCTGAGAGAGAGTCTGAGCTAGCTGTTTTTAATAATTTGATTTACAGGTTGATAAACATACCTCTAAACAAGGAAGAATTTAATGCAGACTATGTATTTAATACAAACACTGCTTTAATTAATGGATTTAATAAAGGTTTTATACACAAAAGGTTAGAAAAATTTAAATATCCAAAAATTTAAATGATGTTTCCACTCTTAAAAGGTAAAAAATTATTATATTTTCAAAAAATTTACTAATTATCCATGTGCAAATAAAACATTCCAAAAAAATTCAAAGAAGTTGTATAATAATGGCATCTCAAAATAAGTACAGCATAAAATATTACTACAATTTTCTAAATACAGCAAAAATCTGGTATTTATCAAGTTTAACTGTTTATATTGGTAGCACCAAACGTAATTTAGAAACCAGAGCGAAGAAACATTTCTGAAATATTAAATATAAACAGACAGATAAATGGGCAGTAGCTGATCATTTTTGGGCATATAAACATGAAATAAACCCAGTAGTTAAACTATTGAAACAATTGAACGAACCGATAGATTTAATGGTTTTGAATAATTTTGAAAAATAAAGATCGCGTGATGAATTTTAATATTCCACAAGTAGATGTCATCAATAAGTTTGTGTTGTCCCCGGTAGATGGCAGTAAGAGAGGAAGCTATTCTTCAAATTCCGGAAGTGGTCAAGGTCAGCCAGCCAGTGTGTCAATGTCGTCCGTGTCAGGCTAACATGTTGAAAATGAAGCAAAGTTGCTTCGAAACCGGTCCCAAAGGATCGTGAATAAGATAAGTAATAGTGAAGTTGTGTTACTATAGTGTTTAGTTATTTCTAAAAAGAAATGAGACTTTTAGGCTGTAATACCCTCTATTAGATCGTAAGATAAATTACGAAATAAGGGAAGAATATAACATATTTATCTTGAATGATCAAACAGAATAAAGAAAACTGGACACGAAATGTACAGGGGATGAAAAGGAAGTGGTTCCTTAGAATAGTGACCGACTGCATTTCAACTGGTAGGTAAAAGAAACATAGGAAGACTGAGATAGAGTTGGAGAGATACTGATGGATGGATACGAAACGGATCCTAGGGTCCAAACCTTGAATAATGATAATGTTGATGATGAAACACCTTGTTTACCTTATTAGTTTATGATGTCAGAGAAATACATTAAATGCTTTGAAAACATAAGATACTGAAGATATACATTATAAAGAGTGATTACTTTTAATAAATTCTAGAAAAAGTATTCTTTTACACAGTAATTACATCATGGCCGCTACACTCTGAATGAGTCAAGTTGGAGCATAGAACAGAGCTGTTTCACCGTTCAACAAATTCGTCACAAATAATGCGATTCAGTTACATTCACAAAAAAGATCAAGGGTATCGTCCTCTTTGTCGTGTCTTACATTTTTCTCATCAATGTCATCTTCAGGAATGTAGAGTCAAAACGAATTTATCTCCTGCGCAAATTTTAAAGCAGTTCTTGAAGCTGTTTCTTTGTCGATATCAGCTTTCTTTTAATCGAAAATTCCCTTTCTTCCATTTTTTCCTCTCTTCTTTCCTTCCATCATGTCCTTTTCCTTCCCTTTCATGTTTATTTCTTTTCTTCGTTTGCCTTGCCTCTTTTAAACTCGGTATTCTCTAGAAAGGGTTTCATTGGAGTGGCTGTCATGATGATGGAATATTGTTTTCTACCACTGTCGTAAGCAGACTTCTGTGCTATTTCTGTCGTAAGAAGCACTGACAATAATTCTTTTATGCTTGGCTGAATGTTTCCGTTTAAGCAGAGGGCTGTGGGCTTCAAGGGATTTATAGCACTCTAGCAATAGAGGATGCAGAGTTTTATTTTTTTTTCAAATATTTTTGATCTAAATACCTTTAACTCCGTTTATATCGGTAAATATCCGTACATCTTCAAGCATTGTTGTAGAAAACTCACGTTCTAAAGATTTATCAGGCTAGAACGGATTAATTCCAGTAACAGTTAATAGACAGACCTTTTATGTTGTAGCAGTCAAATATGCTTTTCTGAGAATTACATGATTATCATATGTGGCTATATTTTGAAGCATATGCGTTTTCAAAATATAATCACACTCCTTGTTAAATGCATTTTCAAAGGTCTGAAAAATGCTACATTCAAAAGCTGGAATTTGTGGGATGTGTGAGGTAAATAAGTAAGTTATCTTTTTTCCATTTCAAATATAAATTATTATACATTACTACACTGAGTTGCTGGTCACCCTTGGGCCCAATAGACTCAAACTCTGAGGTTGTCGAGCTAATGGGTCCCTATTGGCAACTTATCTAAAATTACTTCATCTTCAGTTTCGTCATATTTACTTATCTTCCTCAACAATTTGGCTCTTACTTTGACCAAAAGTTCCCATTTTGAATTAAAATTTTCCTAGTTTTTACACTCATTCTTTTGGTAGCCTTGCACATTCTTTTTACCTATCTTCTTCCTAATCAACCTAGTTTCTTCACATTCTAAAAGCAAATGCCATTCTTTATCCCTTTGGAGACACAATGGGCATTTCTCCAGATTCCCCCCTTTTTCCAAACCCTTCAATTTTACCACCCCAGTTTCGGCCCATGCAAAGCCTTCTCTTGCTGCTTTATCACAAATATCAATGTATTTTTCCCTGCTCCACATCACTTTCATCTCTCTATAAATTTCCAGTGAGCTTTTCAAGTTGAAGCTTCCTAACCTTTCTTGCCTTACAATATCTTCCGTTCTTAGCCTAAATTCTTTCCCAAATCCATTTTGCAATAACTCCCTGTTTTCCCACATGACACCCAAACCTATTTTTAACATCAGTTCCTTTATCTTATGTAGCCACGAACCTTTCTGATTTAGTCTTTCCTGTACTATGAAGCATCGACACTGAATATCCCGCTCATCTAAACTCCTAATTCTCGCCCAATATTTAAACACCCTTTCCACCATTATGCCTCTAGTTCCCAGTCTTACCAATTCTGCTTGCGCCACTCCATTCGGTGAAGCTCGTGCTAAGCACAAAACTTGTTTGCAAAAGTTTCTATGTATCACATTCATATTTGCGCCCCCTCCTCCAAACCCTATGTAGCATTTTTGCTTCTACTAAGACTGTAAATTCTCCTTAGCTGTTTTATTTGCATTCCTGGTAATTTATCTAGGTATGCTCTAATAGCTTTTAATGCAATTTTACCTTTTGCCATTGCCATTCTCTTCTGCTCTTTCCAAACACCCTTATTGCTTAGTCGTACTCCTAGATAATTAAATGTACTGGCCACCTCAATTTCTCTTCCTTGCCGGTACCATTACTCCTCTTTTCTTAACTTGTTGCCTTTCTTAAATACCATCTATTGTTCCAATTGCTCTATCTATTCTCACTTTGGAAATAGCTCCAGCTACTAAATCATCTGCAAATAGCAACCCAAGTATTTCCCTGTTATTAGTTATTGGCACATGCCCATTTTCCATTCTAATACTTGTGAAGTATTAAATTAACATGAATGTGATTGTTCTTACACAATTCATCAATTCATAACCAGATAGTGTGGTTACAATGGTTATCTATTATCAACAAAACCGGATCATCTTCTGAATTCTTTAACATTTTCTGAAAACGCTTATCCAGTTGAAAAAGGATACTTTCGTTGGACCAACTATTGTGTTTACATTTATAGAATGTAGCAGCGTTTTCTGTAACAAAGATACCTACTACGCAATTACCACTAGCACTCATTGCCCAAGCAAGTACTATATACCTATGCCTTTCCCACTTTGTTGTTCTTCAGACTGGGCTTTTGGGGGGGGGGGTGAGAACTTTTGGTGTTATAGAATTTTCTCATTTTCTTGTATACTTGAAATAGCCATCTCATTCATTTAAATATTATGTTTGTAGAAAATTAACCTTACTCATGACTAGAGCTTAAATTTGTTTGTAGTATAAATGTGAGTATATACATGCCTCTGTGCATTAAGAATCTGCTAAATATGCTCTATAAGCTTTGTAATAGATTTACAATAATGTACGTACCTCATTTCACCCTTCTCACATCTATTAGTCTTAAAGTAATAAAATAAACAGAGGCACTAATTGATTAATATTTATTAATCTTTCATTCAGTCTATATGCGTGCTAGTGGTGTTTATTGCAATAAAAAATTAAATAATTTTTACATTTTTTTTTTGTAATTTACCTCCTTTAACTTTTTTATAAGTCATATCGGACGATGAATGGAATGGGTGAAATGATGCTCAAATGGGCCCGGGGGCCGACATTCGTCTTTTAGGATATGGGAAAAAACCTAAAAAACCTTATCCAGGTAACTCACCCTGACCGAGATTCGAACTCGGGACCTCTTGAACGTGAGGCAGATATGCTACCAACTACGCTACCGAGGCGGGCTTTTCACCATTTTCTGGATGAAACGCTTTTCTTGTTTCACAATAATTTTATGTTTCTGTGAGCAGCTGTTTGTAGACGTTGTAATTACTTTTTTATTTTTTTGCAGGGCACCTATAACAAGGGTAGGAGGCGTGTCCGTAAAATAAGGTCTCCAAGGCGCTGGAGCCGTGAGGAACGCTATTACGCGAGACCCGGGAACACTGGCCTGTAGCGTGGTTTCACCCCTTCAAATTCTCACCAAAACGAACCCGTTGGAGTCATTAGTCTTGGCTGGGCAGCCGTTTGCGATGGAGCTTCCTATCTCTTCCGCCGTCAAGTGCGAGTTGCGGCAGTGACTTGTTTTTTGAGTGCCAAGGGCACTACCCCCACTAAAATTCATCCTTAGTTATGCGAAGTCTATGGGCCACAGTGTATGGTCGTCAAAAACGTGCGAAAGTGGGTCAGAGAGTTCAAATACGGAGGTACAGACGTCCATGAGGAACAGCGTTCTGGTCCACCTTCGGTTTCAGCCGAAACAATTGCAAAAGTGGAGCAAGAAATGCTTAAAGATCGGCGTGTGACAGTTCGCGAGCTGTGCGAACTTATCCCTGAAGTCAGTAAAACTACGATTGACAAGTTTTTGACCGAACATTTGCATTATCGCAAGCTGTGTGCGAGGCGGGTCCCCAAAATGCTCACCGAAGACCATAAACGGCAACGTGTTGAAGCGGCCCAACGATTCCTGGAGCGCATGCACCAGGCGAGGAATTGTTGGATTCAATTGTCACTGGCGATGAAACCTGGATGCACTACATAACTCCAAAAACTAAAGAACGTTCTCGCCAGTGGTGGCATTAGAATTCGCCGAAGCCACGGAAGTTCAAAGAGACATTTTCTACCGGCAAAGTGGTGGCCAGTGTGTTCTGGGACAGAAAAGGTGTATTGTTGTGCAAGTTTATGCCTACCGGCACAACAATAAACTGCGCTAGCTACTGTGTGACTTTAAAAAAATTAAATCAAAGGAGGGGAATGCTGACGAAGGGCGTGATTTTTATCACGACAACGCTCGTCCCCATACTGAACAAGCAACGGCTGATCTCCTGGCCCAGCTCGGATGGGACTTCTTCACCCATCCCGCCTAGAGTCCAGACTTAGCACCCAGTGATTATCCTCTGTTTCCTGAGTTGAAGTCACACCTGGGTGGAACGCATTTCCAGACCGACGTTGATTTGAAAAACGAGGTTGAGCGCTAACTGCAGAACTTGGCGGGAGAGTGCTGTGACAAGGGTATACTAAAACTGCCACAGCACATGCAAAACTGAATCGATCGCAATGGTGATTACGTTGCAAAATAGCTGTAAGTTCTGTCTTTCCATCAATGTATCATTTATTGACAATAAATATGTTTTCTGTATTAAATAAAATTGGAGACCTTATTTTACGGACACGCCTCGTATAAAAATCATGTGGGCTTCAGTTAGCTAAATAAAACCAACAGTTATTGACCTCAAAATGGCATTCAATTTGTAAGATATTTTGAAAGTGCAAAAATAAAACTTAATGTTTTAAACAGTATCACAATACTTATTTCTATCTATTATTAAGAGAAGTTTTCCATCGATCCATGATTCAATTTCCATCAAACCAAATAAACTTTGCTGCTCTTCTCCTTCGGCATTGTGTAATATTCCGTTTCCTACTGTTGATAGTTCAGAAATTACGATTAGCAGCACATTAGTACAGTTTAAATTTAGGTGAAAGTGACATCTTTTAATTCTTGGAGAGGTTATCGCTGCGGACGACGGCTTCTTTTGCAACAATGTAAACTTTATCAAGCAACGGCCGCACCTAACTTCTAAGGTTTACCACATTATTGTCGAGTGCTAGCTTGTTTGCTGGCATACTTTTATATCAGGAAGTGCTCATTGTTGATAGCTACGATCTCATTTCATCCTTATTAATATACAATAAGTAGAGAAATGTACACTCGAGTTTGAGCATTAGGCGATTTTCAGATTTCAGTCTTTGCTATAGTCTGTAATTGTCCTGGTCCTTTTCGTGCATGTTATGATGTGATATCTACTACATTTCTGCCTGCACAATATACAGTTGCAGTCTTCCTCCGGCTAGTGTAACTTCTTGTTTACACATATCTTGTGGTGAAATCCGTGTATGGATTGTTGTGTAGTGAGGTGGCGCTGTATATTGCACTCTCTAGTCCATCTGTCGTCCATCATCGCTGGTGAGTTGTAGAAGTCCAGTTGGATTTCACTTTTCTTCCTTTCCCTGGTGTTTACTAGGGCCCTGTTTGCTTCTGTTGATTGTAAGTAGAATTGTGTTCGTATGTCTTCTATGAAGTACGTCTCCCTCATCATTTCATATACCATCCCGGATGGCGCTGTTTTTCCAACCTCATGAACATTGCTTTTACTTTTTCTATTCTGATCAGGTCTCCGATCTTCAGCTTTTCCCACACGATCTCAATTCCAGATGTTATCACTGCCGCTACTGCCGTCTTGAAGAGTCTCATCACCGTGCAAGTTGATAAGTTTGCTATGTTTGGAATGCTGTACGAGGCCCTGATTGATGCTGCTCTTTCCTGAATGTGTATACCAAAGGATGCCTGTAGTGTTATTCCCAGATATTTATAATTTGTTACTTCTTGCAGTGGCTTCTTGTGTAATGTTATATTGTCTTTGAGCGTTGACTTCCCTCCTTTCTGAGGGTTATCAGTTCTGTCTTTTCTTACTTTATCTGTAGGCTGTTTTCCCCCGCCCAGGTCTCCAGTCAACATTTCATCCTTATTAACAGATGTTTCTCAGCTAAGATAAGCTATTTTAGGTTTTCTTGTTCTTCTTCTTCACTCCATGGTTTGGACATATTGTACGTTCCGGCTTCATAGATCTCTCCAGCGTTTCCTGGGTCGTTCTCTGTCTCTTCTTCCTTTTGGATTATAGTTTAATACTGCATTTGGATATCTTCCATCCTCCATTCTTAATATATGTTCATGCCATTGTTGCCGTCGTTCTGATATTTTGTCATGAATTGGTTCGATTTCTAATTCCTTTCTAATATCCTCATTTCTTATTTTGTCCAATATTGTACAACCTTTAACACTTCTTAAAAATTTCATTTCTGCAGTCTGTATTTTATTTAAATCCTTTTGTGTTGGCACACAGGTTTCACTTCCATATAGTAAAGTTGGAATAGCCATTACCTTATACGTTTTCATTTTTGTATCCTTTGTCACGCTGTTTTTAAAAGTTCTTTGGATTGTCCCACATATTGCTTGGAATTTGTTTATTTCTTCTTCTATATCAGCATTGTTTCTAAAACTTATGTTACATCGTAAATATTTAAAACTGATATTTGTTCTAAAATCTTATTCCCTAAAACGATTTTTGATCTTACATTATAATTTCCTTTAAGAGACATAATTTTTGTTTCTTCTTCTGATATTTTAAAATTATACTTCTGTACTATATTATTTAGAATATAAATTGATTTTTTCAGTTGATTTTCATTCCGATGAATCAATATTTGGTCATCCGTGAATAGCAGGGTATTAATATAAATATTTTATTTTATTTTGATTTCTGGGTGTACTAAAACCTTCCATTCATTTAGAATATCGTCCATACATATACCAAAAAGAGTAGGTGATCAGCCACACCCTTGTCTTAGTCCAGTATTGGTAGAAAATTGTCCCCAGTATCAATTCTTATAGTTGTATTTATGTATATGCCTTTTATTGCATTAATAATATGTAGTGGGTAACGCTTATTTTCTAATATTTGCCACAGTTTTGATCTATTTATTTTATCAAAAGACTTTTCCAGGTCTTAGGTTTTCCCAGGTTAATTTTATTAAACCAAGGAAGGGCCTTAACCAATACAAACCAGACATTTTATTATCTTATTTAAAATTATGCTACAAGGTGTTCTTTCCAGGTAGGACAAAAGCTAGCAGCTCAGATCATTAGCTCAATTCTGTGAAATATTTGTGCTAGGAGTACATATACCAGACAATGTGTATTTTCTTACTCTGCAGAGGACGCAAGTGTACGCCCTCCTTGTCTTTTGCTTTAATGCTATCGCGCTGAGTATTTCTGAGAACATCGAAATATCGCGAAACATTCTTCACAGAATTCCCTTCTGGCCTGCTTCTGTCAATGTTTTAGATATTCTGCACTTAATTTTCATATAAGATAAGGCAAAAACATTTCCAGGCATTAAAGTAACGATGAAAGGAAAGTAGGCTGAACTGTTACTGGACCTCACGCTGTAACGTCGCAGATAACAAACCATCCTCTCGTCCTTGGCCAGCCTTCTCGTAATAATTTTTAACTACAAAGAAAGTATAGTTGAAGAAAGCTACATTAGTATGTTATCCTTTGACTATATAGTTATGAATGGTGTTAGCCCTTACTCGTATTTAGTCGAGTAATTGCCTCGAAATATAAACACACACTATATCCCAGCGTTTGTTATCTTCTCCACCTTCTGCTGCTTGTAGGCCAGAGCTACGGTTGGTATTTGCAGAGTAATATCTAGAATTTGATTTGTTTACCCTCCACATCGAGAGCCTCTTTACTACCGCCGAGTGATATGTAGTGGCTGCGAGTAAATATATATACCTACTTGGTGTGGCTAACAGAAACATCATTTCAGCAGCACAAGATTAGAAACTGCCCTTTTAATGTTTCTCCTATACTTTATTGGTTAGTTATTTGCGGAGAAAATTTGACACTTACATACTGTATTTAACTTGGAAAAAAAAAAAGATGAATAAATAGCCAAATTCCCTATCCTGCTCACGTACCTACTATAGAGGTTGCAAGGAAAAAAGAAAAGGGAGAAAGGGGATGATATACGTTCCCCTTCCACAATCCAATGGAGAACTATTAGGGCTTATTTTATAAGAAGAGAGCAACGAACTATATGCTCTGTGAAAGACAGATGACTTTCCATGCCATAAGGAAATGTATTTGGTGTCAGATTTGGAAGCAAGTTGTATTACAGTCTAAACCGCATGCACAAATATGTACTGTAAATTTCTGACGTTTTATATTTTTACTTTTAATGAGAGACGTATGTCTATGGTGTATTGGACAGCACTTGAAAGTGGTCATGTTTATTTACTCTAATACCTATTTACAGCGGCTATTGCACTCCAGCCAAAAGTTCTATAACAAGGGTTCACTGGGTATGCCTGTTTTGAATTCAGAACAGAATGTTTAATTAGATTACAACATACTGAAACGTACTGCAATTGTCATAGGTGTGATACGTTCAGCCTGAACAATTTCCTCCTTTTATACGAAAGTTCCCTGACGTGATCATTCGGGCACATTATTGTAACATCTATTTTTATTGACGCTTTTTACAGCGTTTTATGATAATTCAGTATTTATTCTCGAGAGGTTCTGAGTTCGAATTTCTATCAGGGTGAGTTATCTGAATAAGGTTTTTTTTTGTGTAATTTACGTCCTCCAACGTTAAGTCATATCGCACAACGAATGGAATGGATGAAATGATGCTCAAATGACCCCAGGCGTCCATAGAGCTTAGAGTAACCCGACATTTGTCTCTCCCGGAAAAACCTTATCCAGGTAACTCACCCTAACCGAGATTCGAACTCGGGACCTCTTGAACGTGAAGCACACATGCTACCACCACGCTATCGAGGCGGGTGGGCAGGCTTTTCCACGGTTTTACGTTATCCTGAAAGATGAATGTTGTGTAACTCGAAGCTATATGAGCCTCAGACTCATTTGAGTTCATCTTACCCGTTTCATCCACAGTTCGCTGTGACTTAACATTGGAGAAATTAAAATTAAAGCAATAGATACAAATTAAAAATCGCTTCTGATAGCATATCTGGAAATACCTTTACACACAGCTGTGTCTTTTTTGTTGTCTCTCCTCTCTCTCTTAGATGCGGTTACTTTTGCAAGCCCATGTGCTGTTACTTGCTAATTGTTTTGAACTCATAACCCTTTCCTTTCTAACCTATGTGTTGTAATATTCCATATATAAGATTATAATATTTTGTACTATACAATAATTGTAATATTTCTAATATTTATATATGTTGTCCTTGCCTGCTTGCTCTCCTGTTACTATATTTTCCCTGTTATTTATTTATCGATAATTTAATGTATCTTTGATCATATTCTTTGTTCATTTGTATTACGGTACTAATGAGATAGGTGTTTGCCTACATGTGTCAGAGATTAACACGTAGCCTGAAATTCACATCTGTAATCTCTGTCCTGAAAGCACTGTGCATGTGTCACGATCATCTGGATGGCTGACTGAACTGATGGAATGGCATAGCTGCGGTCACACATATGGTGTACATAGGATAAGTAAAAAAGTATGTTAGATTTATGGGTTCTTAGATCTCTACGTCCAACCAGATAAAACGCTGTCAAATCTTACTTACGATCTTGTTCGGCTTTTATTACTTTTCTGTTACGGACTATTAAGTATTCTTTTCAAACTTTCGGAAGGTGAGCAGACAAATTTTCTTTATGAACTTATATTGCCTAAATACAAAAACTGATTGGGCCTTTAAAGCATTTTTACCCCACACCAGCAAAAAGAATTTACCATGTAATACAAATAACCACGTGATTACTTCGAATATCAAAAGCAGATATGGGGGGGGGGGGGCGCCTAAACTGATAGGTATACAGTTTAAACGTACTGGAACACAAACTGATCAGAATTGGAATCGAAACATATAATCTAATGAAACCAAGGGCTAATAAACAAAGAGAAGTAAAGAAAGTGCCTTTATAATTTTATAATTTCTCAGAAGTTGAACTTTTAATTAAATGATTTTGCGAAGTCATATTTCCTTATCACACCGTACTGGTATTTTACAGTGAACCAGCTTTGTATTTGCACTCACTCTTGTTAAGGTAGTATAGTCCTTAGATCCAATTTGTAATTGTGCATTGATACATAAAACAAATAGTCATTTTGAAACGGTAAGTCGATTACTTGGCTATTATTCGAACATAAACAAGCCTTTAAACAGAGTATTTTGTGGTACCTAGTGAATCAAGATGTATTTTAACCATAAGTGAAAGGTCTGAATCGATGTTGAAATTACTTTGTAATTTACACATCTCCCTGCCGGAGGGTCGCCATCATGGCTTACTTGGAAGTTTGTCTCCCTAAGTTACTGGTTATTACGTTATTGTTTCAATAAGTTATTGGTTCGAGAGATGCCACACAGTGCACTGGCTGATTCAGAGGACCATGTGTCAACCACGAAGTATTTTCTCCTTTAAAATAGAGATTTTATTTTATTTATACATTGGTTAAAGTGAAATTTTATATAACCTATATATTAAAGTGTTACTTTAGTAGGTTAATTTTTATTACTAGAGTAATGTAATATATACATATAATATCCAATACTCATTTTAAATTTAAGGTTATAAAATATATATTTTGTTTTACATTATATTTTCTTTTAAGCTGCAAATTTCAAAATTAGTTTTGCTTTATATTTTTAACATTATGCTGAAATATAAACTTTTACTTCATCAGGCTGTATTTATTTTGATTGTTGCTCACCACCTCCATATACGAAAGCTGGAACTGTAATATATATATATTCTTTTTCGTTTTACTTTTTGTTGTTTCCTTAAAGGCTATAAATATGCATTTAGTTTGACTTATTGATTTATGTAATGAACTTATGACTCGTAGATTGAAAATAAGCTATTTGTTTCAGGGTATCGTCGTCGTCATCATTAATATTGATTTTGTATTTCTTTTCCCATGAACAACATGACTTTAGTTTATTCATTTAATACTTTATTTGGTGTTAATGGGTTGTTGTTTATATTGTTTATATTTAATTTATTTTATATATACTTACCTAAAAACTATGGATAGTATGCATACCTGTTATAATTATTTAATTGTACTTCTTGTATTTCTCCTCTTATATAAGAAATCACATTATCATCAAGTTTTTTTTTTTAATAATCGTATATTTCGTCATGTAGTTATGGTTTTGAATGCAGAACATATATTCCTTCCTACCTCCATATTTCGTTGCATATGTAGACTCGTTATTTACAAAATCATCTTCATTACTAATATCTGACACTATGTCGAAGTCCTACAAAACCTCTAAATAAAATGTATGATTCAATTCGGATTCTCTGTTGTAATTCAGTGTTTAATAAAACATTGAGCTTACTTCACATTTCATATTCCTACTTTTCTCTGCCACATGATCACTCAGGCTGTGAGAATACGTGGAACTAAGTAAAGAAGAATTATAAAAAAGCTGTAAGAATCAAGTGCAGTTTTATTCTATATTACGAACGAGGAAAGTAGTTCCGCTCCTCACCGAAGGAGAGCAGCATCTGAGCATGTACCTGCATGGTGGGCCGCTCCATCTAGCGAGATCTTATAAAACTAATTGCTCTTCAGATTCCATAACCTATGATTTCGAATAAGAACTTTTTCTCGTGCCTCTTTTAAATGTTATAGATACTAACTTTTGAATAAACTATCATCAGAATTTACATGAGTATTTAAAATAATACCAATTGTAGCCGGTAAAAAATTTACCACCGGAGATTTTATGTATATTATGTAGATGCCATGTGGTATGGTGTCTCCTTAGCTATCCAGAGAGCAGAACTCCGTTTTATTCGAAACTTCCATTACATACATCTAACATTTCTTCTGCCTTTGGTTGAATTTGAGAATTAAATTTAAAACTGTTTAATAAAGGGAACCATTTTCTTGATAACACTTACTATGCCATTAACATATGCAAGTTAATCAATATATGATTAGGTCAGAGGTAGAATCTATTACAAATAAATAATGTTTAGCTCTTTATATAAATATATATTTGTCTAGATTAATTCGGATTAGACAGAATATATGCTTTATAAGAATAGTATAAAAGTGGTTAGGCATAATCACATTTGTAACATAAGATAGTTTTTACTTGTTCATTTAGTTTATATTTCTTTTGCATATTGCTGCGACATAGTGACGCAGTATGACGTATTTTTATCTGTTACGTTTTCCTCGGGTATTATTCTGTTTAATAGCATTTCGTGTGGCTATCACACAAATACAGGATACATAGGTGCTTCTTATACTCCGGGAAGCTTCAAGGAATGTAACAGAGGATCGCTACTCTTGTCAACAACTTAGTCACAATTGGCATCACCAGCCCAAACCACGTCTGCATGAATGAAGAACCGTCTCAATAAAACAAGAAGCGTACGACCTAACAAACTCTTGTGACGGAACGAAAACGTCGTACACAATAATGCAAACTCAAGGAGCTTGACATCGTATAATCTGGGCGATACACATCGAAGTTGGCTCCCAGTTTTGACCTCTTTAGTAGATAAGTAGAACTTTATGTTTAGTTACAGTATTTCATTCTCTTTTCTATTTTAGTATTGATTATAATTTCTTTGCACAGATTTGCAATATTTGATAAAATGCGCCTTAAAGAAACAAACGTCACATATCATAACTTATCGTCTTTTGTTCTACTCTGGGTTTGTATACCATTCTTCCATTGCTTAACTGCTTCTGTTAAGTGGTCATTCGTGTATATTGCTTGAAAATAGTTCAGGTAGAAGAACTTAATGACTTAATCGTTGTTCCGTGGTGTAGCGGTTATCACGTCTGCTTTACACGCAGAAGGTCCTCGGTTCCATCCCGGGCGGAGCCATAATTTTTATACTTTTACTTCAAATTACTAACGTCCTAGAAAGAGAATAAGCAAACTAGGAATAGAACCTAGAGGCAATCGTGTCAATATGGAAAATTATTGCTGTATATTTTGCTCACTGACACACCAAAATAATGCACAGCTTTGTTGTTTACGACAGGATAATGTTGTAGTTTTAAAATTATCGAAATATTACTATAATTTGAGAAATTATGTGTTGAACGTTACCAAATAAGGGCACGTCAAGGCATTTTATAGAGATATTACATGCAACAGTCAACGCTGGAAAGTTGTAGGTTTTTTTTTTTTTTTTTTTTTTTTTTTTTTTTTTTTTTTTTTTTTTGCATATTTAATGTATAAAATGCAGTTATGTTATATCCGCTAAATATTGCCAGAAAAAGTCCAAGTATTAGCCTTGGAGATAATGTGAGTATGAAAAATATGATATACCTAATACAGAACTTGAGACTGCCTCTGTGTTCAAGTGTTTGGTTTATTAACTCAGTAGTTCTTGTTTTGGTTCTCGGCTGAAACGGGAATGTAAGTAGGAGTATTGTAAATTAATTTATTTTGTTAAGGAAGATAACGTTTGTATAGCCCAGAAAATTGTTTTAGAAGTCAAAATACCGATATGACCACCGACGTTATAAATTAGGGGACGCAAATATTTACCTTCTGACACATATAACAAGCTTCTTGTGGGTTATTAAAGTTTTAATGGAATCATTAATTTAAAATTTAGAAACATAATTAAGTAAATGTTGTGTACTTCTTGTAAAATTTGTTGGGCATTCGAGGCATAAATTTTCAAGTTATTTTATAGTTCTGCGAACATATTAGATTTATATGTAGAAAGTAATGTATGACAATGAATTTGTATTTATGAAGTAAGAGGTAGGTAACTTTTAAAACTTAAAATTCGCCCATAACTGTCAAATTTGTGTTTTACTTTATTATATTTGGTCCACATAGGTTGCATACTGGAGCTTTTTAAATAAAGGTTTTAAAATTATAACTGAAAGAGGATCTCTAGGTAGCAGAAACATTTACCCCATCTAATATCTATCATGTTATTCCGTTCATGTTGAATTTATAGGTATTTGTTTATATTTCACTCGTCGTAGTGAGTGTCAATAAGGCTATGCGTTAGTTTTTTTTTCCTTTTTTGGATGGTAAATTATATATTTTTCAAATTTTGCTGTGTTCCATATTTACTATTTATGATTGCTCTTCAAAGTTATAGATTTCAAATTTATTGGAGCTATTTCTACCAAAGCAGTTCAATTAATAGATTCAATTATGATAACAGGTGTAAGTATAACTTTTATTTCAGTACCCAGATCTTAAGTGCAGGTGTCCAAAACATTAAAAAAAATATTTAAATGTGAATAATGATAATTTGAAGTTACAAACGATGACTAATTACTGCCGCAAGTGTGCACTATTGTAACTAAAATGGTTAATTAACTAAAATATGCTTAAAGCTCATACCAAAATAGAAAATTAGTATTGGAAAGTTCCTGAGTAACCTGTTATTACTATTATTTATTATTATTATTATTATTATTATTATTATTATTATTATTATTATTATTATTATTATTATTATTATTATTATTATTATTATTATTATTATTATTATTATTATTATTATTATTATTATTATTATTATTATTATTATTATTATTATTATTATTATTATTATTATTATTATTATTATTATTATTATTATTATTATTATTATTATTATTATTATTATTATTATTATTATTATTATTATTATTATTATTATTATTATTATTATTATTATTATTATTATTATTATTATTATTATTATTATTATTATTATTATTATTATTATTATTATTATTATTATTATTATTATTATTATTATTATTATTATTATTATTATTATTATTATTATTATTATTATTATTATTATTATTATTATTATTATTATTATTATTATTATTATTATTATTATTATTATTATTATTATTATTATTATTATTATTATTATTATTATTATTATTATTATTATTATTATTATTATTATTATTATTATTATTATTATTATTATTATTATTATTATTATTATTATTATTATTATTATTATTATTATTATTATTATTATTATTATTATTATTATTATTATTATTATTATTATTATTATTATTATTATTATTATTATTATTATTATTATTATTATTATTATTATTACTATTATTATTATTATTATTACTATTATTATTATTACTATTATTATTATTACTATTATTATTATTACTATTATTATTATTACTATTATTATTATTACTATTATTATTATTACTATTATTATTATTACTATTATTATTATTACTATTATTATTATTACTATTATTATTATTACTATTATTATTATTACTATTATTATTATTACTATTATTATTATTACTATTATTACTATTACTATTATTACTATTACTATTACTACTATTACTATTACTACTATTACTATTACTACTATTATTATTACTACTATTATTATTACTACTATTATTATTACTACTATTATTATTACTACTATTATTATTACTACTATTATTATTATTACTATTATTATTATTATTACTATTATTATTATTACTATTATTATTATTACTATTATTATTATTATTATTATTATTATTATTATTATTATTATTATTATTATTATTATTATTATTATTATTATTATTATTATTATTATTATTATTATTATTATTATTATTATTATTATTATTATTATTATTATTATTATTATTATTATTATTATTATTATTATTATTATTATTATTATTATTATTATTATTATTATTATTATTATTATTATTATTATTATTATTATGTAATTTACGTCCCCCAACGATAAGTCATATCGGACGATTAATGAAATGGGTGAAATGATGCTCAAATGAGCCCGGGGTCATGGAGCTCAGAGCTACCCGACATTTGTCAATCAGTATAAGGGAAAACCCCGGAAAAAAACCTTATCCAGGTAACTCACTCTAACCAAGATTCGAACCCGGGACCTCTTGAACGTCTGGCAGAGTAACCTATTCTTCTAATGCTGGTTAATTATAGACAATTTCAAGAAATGAATGTGAATAAAGCTTTGAAAATTATAAAATTGTGTAATTATAAAATTATAAAATTTTATTCTGATAAGTCTTAAATTTCAGAACATTGTAAGAATTAAAATAAAGATTGGTGTAGCTTTTGAAAGTTTATAATAGGGTATGCTATTTGGTAGTTCTGTTTTATAACTTTACAGTGTTTTCTTCTTGTAGTTGATCTTCAAGTTAAATGTTCAGTAAAAATTGGCAGGGATGCTTTCTAAAACATGTGAAGTAGCATGTAGTTTTTTTAAAAGATCGTTTTGGCAACATTTGCAAAGTTTACATCTAGGTACATAGGTCAACGAATGTTAATGTGTGTGTAAGGGGCTGAAGATAACACGAACTAAAATCTTCCTCTTTTTTAGGTTAGGAGTTATTTTAGCCAAATCCTGAAATCCAGGTGAATAATATGATATTAAAAGTACTCCGTGTACTTTAATTAATACTGAAAAAAGATCTGATGATGCCATAGCAGCAGATCACACTTCCTCTTCTGGAATACCCAAAGCTTAAAGATTCCTAAACCTGTCCTTTATTCCATTGCACTGGAAATCACTAAAATTCATTGTTTGGCTTCTGTTCCTTTAATTCAATCTCTGAAATTCAAATATACTTTTGTGTTCATGTCTTAAATGTTTTATGTGATCCATTCCTTCTAAAATTGCGTTTATTTACTTCGCTGTTTAACAACCAGGTCTCCCTCCTTGATGAATTCCGACATATCTTCGTAGAATTTTAATATGGCATCTCTTCTGATTTTGTTTGTTAGTCATTTTAGACCAGGGTTTCAACAAGTGAAAAGGGTTTTCCTACAGTCTTTTTTGTGGCCCAAGGAATTTCTATCATCCCTGCATGACCGTGAAGTTGACGACCACCAACACACAAATTTGCAGGGAAAAAGAATGACACTCTGCGTCATTAAATGGAGTGCAAACTTAATTAAAATTACTTAACTTTTCAAGGTCTTTTTATAAGTTTATATTTGTTGGCATTATTTGACATAGTACTTAAATTCTTCGAGATAAATTTCCAGATATGTTTGATGCTAAAGTCTGTGATCCGGAGAAAGCCTGAGTTAAATAGTAACTTTTCTATCATATAAATAGTAGTCAGAAAAGGTATGGCATTCCAAATTGCATTTATAAGTATAAACATAAATATATATTTTATCTAAAATATCTAACGATTTTGTTTAAATTACTCTAAGGTATTTTGATGATAAATTAAACGTATATGTTGAATATTTTGGGAAGAGCCTCCAATTTTTATTTTTATTTTTTTTATTTTTTCCCCTGTTCTATTTATAACCCGTCTTTAACTCCAATGGTCACATCGGCGGACGTTCTCCTTTGGAACATATCAAAGGTGTTAAGTCGTATTCGTTGTGTTTTAATCATTAGGTCACACACATTCGCACTCTCTTTCATACTTGCAGACTCTGGGAAAGATGAGGAATTATCTTGGTCGGAGAGAAATCCCCCTCCCGCCGCCGGGAATCGAACCCGGGATCCCTATAACGGCAGGCAGCTAGACAAAGTGTTTCTGCGGAAAAAGCTAATTCTTGTCATTACTATATTTTCTTTTGGGTGAAATATTTTCGAAGTATTTCTTATTATTGGTTTCAAATTCCAATATTTTATGTTTCCCAAGTGGGAAGTCACTGCCTTCCCTTTTATCTACTTATGGAATGCCATTCAAAATAATTACACATAGACCAGGTCTTAGAAGATTTGAATAAAGCTGTTAATTACGTTTTCCTCTATTCTAAATGTGCTTACAAATAAATACGAAAATAAAACATTTGTGTTAATGTTAATTGGATGAACATCAAACAGAACGAAAAATAAACAATTGTAAGAGTAATTTGTGTAAAAGTGAAAAGACCATATAAGTGGAATACATCGGATTTTTCTATATTGCATCCGTCTTACGAAACACACTGTATTACTGCGCGCCCACGTGCAGAAGCGTGACTGACGACAGTGATACTTTCGCCCATGTGTTACGCCATATTACATTTTTTACATTTTTCATAAAAAATATATATCTATGTACATAGATATATTTTTTCCTTATTTAACCGTTTTTTATTGTTTCCGTTTATTTTACTATTTTCTTTAGTTTCATATATAAAGCGGGACTCGAACCCGCGACCCTCTACGCGACGGAACGCTAGAGACATACGCTCTAACGACCGTGGCCAACAAGTGACAAGGGGTTTCCTACAGTCTTTTTAAATTCAAACAAGTTGCATTCACAACAGTAGCTTACCAGTAGGTTTTTGTTTTGTAGGTTTTGTTCGTGAAAATTGCTCACAGCAAAGTGTGCTTCTTAGAACGGCAGTAGTATAGGTGTACTCTAACACGTCATATCTGCTTTTATCAACTTTTTATGAATTTTAAAATGGTCTATAAAATATTTAAAGTACTAGGGCGGTGGGGTAGCGCAGTGGTTTCTTTCGCGACTCTCGTGCTGAAGGCCCGAGTTCAATTCCCGGCTCTGGGGTGTCGATTTTAAGTCAGCCCTATCTGCGCCTTCACCTCTGTAAAGTGTCTCCTATGTCCAACGTGGTTGGGAGTCCAAGGTAAAAACTGTAGGTCCACTTGCCTCACCATCTTCGCTATCACCATTGGAGCTAATGGACATCGCCCTCTGGGCACCTCCCCCTCCTCATCGCTTGGTGAGGATAGGTTTCCCCGAAGGCCGTATGTGCCACATGGGGAATGTTGGTATACACACATACATACACACATACACACACTTGGCAAAACTTAAGAAAATAATTGCTTACTAGAAGAAATATGTTTGACATAGGAAAGATAAAGTCAGACTGAAAAATTGAATGCCATAGCCGGGATTTGAACCACGGAACTTTTGGTTGCCGTCCAGCCACTCTAACCCTTGAGCTACCATGGCCAACTTGCCGACATGACATTAAATTCTCCAAATGACTCGTGTTTTTCCCGGTGAACCATTTAGGAGTTCTCATAAACAACTACCTTAATGGCGACTTACAACGTGTAAGTACTTTAACGCCCGCGCTTTATTGTTAACCACTATTAGGACAATTAATGGAAATTAATTGTTCTTTCACACTGGCCGTGTGTCGGCTAAAGTATTTATCTCTATAGCTTTTGGACTAAGATCGAACTTGCCCAATAGCCTTGTGTTTATTTGGAGAGATTTAAAGAATATTACGTAAGATACATAAAGAATCACTTATAAATCTTAAGACATTTTGTAGAGCAAAAATAAAAAGTACAAATGTAAGAAAGCATTTGAACATTTAGAATACCACGTGATATATGAGTTACATTATTTTGAGTTCTGACTCTGGGTGTAATCTTTCGTCATCTTTGCACAACTTTATGCAAGCGTTAACTTAGCTATTGTTTTTGAAATTATTATTTGCAAAAATGTATTTGATTACCATTAATTCCTTAGCTATTTTGCAAACAGAATTTAGGTGCTAACATAAGTACTTAGCTTCCAAATGACATACAAGAAAAAGTATTAAAATTAGTTCTATAGGAACTCTGCAGAAAATTGTACAAATACAATTGCCATTAATTCCAAAGCATTCTCGGGATTTACATCATATAGCCCTAGATTGCACTTGCCCAATAGTTTGGAGGCACTTAAAATATTATACAAGATTTTAATGACCTAAGTAAAACTCTGATGATACCCTAAAGATAAAATAGATATAATATGAATGACTTGAATATACCTTGTAAACTCACATTTGAACAAACAAATGTATTAAACTTAGCAATGATTTCTCACCAATGCAGGTTGTCGATTTGGAAATCAATATATCCTTATTCATTCTCAGTAACTGAGATACAAAAAGTACTAAGAAAACAAGAGAAACATCAAACCTGAATCACTTCATTGGAGACATGTGCAACCTTTGGAGACGATAATCCACAATTCTCAGATTACATTATGCTATTTACATCTTAAAGAAAATGCTGGAAGTGTCCTCCACCAGTATCTATGTATCGTTGGTCCCATTTTCTTTGATATGACTGTAGACATTGAAGTTTATATGGGTATTCTCAAGACTTTTATGGAGCAGCTGGATGATATCGAATTGAGAGCAGAAGGTTATTTCCAGCAAGATGGAGCAATGTGCCATAAATCTAATGACACCATGGAACTTGTAACCAGTTTCATTGATAACCGAATAATCTCAAAGGGTCTGTGGCCCCCAGATCCCCTGTCCTAACCTCACGGATTTTTTCTTGTGGGGTTATCTGTAAAATAAAGTGTACAAGAATAGGCCACGGAAAAGTGATGTTCTCAAGGAATCCATTCAAACCGAAATAAGTAACATTAGCGAGGATACCCTCCGTAAAACTTCAGAGAATATGGGGAGACGAGTGGAAACATGTATAGATGCTGGTGGAGGACACTTGCAACATTTTCTCTGAGATGTAAGTAGTTGTGTTGTAATCTGCCAATTGTGTATTATATTCTACCAAGGTTGCACGTTTGTCCTTTTATTGCTTCAAAAGTTGTGACCTATTGAAATGGTTCAGGTTTAAATGGATCGCGCTATAGTTTAGGTATGTTATATTTTTATGTCAGAGTTGAGACAACGAATATTCGCTATTCCTTTTTTATTTTGTGAGGCCGTGAAAACGTAATTATTATGTTAGCGATGTTAGAGCTATTGTCGTTGATAAAGACACAGTTGGTTTAACGAGGTCTTGTGGACATGCATAAAATTAAATAATTTTGATAAATAGAGTGATTTCAAATTATAAGCTAGATAGTAATTTTCAAATTGTATCAAAAGTTATCTAAGCCAAGTTTGGTCTAAATTAGTGCAGGTATAGAATCCTATGAGGAACTCATACACGTATTCCTTCATTAAGTTAATTTGAAAAATGTCCGTGATAGAGGCTTATAACTGATCTAATAGGTTATTGAATAGTTAGGAACATGGTCAAAGTTCTCAAAAGTTAAAATTTATAATTGTTCTGATAACTGTACAAAATTTGTGTAGTAATTAGGATAGAAAATTGAAAGCCTGGAGCGGCAGAGCAACAACATGACCAATGAATTGCTTGCTAGTGCTGCCACGCGCGGCCCAAGTTTGATTCATGACAGAATAGCTTCGATGGCTCGACCAGCCCCGTTGCTCCCTTGGACGAAACAATTGTGGCGTGTATCAACTGCGTGAAACTGTGATATCCACATACTGCTGATCTTGAATCCCAGTATTTCATGCATAATTAACTGAAGTAAAATCGTTCAGGAATACTGCTAAAATATCTCCTGTCGTCTACAACCCATTAATCATTTTACTAATAGGGACTTCAAAAACACTTTCGAATATCGGTGCTTGATTGTAATGAATGATAACCAGTAACGATTTAGTTATTTAATATAATATTTACTAAAGGAATTTTGTAACTTGTTGTCTAAAATATTTTTACTACGTTCAGAGTATTTTATTATGTGATGTATAACAAAAAATTGTGTTATATTCAGCAATTTTGGATGCTAGTTTTATATGTGAATTTAATGAAAAGATACGCAAGAAACATGATGTTCACGGTTCAACAGGGACATTTTTTTAAAGAAGTCCAAGTTGCTGCTAGTACCTCCAGAAAATCGTAGGAAAGTTTATTTATGTAGATAAACGAAATTCAAGGACTGTTCTGTGAGTAATGAAGCAGATGTAAATGAAGATTCTTTGTTGGTGTATTTTTATGAAAAGTAGAAAAGTATTTGAAGTTTCCACCCCGAGGCGGTTTAACCAGTGAAATCTTACTGAGTTCTCCCCTTTGCTCAGCGCCTCACGATGATGGGTTTTGTGACGGGCGAGGATTAAGGATTGGGGAGAGTTAAACTTGGTCGGGGATTTCTGTAAGGTATCTCTGCATGGATTCTCTCAGCTGGATTCAGGGTGCGGGTGCGTCCTAACTGGTAGTGTAGTTCTGACAGAAATATCTCTCAATTTATTGTGTTCTTTAATCTCTCGTTGAGCTCGCCACTCGTGTAGAAGTGTGATACATGCTGCTGTGTCCCGTGTCTGTAGTGTGTTGTATCGCAGTTTATTTCTCCCACGCGAATAAATTTAAGTGTTCGAAAATACACCAAAGTCTCGCGTGCGAATAAATTTAATTGTCCAAAATGCGTATAGTTTCTTGCTCCCGGACGAAGTTCTTGTACTTCGTGTTCCTCGGTATGAACAGTGAAGAGTGTAATGCATGTTATTTCTCGCCCGCAAATAAATATAAATGTTCGAAGATTCACTGATGTCTGACTTGCGGTCAGATACGTCGAGTTCCTTGCTGTGTAATTTGCAGATTGTTCTATCGTCTACTATCAAAGTTCTGCCATGATG
>CM060957.1:77163595-77188595 GCA_030765055.1 Mantis religiosa
GCCGGCCGGCATCCATCACCGTGCCGCCGAGAGGCGGTCCTGTCGCTCGGGGAACGCACGGTATAAGCCTTTCATTACCGTGGAGCCTTCTCGGTTATAAATTTTATCTTGAAGTATTCAGGATAACTTCAGTAGCTACAAAATTAAAATTTTTGTTAACTGAATATTTGAACGTTTGTCGAAACGAATTACTTGTATTTTACATAGCTCAGATTAAAAAAAAAAAAAAAAAAAAAAAAACAAACAAACTGAATAACGCATACAGGACATCCTTTCTTAAATAATTACAACTAGAAAATGTTGTAAAATAACAACTGTAGGTTTTATCTTCTTCTTTATCTTCCCTAGTTATACCACTATTGTGGTATTAGGGGATTCTTGTTCCGCTATCCGTTATTAGTTTAGGCGTAGACCAGAAACTCTGGAAAAGATAGAGAACCCAGGATGGGTGATCAGCCCGATACCTGATATTAGAGTGAAAAAACTAGATGGCAATAAGGGCGAAATGAATGAAAGGAAAGATGATGATGGACCAATTTGGTGAAATGATACCCCTGCGCCGTGTCCACGACAAATCTCAAATGCGGTCGCCTGGGATCGAACTCGGGCCACCTAGGGACAGTCAAACGGTTCAAAAGCTCGGTCAGGGTCTAACCGTTCAGATTATGATAAACTACAATATGATAAACTATTGAGCTTAAGTACCATTTAATACATATATAAAATGTAATTAGTTATTTATAAAAATTAGTAACTTAGATAACATTTGAATTAGTTGATCAAAATGTGTGCAGTACATATTGTAAATAAGGCAAAGGAATTGAAAAGAAAACTGTTCTTCTGACTGTTCATAAATATATTGCATTAATTTTAAATTCTATGACTTATGAGTCATTCCATGAATTAAATTATGGGATAAATACAGTCAAAGTTAATCGTATCCATCGTTCCTTAGGACGAGAAACTATACTAAGTAAATCTGTCTGTCGGAAAAATTGATTCAATTGTGATTCAGTCCCATGCCAGCAACTAAACGTTTCTAGGTGAGAAACGTTTTCAAATTTCATCAGAAATTTGGTTTATAGGTCATGGAATGCAAATTTTCGTAGAAATTCGTGTAAAGTTTTCCACATTCATAGGAATTTATTCTAGAACTGATTTAAAAATAAAATCATATTATTTAATATTGCAAAACTGCGTGCTGCATTTGTATAAAATACAGAATAGAATCTATTGAGTACAGTAGAGTATAATATTACAATGTGATTTTCATAGAGATGTAGCCATATATGAAAACATGTATTTTAAATGATAAAATGTAATAAACATATAACTGTCAATCAGTTGAGTTTAATCCTCTCTGGAGATTAATAAGCTGACACTTTTTAAAGATATATTTCACTTATGTAAAACATTACATTTTTGAAGCTGTTCCATGTTATTTGATAGATCAGGGATACATTGGGATTGGTAAAAGACAAATTATATAGGTATAAAATATGTTATAAGCTGAGGAACTTTCAGATTCATATATAAGTCTCTTCATTTTAATATTTCAAAATGCCAAGTTACGGTCTTCTCAAGAAATAAAAAGAATATTGTATGGAAAGATAGAGTCAGACTGAAAAATTCAATGCCATAGCCGGGATTTGAACCACGGATCATCTGGTTGCCGTCCAGCCGCTCTAACCCTTGAGCTACTATGGCCAACCTGCCGACATAACATTAAATTCTCCAATTGACTCTTGTTTCTAAGACCTCGGGCCTTAAAATACTTACATGTACTAAGTCGCCATTAAGGTAGTTGTCTCATGTGTTCATGAGAACTCCTAAGAGGTTTATCGGGAAAAACACGAGTCAGTTGGAGAATTTAATGCCATGTCGGCAGGTTGACCATAGTAACTAAAGGGTTATAGTGGCTGGACGGCAACCAGAAGATACATGGTTCAAATCCCGGCTACGACATTGAATTTTTCAGTCTGACTCTGTCTTTCCATACTTAGCCTACACACGGCGAGTGTGAACGAACAATTAATTTCCAAAAATAATATTGTTTTGACCATAAAATAGACGGAGTTAATTTAAACATTTTAGAAACAGTTGATCTAAGAGTTACTTTTAATAAGGATCTATCTTTTAATAAACACACCAACACTATACTCATTGTGGCATATAGAAATCTGAGATTCACTGTTCTTAACTCATTCAACTTCAACTATATTATACTTTTTGTTACATTATATAATTCATTTGTAATATCCAGGCTCGATTATGCTTCACTAGTATGGAGTCCTGATACCGCCAAATTTATTAAACTTATAGAAGCTATTCAATATATATTTCCAAGGCATGTGTTTTCCAAAACTTTTCATTATTTTCCTAAGATCATTTCACACGATTCATTGCTTCATTTATTCGACTTTAAAAGTCTGTCACATAGGATAAATTGTCAGTTATTGATTTTCCTTTACAAATTACTTCATAATATGATTCTGGACCCTAATCTAACACAATGATTACTTTTTTACGTTCCAAAAGTTTCACCTAATAGATTTCGTATTTTTTTTCCCCTCAGAAGGTTAATGCTGATTCGTATAAATATTCATCTATGCATAGAAGGCAGTCATTATGCAATAAATTACATCACTTAAGCATTGATATATTTAGCATGAAAATAGAAAACTTTACTTTATCCTGTGATTATTTATCACCAACAGTAGAATGACACGACAATGTTTCCAACTTGTTTGTGTTGGTTTTTGTTTTATTATAACGTGTTCTGTAATTAATTTTGTGTTGTTTTTGACATATTTTTTTCATATTGTATCTTTATAGTGAATATTATAATTGGGGAAACCTGTAATGTTTACATTAAATAAATGAATGAATGAATAAATGATTGAATAAATTAATGAATAAATGAATAATATAAAACATTTTTTCTTAACATGTATCCACTTTAATCACGCATTGTCAAACTTTATCATAAAATGTTTAGCAGCAACTCTGATAACTTCGGGAAAAGTTTTATGAAACACCCTGTTATTCTTCCCTTTTCTTCTCATTGCAAATTGTATGCATAGTGTATAGCCCATTCATTACTATCATGCCCCATATTCTCATATGCTTTATATACAAAGTGAAAGGAAATCCCTTACAAATGTGTAAGCATGTGTAGGTAAGCATTTGTGATCCATAATTTCAACACCATCAGCTGGTCAAACCGAGGGTGCATAAGGGAGCAAAGAAAGAGAATTGTACACACCTCTTCTTCTGTCTATGTCTTGATTTAAAAGCATTCATAGTGGAGGCAATTGCATACGTGTAGTGTTCACTTTTAAACTAATATTTTCTCATGGAAGGGATATAATTTTCTCATTTTTTCACATTCGAATTTTTGGAATGATATTGATACGTGTGCTTAACGTTTAGTTTCTCAGAGAAGGCAAATGTATATTCTAAGGAATCTTTTTTTTTTTGTTAAATGTTATCCCCGTTTAATTTCCTATTGTGAGACATCTATTAACGTCGTTTTCCTCAGTTGTCTATTCGCAGAACATACAGAATCAATAGTAGGTGTACAAGTTGTATGCAGTTGAGGGTTTATATTTGTTAATAATTATAACATTTGTTGAAATATTTCCTATTTGGTTGAAATCGATTCAAAGTTAACACTTTTTAGGACTATTTACCAAAATGTTCGCCTCATTTGAGAATGCAAGACACAGAATTAGCTCACCTAAGGTGAACTAAATGATACAAAACGAAAGAAAGGAAATTAACAATGGAAAAGAAACTACTAGAGCATTCCTTTGACAACCAGAGAAAATTAGGAAAAATCAGTGTCCAGTTAGTTGCTGTCAGGGATCGAACACAGAACCTTCTGAAAGCGAACGTCCCATGTTGCCCACACCTTGGCCTAGTGGCTACACCACTCAACTCTCACAAAAGCGGCCCGGGTTCGATCCCAGGCGGCTGCATTTGAGATTTGTAGTGGACAACAATTCCCGGTTTTTTACTGCGGGATCTCCGGTTTCCCCGCCATTTCATTCCACTGGTTAACCATCTTTATTTCATGCATCATCACTGTCAAAAAAAAAAGAAGAAAGATTTGCATAACGTGTCTCTAAATCTCCCTTCACCACAAATTAGCTTTTTAAGTGAATAAGCATATCGTAGCCTTGGTTAATTATATAAACATATCTAACGATTTCATAAAAGGCGATATATTTAAGATGTTTACACTTTAACAAGATATGAACCCTAAACTTACTGTGATGTCTAATTCTTTTCTTTTTTTTCTTTTTTTTCTTCCTTTTTTTTGTTTTTGGAATTTACGTCCTCCAACTCTAAGTCATCGGACGATGAATGGAATATGTGAAATGATGCTCAAATGAGCCCAGGGTCCATATAGCTTAGAGTTACCCGAAATTCGTCTTTCAGGATAAGGGAAAACCCCGGGAAAAACCTTATCCAGGTAACTCACCCTGACGGAGATTCGAAATCGGGACCTCTTGAACATCAGGCGGACATGCTTCCACCACGCCACCAAGGCGGGCGATGTCTAATTCTGAATTTGATTTATATAAATGCCTATAAATTTGAATGATAAAATATGCACCAAAGTTTACTTATACAAAAAGTTTAGATTTCATTTAAAGTCTTACATTATGTCGACTTATTTTGTGTTACAAATAATTTTCAATATATTCCCTACAATTGGTTTCAATATTACAATGAAACTGCATCTTTGAAATGCTAAACACCATGGTTTGGTTTGGGTTCGTCATTTCAGAGGAAGAGCATGGAATTCCAGGGGCAGCATGATCCACTTTTAAACATTTGCCTATCACTTCAATCTTTTGTATTATTGTTGAACCTTTAACGTAATATGTGTAGCGAAACTAGGAATATTTCTGTAAACGTTTATCTTAAACATTGTGCAGATAGAAAAGTAAGATTTATAAAAGAGAGGATTGAAAAATTAGTGCAAGCAATATATTGTGCTCTTCTTGTAGTCATCAATGCCCTGTGAAAAAAAAGAAGGAAATTGTCTGGAACAACAAATATGCGATCTCTTCAACGACCACGTAATGCTGTCCATAGATGGCCCTACTTGTAATATTATCTTATCGGAGAAACATAATTTGTGATTATTTACAAAGTTTCACAAGAAATGTCATTTACGCTTCTTTATATTATTTATATTTAATTCGTTTGTACTGTGCGGAAATAAACAATTGCTGTAGTAAATGCTTCAGATAATACAGGATGAAGAATAATTTGTTAGTAAGAAAGGAAATTCTCTACATTGAGTATATATTATCTGATTTTCGCGTAATCCAACATGGTTTGATTATTTTAGTAACAGCTTAATTTGAATATGAAGTGATTTAAATGTTGTAGGTGCACACAGAAAGTCCAGAAATGACACCGCTAATCGGATAGAAATGCGCATACGCAGGAATAGAGTTTGTGTGAATAATGCAGTTTCAGACCTGTGACGGCAGCGGCCCGGAGGTGAAGCGGATACACACGGGCTCCAACGTTGTCATATCGGACGGTGAATGAATTGGATGAAGTGATGCTCAAATGAGTACAGGGTCCCTGGAGCTTAGAGTTACCCCATATTCGTCTTGAAGGATAAGGGAAAACCCTGGACAAAACCTTATTCAGATAACTCACCCTGACCCGAGATTAGATCTCGGGACCTCTTGAAAGTCACCATCTACTCTACCGAGATGGGCTGAAGTGTACATAGGAAATCTGACAACACGAGAGGTTTAATGTGCCACCCAGCACCTTGGAGCGCTGGCATACTGAATCGCGAACGGCGATTGGCTGTTTGAAGATATGATTGAACTTTTCAAATTCGTAGTACTTTGGCTTAAGACCATATTGGAAATTTCCACTTCTAGGAAGGTCGTTTATTTCTTAACTTTGCTACTTATTTTGAGTACAGAGAAACGAGGTTAATAACACTGGGCAACAATGAAAGTATTTAGGGCTTAAAAATAGTGAATTTAGATGTGTTTCCATCTGCTGAATTAAAAAATCGCCATAAAATGATAGATTAGCTCTTGTTTTGAAGAAAAAGTGACATTGCATTTTTGTATAGTGAAGATTTTAAATTTGGGGGAATATTTTTGGGGAGTTGGCACACCTGTCAAACAACAAAACACAATCAGCGGGAAATTTTGGAAAGTAAGTAATGCAAAACTTAAGGAAGGCATTTTTGTCGGACCACAAATAAGAGAACTTGTAAAGGATCCTGCATTTGACCAAATTTTGGAGGGGAAAGAAAAGGAAGCTTGGGAAGCCTTCAAGGGTGTTGTTCATGGATTTTTAGGCAACAAAAGAGATAACAACTACAATTATTTGGTGAGAGTGCTCCTGCAAAAATACCGTAACCTTGGATGCAACATGTCCCTTAGGATCCATTTTCTCCACTTCCACCTACACGTTTTCCCTCCTAGGTTTTTTTCTTGTTTTTTGTTTTGTTTTGTAATTTACGTCCTCCAACGCTAAGTCATATCGGACTATGAATGGAATGGGTGAAATGATGCTCAATTGTGCCCGGGGCCATAGAGCTTAGAGTTATCTGACATTCGTCTTCTAGGATAAGGGAAACCCCGGAAAAATCCTTATCCAGCTAACCCACCCTGACCAAGATTCGAACTCGTGACCTCTTGAACGTGAGGCAGACATGCTACCACCACGCTACGTAGGCGGGCCTCCTAGTTGTGGAGCTGTTAGTGATGAACATAGGGAGAGATACCATCAGGACATTTCTGTTATGGAACAAAGACATCAGGGCTTGCGGATTGCTATTGGTCTTTGTATAGGGATTCTGCGGAACTCCATCTAAAGAGGAAAGCTAAAAGACGACGAATCAATAGGCCACCACATGATTCTCTTCAGACGCGACTATCTGCGAAGTATTTTTCCATCAATTTAGAACTCTTAGCATGTAATTACCAGTTAAAAAAATCAAATGAACTTTCATTGTTGTTAGCATGTATGTAATTGAAGTGTATCCTTTTCTCTCAATCCGTTAATGTGTAATACTTCCACCTCGTGTATATCATAGAAACCAGAGCTAATAAAATTTTTTCATTGTCATATTTGTTTTTCTCAATCCAAAATTAGTAGGAATTGCCTCATGAAGTGCTTGAAACGTTCAAAAATTATTTTGTTGTTTCCCAGTGTAATCATGTTTTGTGTTTTAAACTCGTATTAATACTGTAGTGTTACTTTCAACGGTTTATTGTATTGGAAGGCTGTAACACTTTACTCAATGCATTGCTGTGAAAACCATTCACGAAAAAAAAATTGGCATGACAATACTTTGATTTTATTTTCAAATAGGTACAGCAATTAATCAATATATAGCTGAATGATCTACTAAACTGAACTTCATTGGTAGTAGGAGATTATAGTCATACGCATATTCTGTCACTCGCAGGTTCAAATAAATATTTATTGCAATTTCAATAGCATGTTTCTGTATTTGAATTTATGAATTCCATACCAGTACGTCATAACATTAAAACCTGCGAAAGGAGAAACTCTTGGAGCAATATGGACTATCCAAGGGGTCCATGAGAATATTTTAGATGGTTTAGAATACCACCAAAAAATCCATGCCATTCTCCATGTTACTGCCATGGTAATTTTGTAAATTCCAAAGCTGCAAATTTTGAGTTTATCCAGAAGGCTTCTGAAGGATTTACTTCAAGAACTTGCTCTGACCGAGACTGGAACTCGGGACCTCATGCATGTGGGACAGACACGCGAAACACGCGGGCATTTAAACAATTCTAAGTGCTCTTTGTATCTTATTTTTGTTGCTCCTTTTGTGTTTGTAATTGGTATTTTGGTCGATTTTCTTTGAACAAAACATGGTTTCGATGAAATTACTTTCTGCCAAGCTACATTATTAGCCATTAATTTATTATTGGGGTTTTATCTTATTAAAGTAATTTTAAAGACATTTCAACATATCTGCTTACTCAACAGGATAAACAAAGCAGGAAGTTACAGTTGAGGTATTTCTGCAGTGTTGGAGGAGCTATTATGATTAGCAAGTACATTTTTAGAGATTAACTTTTATAAATTTCCTAAAGAGCCTGCATTACAACAATGGAAAGATGTCTGCCAACCTTCCAATGAAGTTTGTATCTCCTATACTGTATGTGAGTTTCATTTCCTGGAACAAGACCTTTTGAATAGTTCCAGAGAGATTAAATCTGGAGTTGTACGAAAAGATTTGGAAATTGTTGCCTATAAATATTAAGTTTTAGTGTGCGAAGTGATAGTAGCACCAGGTTTCATGCTGCATCAAATCAACGTGTTCTAGTATTGTTTCTTCAAATAATGCACTGAACACTCACTTTGATAAGTCCTAATCATTGTGTAAAGTAAAATATGTTATTATAATTATTCATTACATTAATTTATCATTTTAATGTATACAGTGGATGACTAGTAGTCTTAAACTAATCGGTTTGCTTAAAACAATCATTCCTCTCAAACTGTTGAATAGCATGCATTACATAGCATACATTGATTTGATTGTTTTTGTTGTTGTTGTGATTTTGCTTGTGTATTTAATTACCTGTATGAGTTTTTTCCCTTAATCTGATGTAAATTCCGGGTAATGTTTTTGGTTTCCTTAAAGCAACTAACCTTATTAATATTGATAATCATCTATTATGATTGATAAATAGCTACAGTGTCATAGTGTAATGCTAAAGTATCATTGTAATACATTGAATTACTCATGTTAAAGGCTCCCTACAATATTACACAGAATATTATGTCACATTTTATTTGTGAAATACTCAACTTTATCGTTTCTGTTATTTACATCACTTTATATAATTAAGCAATAGCGGCAGTTATATGTTAAAGTGTTCTTCGTTTTAAATGGAAAAGGTTACTAATGTTATTTATATAATTCAAATGACTTAGCAATATATGCGATGTTACACAAAATGTTTTGTTAAAGTTTCATTGAAATTAATTGAATTGGCCATGTTATATCACTTTTAAATGTTTTATGTTATACCTACAACGTAACTCTGTTATGCCATAGATTCTTTGTAATTGATTCAATTGAAGAGCTTGGCTCAGTAACTTGCTATGCCACAAAATTCAAGTAGATATTGATAAAGGAAGGAAGGAATTTAAAAATTGCATAAATCGCTTTATTTGCAACATAAATACATTATTGTGACTTTGTGGGTTCATGAAATTAAAAGTCCAATTGCACAAACTCAAAAATATTCTTTATTTCCACCGAATTACAGTTGGAACACTTGCCGATTACATAGAATTACGTAGCGCACACAATTACAATTCGCCAGTTCGTTTGTCACAGGTCCACTCTGCACTCGCAATTACGTACAACTCCTCCGATGCAGGTACACAGTCTTCCGGTCCGTTCACTCACTCGGCGCTCCTCCGGCTGCTCGCCAAGAACTGAACTCTCCTCCAGTCCAACGCGTCGCTTATATAGAACCAAATGGCCAATCTAGAAGGTTCCGGGTTAGATGAAATATCCTGGATGTTCCAGAACTCAGGGGAAGGGGAAAGAGACGGCACAGTGGCCTGCGATCACTTCAGTTAGCGCTACAAGATAAATGGGTGGGCGTTGGCTGAAAACCTCCTGTCCCCTACCCAGCTCCAGTTGGTCGTACCTTCCGATAATTGGGTGACATTATTTTAAACCGTTCTATAGCTAGCACACAGAACTGAAAATTTTTGGCAGTAAAAGACATCTGAAATATAAAAAATTAGAATATGAACTAATCTCATAAAATTTCTACAATTTCATCATTTACTTCACTGTCCTGACATGTATTATCATTTCCATTTTCAAATCAAGTTTTCTTTTTGTAGATAAATCTTTACATTTTCCTACAGTTTCCACAATATTCAATTGGGTGACATAACAGCTTTTCAAAATGAAGTTTTCTTTTAGTAGACATATTTTTAAATTTTCCTATAGCTTCCACCATCTTGATAATTGGGTGACAGGAGGTTTTCTTTCAAATTTCTTTGTGAGCACAGCAGAATCAAGATGACTGTGGTTTGTACTGTCCTGACATCTTCTGGATTTTCTTGTTACTAGCTCTACTATAATTTGTCATCTTTGAAGTATTCAAATCCTTGTTATTTTACCAAGCTCTTCAATTGAATTACTCATGTTATTCAAGTAAATGTCAAACTACCTACGTTATACCAAAAAGGATAATAATAAAGGTAGTAACTGTCAAAGCAGTGTTGTTATTGGAATGTTCGTGTCATATCCTATAGCTAATTCGTTAAAAGCTCAAACAAAATATTTTGAATGACTATATGCATCAAGAAAATTCATTGCAAAACACATCTGGAGAAAGAATAATGAATTAATTGTGTATTATGACATAGTTATGTTGGTTGTTACTATTAGGAGAATTAGTTTGTTGAACCTGAGATTACTGAAACCATTAATATGATATAAAAATTAATAAACAAAATAAAGTGCTAATTTTTTCTACCTCTCTAGTTGTTCGATATCAGCTGATTATATGTTCTGATACTTCGTTGCTACAAACGAGAGAAGATGATTTTGTGAGCTTTTGTATAATGTAACAACTTTAAAACTGTAATCTTAAGTTTCAAAGTTCACGTGATTATCTTTGCTGCTCTTGTGTAGCAATGGCTGAGGCTGACAGCTAGGCAGGTAAGAAAAATACATGTGTATAGCTCCAGGCAACCGGCAACCTAAAGATTTTTGAGCGCGATTTTTCATATTTTAGTTCCGCACCAGCCCACTATGAGGCGCTGTCACCTTGTGTTGCCAACGAATAACACGGGAGGTTTACTTCTAATAGTTTGATGTTCTATGAGTAGTGGTTACCGCGCTGTGCTGGGAGAAAAACGCTGCTCTGATATTGTCCCCGCCAGGTTCGTAGAGGTTCGTGCCGTCATCCGACTTTTTCACGCTCAAAAGCAATCTCCAACAGACATCCACTGCCAGTTGTATTTTATGTGTGGACACGGCATTATGCCAGAGAGTACCATAAGATGACAGTGCAGGCAATTCATTGAAGGACGAACCAACATTCATGATCGTCCCTAGAGACGCCAGAAATGTTGGAAAGTGTGCGGCAAGCAATTGCACAGAACCAGCGCTTCACAATTTCTGAACCAGACTAGGAACCGGGGTCGCATGCAGCAATACAGCGTCGGAGCCCCATTCGAAAGGATCGCCGTCGACATAGCTGGACCATTTCCAGTGTCCGACCGAGGCAACAAGTACCTGATGGTGGTCGTGGACTACTTCACCAAGTGGCCGGAGGTGTACGGCATTCCGAACCAGGAGTCGAAGACAATCACAGACTGCCTCGTGGAGCAAGTGTTCTGCCGATTCGGGATGCCGTAGAGCTCCACAGCGACCAGGGCACCAATTTTGAATCCATCCTGATGGAGACACTAAAAAGGCTCGGGGTGAGCAAGACCCGCACAACACCCCTACATCCGCAGTCGGACGGCATGGTGGAGAGATACATCAAGACCTTAGAAGAACGTCTGAGGAAGGTCGTGGCCAGCCATCAGCGAGACTGGGACTACAAGGTGCCACTATTCTTGCTGGCCTATCTCTCGTAAACACATGACACCACTGGGATGACGCCAGCCAGCTTGATGTTCGGCCAAGGGTTACGCCTCCCCTGTGATCTGGCTTTTGGAAGACCCCCGGACGCAAAACAGCCAGCAACCGAGTATTCGGAGAAGCTGGTGGACCATCTCCTGGTGGCCATGCATGAGATGACTCATCAGAACATCCAGAAGGTGAGCGACCGCATGAAGATCCGATACGACAGGCAAGCCAACAGCCAAGGGTTCCAGCAGGGTGACCTAGTCTGGTTGTACCGCCCTACCCGGACCAAGGACCGCTGCCCGAAGCTCCAGTAACCATGGCAAGGACCGTACCGGGTGGTGAAGAGGATTAACGACATCGTCTACCACATCCAGAAGGTGACCCGAGGGAAGATGTTGGTGGTACACTTGGATCGTCTGGCCCGGTACGATGGTGCTGTTCGGTACGACCAGCCTTGAGGAGGGAGCAGTGTCGCGGCGAAAAGCACGGAAGTTTCGGTGCCGAGAGATAAGCGCGGTTTCTGTACACAAAGAGCCTGCAGATAAAGATACTAGTCGGATAGCGTATCACTGAGACAAGACTTACCGACACAGATAAGTGAGGTAATTGGAACATTCTAGTGATACCTCGATTGTTGTATAGAACATTCGAATTCTTGTTTATTCTGGAAATGTCTGGAATTATCAATGAGGTATTTAAGGAGGTGACGACTCACCAAGAGTGAGTCTTAAACAGAGAGAAGTAACAGCTGTAAAGTGTCGTTGTAACGAGAGCTGGTGTCATCAGCTGTCACTGTTTGTCATAGTCATCGATCTTGGTAGACTGATTGTGTACGTAACGTAATGCTGCTGTAATCTATAAGTGTATTTCTACGGAAATCAACCCGTGCCTTGTGTCAAATGATCCTGAACCATAGCACAACTGGTGATAAAGTTAAGTACAGAGGTTCTAATCCCATAGTCCTGGACCCGTAGGACCAAGGACCCGGGCCTCCTTCAACCCGGAAGCGATGGATACTCCGGTTTTTTTTCCCATAGGGCAATACCTTGAGTCTAAAAAGGCCCCTCGCTGAGCACAACGTCAAGACGGGATGGAAGTGGATACGCCACTTACTCGGGTCACCCCCGCAGGGAAGACTACCGAAAACCTCGGTGGGGCCTCCTGGTGATCTAGCACACCTTCTACTAGCTCTGCAGGCTAATACCCCGGACTTATTAGGCAACCCTCTACCCCCTCCGGGCGGCCGTAGTCTGGCCGGAGGTACCCAATTCCCCTTGGGTGTCGGGAACACACTGCCCCCTCGAGTCCAACCCAATCCGAACAACTCCCGACGGGAGGGGATCGGCAGTTCGGCCCAAGGTTCCTCTAGTAACGTTAGAGGTACCACGAGTGCTAAATGTCCGCAGTGCCCGCAACCACGGCAGCTGACGGGACAACTGGTGATAAAGCTTTCAAAAATTGTCGTCAACTGCTCAGCTATCTAGCAATATTTGTTTCTACTCCATTTTCCAGATTGTGCTGCAATCTGGTGACAAACCCTTTTAATATTAACTTCTCACCCTCCCTTGTACTTTTTATTAAAAATCCAGCTAAGTATAAAATGATTACAAATTTATATAGCTGTTACATATGTGTAATAGAGCAATTAATAACAAATAATATACCAAACATCAGTACCTTTCAAAGAGGCCACACGAGGATTTTCAAGAAAATGCCCTTCCGCAGACTGTCCTTTACATGGAACGATTTGGAAAAAGTAATTTATTTTCTAAAAAATAACTAATTATAATTAAAAATATCATACGAATTGTCAAGCAACATGAAATGTATATCTGGAATATTATGGGAGTGGCACTTGTTCTTCATTCTCGATAATTCTTCCATAGTTAGAAAACTCACAGGTACAAAATACATATACACATGCAATTCAACTACAAAAATATATATGTGATTAAAGCTTAGAATAAAGATAAAACACCCTTCTTTATTACCGATTTGGATATCCAAATGCTGATACTTTCCTCAAACAGGAGGTCTCTATTGATTTGTTTTTATCTCGGAGGCAAGCAAGAGAATGAGATTTGAAAGTCATCACATTGCGACCAGGTCTTTAAAAGGTTACTCTCGCTTAAACCTGTCCTCGCCTATATGGTGCTTACAAAGAAATGAGTTATTCTATCTCTAAATTTTCATTATGATGAATACAAAACAAATAGAAGAGCAATACTTTTTAAGAGCAGCGAGTACAAGAGTGACCAGGGAAAATCACGTAATTGAAATTTTCATTTTTTTACAGCAGAAGAAAGCTGTAATAATAGAAGAATCATTGCATGTATTTTACATAACTTCCAATTACATTACTTATATACAAAAATCGTGTTTTTCGTGACATTTTAAAATGTTTATCTTGAGTTTCCTAGAAGTATCTTATTGTCATAAGATACCATTTCCATAACATGGAAGGAAACTTTAGATTCTTATGATTAATTCGAGATTTTGGTGAGAAAGCCATAAACTGTGGTTCAAAATCTAAGCGGGATGGGCCAGACGGTAGCTGACTTGTATTTCCAGCAAATGCCTAACTAGAATCATCCTCTGAAGATGCTCGTCGGAGATATGAGCGAAACTTCAGGAGAATTTTCATTCTTCTGACCACGGCCCTCAAGCCCGTGAAATTCATTCTATTGGATTAACGCCGGCCGTGAAAACCTAAGCATGTACATCAGACGGTAGTGTCTGTAGCACGAATTCGAGAGGTCATGAGTTCATCTTCTGTGGTCTAACTTACTGACCCATGGGTTTCCTGTAGATTTCTCTGGGTTTCTAGCATCCCCCCGAATGTGTCCCTCTCCATTTCATCTCCTTCTGATTGCACTGGAACTTTCATGGGTCTCCAGCTTATGGATGGATTGCCGTATAGTCCAATTTAAAATTAGATTGACATCGCCATTAAGAACACTACTATAGGCATCGTACGACACCTCTTGTAGCATCACATTCTTCACGGTTGTAGTACAGATTTTGCTTCACGCTTTCATCCTGTAGGAATCGATGGATGTGGCCAACAGAGATATCAATATTTCTTTCCCACATGGATTGATCCATGTGTCAGGAGTTGGTTTCGCTTTACTGCTGTTAAGACCTTAGTGTTACGTTTTAAAATGGAGTATACGTCATTACCTACCAGAGATATGCAGAAGAGAAAATAAAAGTTTTACTTTTAAAAATTAAATATATTTTGATTAAATTACAAAACAACAAATTCAGTACACAAGTACCGAAAAATATCCAAAAAGTTTGGTAAGAGCTGCTGCTGTCTTGCTCGGCATCTAGAAATTCATTAAAAATGTAATGTCACAAGAAATGAATAAATGCTGATTTGGGAAATGGTACTCACGCATTCGGATAAAGGTAATGAAGGTATATTTATTATTGGAAACAAGTACCATATAACTTAAACAATCTATATATGTTATAGAAGTAAAGGAATCATTTTTTAACTTTAGAGCTTCACAAGCTCTCTTAATATAGATGATATAGAAAAATTACAAAATTTTTGACCACCCTATATTTTTAACTAGCTGGACCCTTCTTTTCATTATGCTATTCAAGCGTGGACAGTGGAAGATGGGCTTGCACAGAAGAAACCCGAAATCGCACCATTGCGGAGCTTGATGGGCAGGGGGAGGGGGAGGGGGAGGGAGAAAAACGACAGAAAGAAACGTTTTCAACAGCTCTGCATGGGGTCCCGTGGAAATACATAACGCTGGTTATAGGGGCGGTTGAACGAAAAGAAGAGGAGGAGAAGCAGAGAATGGCCAGATGATAGTGTCTGAAAGCAAAAAGAGTTGAGAAACTCGATGAGGCTGCGACTGTTGAAGCAGGAGCTTTGGTGTCGCTCTCAGAGAATGATCTTTATTCGGACATCGGCTGGCCACCGTCTTTTGTCTTCCAACCACAGCGTTTTTTGTTGACCAGCACAACAACAGAACTCTCGGGTTATAAATGTTTGGCTGTGAATAGCGTAGTAATGAGGATGCATAATTTTGCTCTCATTCTCATCATTTTCACAACAAATTAATGTCGATGTTAGTACGTAAATAACAGAATGTCCGAGACGTCCCATGGGTATTAGGTTTAAAGAGAAAAAACATTTATCATAACACCAGTGGGAGAGATTTTTATCACATGGAAGTTCATTTGTTTAGTCCAAGTGTATGCAATAACTGGTCGAGTACAAACAAAACAGAGCCGAAATTCACCGAAGATTTGACAGTTCTTATCCACAAGGCTCGGACAAGTTCTTGTCTTTCAAAATATTAGCAATGTCTTTTAATTTCTTGTTGCAAAATTTAGACTTTGCTTTCTGCCCTGATTTATTTATATATAGAAATTATATACTTAGAAAAATTATATATCCAAATGTTTGTGAAATGTTTAACGTAATACGTAAGATTGGGTATGCCAAATGCTGTACTTGAAGCAATAACACATTAGGGATACAGGTCGGAGGTTTTCACATAATTTCTTCACAAAATTTACCCTTAAATAGATAAAATGTATGTTATTGTTTTACTCAAAATTAAAACGAGTTATATTTGTATGGAAAACAGGATAGGTATTCTGTGTTTTCTATGAATTGCGTATGAGTTCATGATATTATAGTTCGTAGCAACCGGCCATAAGCTTTAAGGCCAGTGAATTGTGGACCTAAAATCTCAAGTCTTCTTAGTTTTATCTAATTTAATTGCAACATTTATATGTAAATTGAATTTTTGGTGAGACATCTTGTAACGGTCTCCAGGTCTGTATTTTTTAGGAATCCGCAGAAGTATATGTTAATACTTGTATTTGTTACATTAAGGGTGCAACTATCTCTGCAGCTGTCAATGAAAAGTGCAATCTTAGAAGTCGTTAGGATTAATAATGGTATTCAAGAATATTACCAAACTCAAAACTACGATTACATTTTTTGACCATTTTCTTCTTCAAAAAAATGGATTTGTTTTTATGTAAATACTAGCTCACCCGGCGAACTACGTGCCGCCAATAAAAGTTGTCTGAACATATCTATATCAACATTTATGAAATAATTATGAAATAATATATTATGAAATTGGGGTGAAGTTTAAATACAACACAATACAATTAAGTTAATCAATTTAAAGCTTTCTTATAAACATTATCTTTTGTCTTTTTTGTGGTGCGTTAATATATAAAGATGATGGTTTTCCGAGGCGCGAACACGTGACGTATAATTCTCCATGAGAGAAACAGGGAAATTCCAATTTCATTCCGCAAACTTCCAACGACTACCCTTGAGATTTATTTATAGCCATTACAAAGGCCAAATGGACGAGAAATTGTAGACGCTTAAAATTAAATGTTAAATCCTTAGGAATCATTGGAATATCCTCTCCTTTGTACTTTCCCTTGATTGTTACCTCAGTGACGTTATTCATTAGTTTTTGCACAGTTAATCTGGTTCCACTGCCCAGTCATGGTTGGTTAAATTCTGCAGCATGATCACATCTGATCCTATACTTTTAATTTTAAGTTGTGAAATGGGAGTCTAGGCAATAATGAATTTAAATAATCTGTGGGATAGATTACTACGACATCCTGGTTTATAAACTGTGTCAACTGATTTGTTCAAATCAACTCCCTCGGAAGAAACAAACAATTTAGAACGCAATTCTGACATACCAACAGGACTATCATCTTTAGCTGCGTCTTGCTATTCTTCAGTACGGTCAGCACATGACGTAGCTCGTCGCACATTTGACTGACTTCTACGACCTAAGTCAGGTGGTCTTCTCCTTGGCACAGTAAAAAGGTTTCCGCTAACTACACAAAGGAATTCAATTAATTTTGTGTCTATTCAATTCACATTCACGAATTCACAAACACAAACTATAAAGAAAGTATGCAAGGATTCACCAATATTTGACAACGAATGTCTGTGGTCAAAATGTACAGTGTTATAAAGCGTTCAGAAATTAATTTTGTGACTATTAATCATGCTACATAAAGTAAGTGAAATAGCTTTGAAGACTTTGGCAAGGAGTGGAATATATTTTCCCTTTGTACTGCTTTTGATGTCGAAAATGAAAGAAGATGTATTGTTCCTTAGAAGTTTGCATGTGCACTGTTATACTCGTAGTTAGTTAATAATCCGGTCCATTATCACTTCTGATTTTCTCTTTCGCCTTTTAAACCTTCCTTGGACTTAAACAAATATTTCAAAACCAAAATTGGGCAAATTCGTTCAGTCGTTCTCGAGTTTTTGCAAGACTAACAAACATCAATCATATATATGTATATATATGTATATATATATATATATATATATATATATATATGAAAAACTACTTAAGGTATTTTTATAACAAATAAGTGTACATGTTGTTTCCTGGAAATTTTCGGGAATTTTCTGAGTGAATTTTACTAATTCGCAAACTGTCAGAAATAGGCAAGGTCTTGGTCTAAAAAACTTTAGGATTCATTAAACCATGTGATTTACATAAAATATAATTTTGTTTTCATAGGGTATACAATCAATTTCATAGTTGAGTTGAGTCCAGAGGTTCTACTAACATTAGTCCTGGACCCGTAGAGGACCAAGTTCCGGGCCTCTTTCAACCAGGGAGTTATCGAGCTGTCCCAAAGGGCGCCCGGCATCCTCCGAAGAGCTTTCCATAGGGCAAGACCTGGGTTACTAACAAGCCCCTCCCCCCATCTGGTCCAAGGACACAAGATGGGATGGAAGTGGATACGCCACTTACGCGCGCCAACAGCAAAAGGTGAAGGCTACCGATATGACCTCGGTGGGGCCGCCTGCCGATCTAGCACGTCTTTTACTAGCTCTGCAGGCTAGTACCCGGGAATATTAATGGCTTCCCTGAACCCCGTCCGGAGACGTACCCGATCACCTACGGGTATCGGTAACTACTGTCCCCTCGAGACCAACCCAATCCAAATAACTCCCCGTTGGGAGGGGCTCGGCAGTTGAGCCCGAGGTTCCTCTAGTAACGTTAGAGGTACCACGAGTGCTAAGGGTCCGCAGTGCCCGCACCACGGCAGCTGAAGGGGACGGATCCCCTCCCCTACGGGAAATCCATTTCATACATATCTTAGTTGTTAGTTTAAATATTCAAATACATGCTTACGCTTTTCAAATTATTTATCCTCACCCCCATCTTGCTCTTGCAGGCGGCGTTAGACCACTCATCTCTCATCAAGGCAGCCTGGTGTTAAACTCGGGGAATCATATGTGATTGTTGTGGTGAATTAAGCGGCACCTGGGCTTGACTTTTCCGGTTTTTCCAGTTTCACTAACTTTCAGTCATATCCATTATCACTTTTTCTTTCATTGATTACACTGACATTTCATTTTACCTTCATACCAGGTACAGCACTGATCCACTCATCCGGGATATTCTCTCCGATCCAAAATGTCTCTGTTCCTCGACAAGCGTCTGACTTCAGGCACCCAATTTTGAGTCCTGGGATATTTAGGTAAAATGATAGATGGAATGGTTACGTTATACAAACAGAAATAAATTTCAAAGCCATTACTAGAGATCAGCTTTCAAGAGATTTGACTATTGCATATTTCCAATGTGGATATAAGGAAATGTGTAATGAAATAATTTGAACAAATTCAATGCAATAACAGCGTTTTAACTACGTACAATCCGGTCTCTTTTTAGTTATTCATCACTTGGTTACCATGGTAACATGCCAGCATATTAAGTTCTCCAGCTGACTCTGTGGTTCAAGTTCGACTACGGCATTGTCTTTTTCAGTCCGATTTTGCACTTCCAACTTTGTGCTACACACGGCTAGTGTGAAAGAACAATTAATTTCCATTAATTAACCTATAGTTAAACTATTAAGCCCACTAAGTACTTTAGCTAAGTACTTTAACACGTTGTATGTTGCCGTTAAGTTAATTGATACTCACTGATGTTGCCTTAGCTACGCCGACTCGCAACTAATTGCTTTTCCGCAAAACAAAATTTTCCTGGCTAATAACTTTTTATTCACTGGCTTAATATTATTTAAATAGTGCATATTGTATTGTTCCACTGATTTTAACATATGGAAATTATTTATAACAGTTATTTATGCAGCTTTGCTTTATAAAATTTTAATATTACCGTCATTAATTCCGTCATGAAGGTTATACCATTCATTTGGTAGGTTTTATATCAGGTTGATATTTTCAAACTATAGAAAATACGGTTAGAGCGACGAGGACTTCACAGACATTTCACCAAAAATTATTATTTATTTTATGTAACTCCTCCAATATAAGTCCTATCGGACGATGAATGAAATGATGCTCAAGTGTGTCCAAGGGCCATAGAGCTTAGACTTGTACAACATTCATATTTTAGGATAAGGGGAAACTCGGACCTCACGACCTTATTCACAGGAATTTTTGAATGTAAGACAGACCCGCTACCTCCACACCATAGGGACGGGCACATACAGAAAGCTACACATATAGGTATGTACCTTAAATAGAAAAACTGTCTACACATTTCGATTTACGAATTATATTGTTTAAAGACTTACATGAGCAAATTGAAATTTTGAAATTTAGGGGTACTCAAAACATATTGTACCTTTTGTATCGAATTCAACACAACTGTGCTTCACATAGAGAACTATTTTAACCTTTTAAATACAAACGAAATTCAGGACGAGCCGAAAATATATGCCTTGGATTGCCATTTTTTTTCGTGCGTAATGCACCATTAGGATTGTAAGTTGTCGACGAATATTGCAAAGCTTAAAATATGGAGACACTAAACGTTCCTTAAGGATGTACGGTAAGACGCAGAGATAAATCTTTCGGAAGACTTCATTAAGCTGGTAAATATTTATTGATCTGTTACAAAAGCACGTAAATATTAGAATCTGCTCATTAATGGGCTGTATACATATTTATTAGGTATTTTAGGAGTTTAATGGGTGTTATAATAATGAAGATGTAATTCTTAAGCTATTATAAAGAACTCAGTTGCAGTTATTTGTAGGGCTTATTGAACATATTTTCCAAGTGTAAAATAAATAACAAGAGATTAATTCTTTTTCAGACATATTCTTATCCTGAATCCTGAGGGCTAGAATTATATATACAACAATTCTTAAGATTTAGTAAACTATGGAGCTGCTCAGCACACTGGAGATTCCGGTTCGATTCTGGTACCGGTATGGGAATTTTCATCTAAGTGACCTGGATCGGGGTTCACTCAGCCTCATTTATTTTACTTAAGGGGCCAGTTGAAGAGTTAGTTGATCAGAAGTAGTGACTTCTCTTTGCGAGGACCGACCGTATAATACTGGTCGCATTCTAACTTTCAGTACTCCACCCTCCTCATGACATACCTGGGTAGAGGTGGAGAGTGAAGCAGTCTGGCGGAGGCCTTGGCCAAGAAATGACTGATGCGCTGTAGGGTTACTTACTCGTAGTAATGAGTGCAGTGAGTACAATTATCCAGTAGGTTTATATTACTATAAACTCACTAGAAGCACATTCTTCCAGAAGCAGAACAGGATGCATAAAAATCAAGAGAATGATAAGGAGGAAGGAGGAAAAGGAAATTAAAGATACATTGTTTTTCTATTAGTTGCAGAGGAAACTATCAATTTACATTAAAAATATGACATGTTTGTAAAATTTGCCTCTATTTGTGTGCACCAGAATAGTTTGCAACTTCCTATGCTGCGAAACGCATAGTTGCATGAGCTTGTGCTGTACGTTCTCTCCATTCCTAACGAAGAGCTTTTGATTTTTGAGTATTAATTGCAAGGTCCCTGCCGTGATGGTGTGGGCATGGAAAGTTCCTGAGTTCGAACTCACCCAAAGGCATGGAGCTTTCGAGACCGGGTGCTCCTAATAGAAGATTAGGGGTACCACAAGAGATCTTTGGGTCGAGGTGAGAAGGCCATTGAGTACTCTCCGACTACATACCACTATCACTACTACTATCACTAGCATTGGAAAAGCATCTGTTGGGATAGAAAAGATTAAAGCAGTGTTAGAGAGGTACACACACTTTGGACTCGAAAGCGACATTGTTAGTTCTCTTCCCAGAAAACCGTGTAACCAAATTTTGACTTCTGTTTCTAATTTCGGACACCGGCATTATTCATATTATTTTGACTCAAAGGTACCACAGGATGAAATTTACAGTCAAATATTATTAAGAAATGTGCATGCAGTTACACAAGTTTTCCTACTCTTGTATAAACTATTCTTACAAAAGTTAATTTTTCTATTTACTTCACGTTAATAGAGAAATTTGCAGAAATTACGTTACGGTTAATTTGCTTATAGATGCAAGGTAAAATGGGAATATAGTAGGGTTTAAACTATAGTCAAATTTTGGTAGAAGTAGCTGCTATGCGGTTGCATTGTTCTTTCTCCTTTGCGAAGACAGAAAAATGAAAGCTTTCCATCAAATAACAAGGGATATCTGCGAAATGGTTTATTCCATAGATGAATTGCGTGTTTTAATGAGGTAAAATAAATTTTTTTTGTGTATTAAGAGTATCTCTTCATGCAAAAGTCGTCGGAATCAGGAGGACTTTTGAGGACATTTCCAAAAAATTTCAAGATATACGTTTCATTTTGTCGTGAAAATATCTTAAATTATGGCATGTTTAGAGCCATTTTTGGGAAAATTATAGTTTATAAAAATATTGTATATAGAGATTAGTCGGAAGGGACATGATTATCTTGAAAATCTTCGTCGCATATCCTTTAATGATGCTGTACTTAATTAAGAAACATGGTATCTACCGACGTTTTGAATTAATCTGTTCTCCCCCCCCCTCTCTCTCTCTCTCTCTCTCTCTCTCTCTCTCTCTCTCTCTCTCTCACACACACATATACATAGACGCACATTTTTGTAAAAATGATTTAGTTCTAGATTCAGGGGGCCGCTAAACAGTATATCTCGAGAAAATTTGATAATCGAACTTTTGGGTGGAATGCAATACCAGTAGAGAAAATAGAAACATAAAATACATGTTCTAGGAGTTTGTTTTAAGTGTTTATACCTTATTTTCCGTTTAGTTTTATGCACTCAATGAAATATTAACATTCTATGCTTGATTTTGTCCAGAGCTCCAATGATCTCACTGTCATAAAAATCAATAGGCACTATTACCAACCTCGAATGTGAGGAGACTCTAAATGTCGGTTCAAAGAATTGAACTCTTAACTTTACTGGAACAGGTAGTGTAGTAGCACTACAAGCGTGCTATGGGGGCGCTCTGATATTAGATATAGGTATACTAAAATGAAAATAAAAGTTTTGTCCAGTGTGTCAGTCATGCTGAGAAATTAAGGTATCTTGCACTACGTTTTCCAACTTTTAGCAGGTTTTGACGGCCCCTGGGTAAAAACACAATTTTTAAAAACAGTTGTGCGCATATTTTTATGTGTTTTTGTTTGTGATGTGAGCAGTAAAACCAAAAATCAAAATATTTCTTTTAACACCCAGCCCACTTTTCAATTTCCGCATAAGACACAGAGTTTCTCGAAAATTCCTCTCTAATTACCTTTGTATTCAAAATTTTTATTAAATGTCACACAATTTTCATTTTCTAGAAAATAGCTTTCACGATTTTTATTAATTATTTTGTGTTTGTGGCATTTTAATTGTAATTGATATGTTTATCTCGAATTTCAATGTAGTCTTCTTCAGTCAGGACGACTTCTGCTTAAGTGTAAATGTTAGATAGACAATTTATTTATCGTTAAATCATACAATTAATGTCAAGTATTTTTTTTTGTAGTTAAGTATTTTAGAGATATTCAAATAGTAAGTTATTTGTTTTTTATTTCTTGGCAAATCAAATAGAACGGAATTTCAAAGTCATCGCATAGCGACCAGCTGTTAAAGGGATTTGACTATGGCAGGTGGTTCCTGGATTCCCTTATGCCCCTTATTCTGAAGGAAATATGCATTAATGCAATATAGTTCGGTGATTTCTTGTTTTTAGACTCGAATAAAGCCTTCGATGATATACATACAGTGGAACTAATTTTAGATATTGGGCAAAGGTAATATACCTAATGACATAGTTTTATTAAGACAAGATAATTATAATGGAAATAAGTCAAAGTTAAAATAAAAGGCCCACGTACTAAGAGAATACCAATAAATAAAGGAATTAGACAAGGAGATTCTCTTAGCCTCTACTTTTTAACATTTTAATGGAAAGTATAATTAAGGACGTGAAAGGATACCTTAGATACGGGAGAAATAAATATAGCTGCATATGCAGATGTTATTTTAATAAGTAACACAGAGGACAATTTACAAGGGTTGTTAAATTATATCTGAGTTGGGAAAAGTATGCAGTGACTATTAATCCATTAAAGGCAAAGATTTTAACAATAAATAAATGGCCATTGAGATGTGAATTTCAATTAAAAGAACATCCAACATGTTATGGCTTTTAACTATCTAGGTGTAAAAATATGTAGTGATGGATCTTGGAAAGAGGAAGTTAGGCAGCTGCGGTCTCAGGATGTCTTAATAGTTACATCTGAAATAATAAACATCTGAAAACAGAAACAAAGCACAGTTGTAAGACCAATAATGACAGGCTGCAGAAACCAGACCTGAAACCTCAAAAACAAAACAAATGCCCAATGAAACCAAAATGAATATATTACGAAAAATACAAGGAAAAGCTAGATGGTATACAGTACTTAATGTAGAAATAAGAGACGGCTGTAAATTGCAATGTGTAACAGAGTGGGTAGACAGAAGGAAGGTATGGAATGACCATGTGGACCGAATGAGACCTAACAGATTAGTGCGTAAGCCCGGAGATGAAGTACCAGGAAGAAGATGTAGTAGAGGACCAAAAATGAGATGGAAGAATTAATTTTCTGGTGAAACAGGTTGTTAGCCTAAATGAAAAGGAGAAGAAGCAATATCTGCAAATTGTTATCTACACTGTGAACTAGATAGAGGAATAACGGTTCGTAAGAACAGCTAGTAGAGTGAATAGAGAAAGTCATGCGAGTATACACATTAAAATATTTTATATTCACTTCAACAACTGTACATGAATTGATTTATGAAGGTCCTAATTGGCTGCAGAATTTCAGTTGAACGAGCAAGCACTGCTAAACCTTTTGAGGTTCACATCGCCTTAAGCTAATTTAGCGACCCCGAACGCCGTATTCAAAGACAGAGGGTGTGTAAGAAACTAAGTGGAAAGAAGAAGTTTATTTAACCGCAACAAAACAACGTTACTCTATACAGGGTTTGGTCGGCAAGTTTGCTTCTTGCTTTGTTTGGTTTTGTGGCCACTGAA